>CM021108.1:10458154-10893162 GCA_007115665.2 Sequoiadendron giganteum
GATGAAATCATAGATCATATGAAGAAGGCATTAGTAAGGAAGAAAGATTCTGATGTTGGAAATGGTTCCATGTCGTAACCTGTCTCTGGTAACTCTTTCAGTAATTGATCTCAGGCCACTGGCCTAGGGGGAGTCTTTCAAGAAAACCCTTCCTCCCCTGTCTTGGATGGTACCAGAACACATAGAATAGTCAAGAAGGTGTACTTATGGTGTACATAAGTTTTGATAACTTTAGCAAAGAGAACTTAGACAATTCATAGGTTCATAGAAGATTTTTCTGTCGTCGTTTGGGAAAATAGAGTCTCCAAAAAACTTAGGGCAAATGCATTTATTGCACATGTGTGAGCTATATAATTCAAGACAGAACCATCATTGGTCACTTTGCATCAAAGAAAAGAAGGAGAGCAATCGATAGGTAGATTACGAAGCAGTAAAATCGTTTCATCGACAAATCTTGAGATCTATTAGGTATTTCAAATCATTCTCAAATTCTTCATACAATTTAGTGTGTGGTTGTGAACCCTAAACATGAAAAATAAAAATGGAACAAATCAAAGTCTCGATCGCTCTAGATGAATATAGCAATACAAAGATTAGGTCTATGAGGAATTTGTTACTCCCTAATGAACTAAAGCAATTGAGTGAAGCTCAACATGGAAATTTGGATATGTGGAGTGAGTTTCCGTACTTTGAGAATGTGAAATTCATATTAAGCATATTAAATGATGATGTTTTAACTTTGGACAAACCTTACATAATTTCAAAACAAGAAATTGATAACCTAACTGTATTTTGTAAATTTGGAGATGTTCCTAGGAAGAAATCTATCCGAAACAAAGAGGTCGAAACCCTAACCAGAATAATCAGAGATTAGAGAGATTTGATGATCACAACAATAAAGAATCCCATTATGAATTACATTGCACACGAAATAACATATAAAATCTTCTACAAAAATTAAGAAGAAGCTACATCTGTTGGCGTAGTGTACATTTCTCACAAAATGATAATTGAAGGTCAGGACTTTGACCTATGCGGGTTGTTAAAGGATCAACTCATGGAGAATATAAAAATGACAAAGGAATTAGGCTATCCATTCAAGTTTGGCACTTTAATTATATGTCTGGTAATGAATTTCTTGAATTGGTTGCCGAAAATTGACAATGTAGTATGGAAATCAAACAAACCGGTATGCAATCAGATATACTCTTATTCTAAGAGCCTGGCTAACTGGGATTTAGAATTTGAATTTTTTTTAAGAATATGCTTGAAAATTTTGGATCAGTCAATATTTCCCCTCTAGTAAGAACAATGGAAGTTGGTTCCTCTTTCGATAACACTGATAGAGGACAAAAAAGAGGAAAGGAAATTATTGAATACAGCCCTCTGAAAATAAAAGTTCCTAGGATTGAGGGAAAAGGAAAAGAAAAAGAAATTGTGGACATTCCAAATGAAGAATCTGATGAAGAAATTAAGAATCCATTGGAAAATGAATCTGGACTAGAAAAAGTTAGTGAGGAAGAAGAAGATCCGACAAAAGAAAAGCTACAATAGCTTATTCAAAGTGTAGGTGGCATGCAAAAAATTGCAAGGTTATGGTCAGTCAGACCATCATACAATCAGGACTTGATTCTGGAAGTTCTAAATGCTCATGTTGAGCACTGTAAGATAAGATTGGAAAGTTTGAAGGAAATTCTACCTGAAGAGATGATCAAGTGCAACAAAGAATCAATGGGCTTTGAGGACAAAGGCTAAAAAGAAGGTGAAGTTGTCTCTCACTCGAAGGAACAATTCAAACTACCCCTTTCCAAGCTGAAGAAGAAAATGAATGATTTGAGGCAATGCATAAACTCATCCACAAGCATCTACAACTATTGCATTCGTTGGCCCCATGCAGTCAACAATTACAAAGAGAAGTTGGATCAGATTGAAACAAAATTGAATGACATTGGCAAAAGCTTTGACATATCTCAGGATCCGGATGGCATCATCGGGAAAAGAATCTGAGAACTACAGTTAGAACATACAAAAATTCAACTCTCTAAGAATATTCTTGTGGATACTATTGTCAATTCAGATTGCACCCGAACGCTTGAATAGTTATATTCAGCAATCTGTTGAAACATGGAATGATTCTCAGGCCTGTGGGTTGCCTAAAACTGAGAATCAATCTCCAGAGAGGGCTGGTTCCCTGATAAAAATCCCCTAAAATCTAATTGACTTGGCTGGGAAAGAGGTAGAAAGACTAAGTCTGAATTCTAAACTATGAAACTTTTAATTTATGGTGATGCACTGAAGAATCCAACTTGCAGACTTAACTCACAGAACAATTACTCACTATTTTCATTCGCACAACTAGATCTGGAAGTTTAAACACTTGAATATTTTAAACAAAGGCTATTAAAGAAACAATCACAGAAGGGAAATATGATTTCCACAACTAGACTGTTTGTTTATCGATTAACACAATGTTTAACCAGTGGATTTAAACCTGGATGCATACAGAATTCACTAAGGAGACAAAAATATTTAAAGGTTTCAAAAACTGCAACACAATAATTACTTCGATCAATCCCACATGACAAAGATGCTTGAAACTTGAAGGCAAATTCTAAAATACTGAAACTTGAAGGAATTCTCTGTAATAACATGATTTGAACCTATAAAAAACACTGCTGTATTAATCTGTAAATAAATGCTGAGTTACAAGATAGTCTTCTTTGCTGAAGGCAAAGGCAGAAAACAAGAACTAGATTGAAAAAGATAAACTTTTTCAATATATACAAAAAAGGCACTCCAAAGTGCATGAATAGTAACTGAAAGTCATCAAAAAGTGAAAAGATGACAATTACAATGTGAAATCCGAGCACAAGTGAAAATCCCTGAAAAAGTGGCTCAAACTCATGCAAAAATGAGTGAACACCAACTCAAACTGCGACCATAAAGTGTGTAACTGATCTGCAACTCGAACTGGACTGAAAATCCTTGAAAAAGTGGTTTAAAGCATGTGAAAATCACCTCATTTGTATCAATCCGCCCATGCACATCCTTCTCATTAAGTCTTTAGTTAAAACTGATGTAGAACTGGAGTAATACATATCTTAGCTTTACATAACGTTCTTATTTGCATTTAGATGATAAATTAATTAAATGATTTATTTCATCATTCAATTAATTTATTTACATTATTTATGCAAATAAGAACAAAGAATAATAAAGCTAATTTATTTCATTTCATATTATGATCTTCAAACAATAATTATAACTCAGCTTCAAAAACATTTATTTATTTGCATTTTAAAATACTAAATTAATTAAATGATTTAAGGAATATCATTTAATTAATTAGTTTACAAGATTTAATGCTAATGCAAATAAACAAATAAGAACAAGGCCGACTACTTAACCATGGAGAATAAATGACAATGATTATTGAAAATCATTTGCAAAAGTATCAAAATGAATTTAGGGCGAATGAATAAGGCAAAACATGAACCCTAAAATCATTATGTCTTTTGACTTTTGAGAAGCTTCTGGAGGAAGTATGCCGCCAGGAGAGGGTTTGAAGCTGAAAATTGATCATTTCTTGTCATTTTTAGCCATGAAGAACTTCGAATCTGATCATTTCTGGGCGAAATAAGAGCAAAATGACATTTTTCAAAAATGTAGAGGCACTTTGGGACACGATTTTTCAGTTCTAAATGAGGTTCTTTCATTTATCTAAGCTTTTGCTTCGAATCTGGGCACAAATCTTCATTATTCTGGCCGCCATTATCATCTGAAGTTTCAAACTTGTCAAGAGCTCTTCAAATTCGAATATTATGAAGATTTATGAGGTATTTAGAGACAAAAGTCTGGCTTTTTTTGTTTTTGACGAATTTATGAAAGTCTTTTGTATTTCTTGAAGCTGCTATAAACATCAGAAGTATTTTCTAGAGATTTAGAACAAACTTGCTTGAAAGAAAAATGAATCTGGTCTTTTTCTCTTTGAATCTGCAAAAGACTTCACTTTGCAAGCCCGCCATGAGGATTTTCCTTCTAATTTTCTGCAAAAGACTTCACTTTGCAGCTCACAACAGATAAAATACTCCATTTAATCATGAAAATACAGCCACATTTTTCAAAATCTGGGCATTCTCCTCTCATAGAAATCTGAATCTGATTCTGTTCATAAACAGCAAGCTTTTAAACTCAAGATGAAATTCTTCAATTTTTTGGAAATACAGCCATGTTTCTCTAAATCTGGGTTTTTATAAATTTCATAGATCTGATTTTCTGTTTTAAAAGCAAGCTTTTAAATTCAAAATTGCATTTTTTGTGTTTCTGTTGGCTTTAGAAATCTGAAACTTCATCATATGATCTTTGGAGAACATGAAATCTTGATTCACTGTCCTGTGACACCTTTGAATATTTCTGATAAAATATTTGTGATTTTTATCAAAGTGCTGTTTATAAATGACAATTGCTTAAATCTGGACCTTTCAAAGTAATGACTTTGCATCCACCTAATCATATTCCGAATTGATGAATCATGAAAGTTTTTTTGTTTTTCTTCTGTCTCACTCATTCAATGATGCTTTTCCAGTCCTTAATGACTATCATAACCTTTTGTAACCATATACTTATCACCATAAAATACTGAAGCAGCAATCTTTGTCATTTAACTAGCTCTGTATCAGCAATACTAAATGGCTGATCACTTATAAAATGATGCTCTTTTATTGAATACAAATCTGTCTCTTATATATGACTGCGAAACTTTGATGATTGCTTGCAATGCAAAATATAATATGGAAATGCTACCCTCACTAAGATGCTGAAGTTAAACCACATACAGTACTGTTCTCATGAGACACCTTTAAAATCTTCTATAATTGATATGAGGGCGTTTGATCCTTCCTTGATATGAAGAGCAAAGTTATGCAGTATGCTCAAGCTGCTTTTCCTAAATCTGTTCAAGATAAAGCTGCTTATTTGACTATTTCTTAATTTCAATAGCTCTTTTGATGACTGTTTTGACAATGTTAAAGAACTCTCATATGTAACTTGAGAGTGTATCCTTTCGATATGCCGGGCTCAACCCTCGTGGGAGCCCGTCTTACTCCACATATCTGATGAAATGAACTCGAACATGATAAACCTGTTCCTGCACATTGAAACAAACATGTTAGCAAAATAAAAGAAGCTGAAAGATTCCATTGATTTACATTCCCTCTTCTCTGATTTTTTTGCAATTATCTGATGAATGCTCGGTTTAATGAAAATTACATTTCTGTCTGTAGCATAGGCGTAAGGCAAAAAGTAATTCACCATTATTTAGAGTAAAACTCTAATACCATTTCCTCTATGATTTTGCAGGTACATGAAGCGATGAAGTTAGGCTGCAACTGCTTGGAGGCACGATGGCTAGAAGCACCAACGAAGTGATTCATCATTACAGGCAATGATGAATTGCTTCTCTTTTTTACGCTTATGCTATTTTCAGCAGTGTAGCTTGTGTATTTAAATTTTGTATTCATCTCTTGATTGTCAAAAACAACTCAGTTACTCTCGCGGCTTGTGCGAGATTCAACATTTCACAAAATGAATAAAGGTATCATTATGCAAATTTTCTTAATTTTATGTTTTAAACATTTGCACAACTTACTTATGACACATATGTAAGATGATCTCAATGATGATCAATGAACACTCAATCAGCAAAAATATAAAAATTTATGTACCTATAATTGATGGATTTCATCCAGCTCTACCTGTTTGAGCTCGGAGTGAAAAAATAGGTAACAGATACTTTTTGGAAGGTAAAGGATCTAATTGAATGTAGGTTGGAGCAGATGGTGGAAATATTGAAGAATGGTGAGAAACTGGAAGAAGCAATTACAATTCCTGAATCTCTCATTGATATTATTAACAAGAATTCCAAGAACAATAGCTTGATCATTATTATTGGAATTACAATAGATGGTTGGAAGAAGTTCCTTCCGGAAGTGAAGAAAAACCATAAGATAATATTCTAAAGATAGCAATTAATTGTTTTCAATTTTTTGAAATTTTGATCAAAGAAACAGAACTGTAGGTAGATTATATGTGTTAAATTTTTGAAGCCTTGAGGATTTTGAACACGTGTTTTGTATCTATCATGTCAATATCACTTTTTGTCTTTTTGGAATATGGAATCCATGCTTTGTCATTGATGTAAAAGGGGGAGATAATGCAATAAAAAATGCCCCATAGAGGGAGAAAATAAAGCAGTATAGAGGAGATAATGCCTTATAAATCTCAGGGTGCGAAAGTGTAGTAAAAAGTTTGGCAGTGTACCTATAATGATCTGACACATTCATTTTTCACTAAGTGTTGCCATCAATGCCAAAGGGGGAGATTGTTGGCATATGGCTTGTAAGTGTTGTCATTGATAGCAACCCAAGTCATGCAACTTAAGTCTTGCATCTGAATGTGTAGTATAATTTTGGTTCCTACCAGTAGAACAGAATAAAGAACAGGGCATCTGGTTAACAGGCATAAAAGTTGATCTAAACGCCTTATCGGGTAGATATTTTGGGTTGTAGATCTTTGAGGAAGGTTTTTTGATGCTTTCAGTATCTTGGTTTTGATGTGCACTCACTAGTAAATGATCTAGAAGATTCAAGGCACTAATTTATTGATTATATGTGCTAGCAGGCCAACCTGACAAGGATAGTAATTGCGGATGTATAAGATATAATTAATTATAAGTCCTCATGCTTGATTAAGTGTTATTTTGGTCCTCTCTTTGTCTTAATCGTATTTGGAGGATGCGCACGAATATTTAGTGGTGGATTTGGCCGACAAGATAAAAGTAACTTAATATTTTATAAAGTCGACTGATGGATGAATAATCCTTGATTACAGATATATATAAGAGATTGGTTTTATCATTTAGAATGTGAATGTAAGTGTGTGTGTCTGTGTGTGTAGAAGTGTGAATTGTGAGATTTAGCAGTGTAGTAGTGTGAATTTCATCATAAGTGATGTGAAGAGAAGAAAAGAGCATAACAGAGCAGAACGAAGTGCAGAGTCATAAAGCAGATCCAAAATAAGATCTATGAGGTTCACCAGAACTGTCACCTGACATAAGTAGATGCTACTATCTTAGTTCACCCTTTAGATAGTTTTAATCTAAATTTTGTAAGGCAGTGAGCTCTAGGCAGTGTGCCTGAATGCAAGTGCATTCCTTTTGTAAACAATTATATTTGAGTACTCAAATTGCAGATTAACCTCCATCGTGGTTTTTCCCTTAACAGGGTTTCCACACAAAAATTTGTGTTATGGTGCTATGAATGTTTACTTTGAATGCATACATATTTTATTTAATGCAATGATGAAATGGTTTCAAGTTTTAGATTGATGGAGTTTAGAAATTGTTGAACACTGATTCACCCCCCCCCCCCTTAGTGTTCCCTTGAGTCCAACAAAACCATCTTGTAAGAGTTTTTTGATTTCAGCCTCAACCAGTAAAGCTATCTTGGGATTCATCTTATGTATCTTTTGTCTCACAAGTTTACCATCTTTTTCAAGAATAATGTTGTGTAACTATCTTAGGTTCAATACACGAAATATCTGAATAATTCCAAGAAAATATCTCAGGAAAGTCATGTAACAATTTTGCATGATCTTCTTGTTCATTGTCATCAAGACACTTTGCAATTTTAATCACCTTCTCCTCGTTAGATGGATCCATTGGTATGCTTATGGTGTCTTCCACAAGTAATGCATTTCGATTTGGAGCATCATGATTTTGTTCATCATCACATGATTTAGCTTCTTCAGCAAAGTATCCCTTAGCATTTAAACAATAGGTGAATCTACGATTATGATGGTGACTTGGTAAAGTATCATAGAATCCCAAAAATTATGCTAGAGAATCATCATTTTGAAAAAGTGTCCATTGACATATCATTACTTGTGGTATTTATCATTTTAGGGTGCACCAAGTTTAAAGTTGTCTTAGGAGAATCTTGCATGATGGAATTGATATTAAGTAAAGGGATTTTATGTGCTTTCATTATCTTTGAAGGAAAATAACCAAGACCTTTATTTCTTGTATGTTAGGTTCTATAGGAACTCAAATACCTTTTTATTTCACACCACATCCTTTTCCATTATAGCCAAATGTTTCAAGAGTTGATATCCTCTACCATAAAGGGCTTCCATTTCTTTCAAGGATGATGGTTTCTCATACTCAATCTCATCATAGGTGGATGTGTAGCTTGTGTCTTCATATTTTCTAGAATTTATGGATTCGTATGCTTTTTATGACTCCATGATAGATTGTATTGATACCACCACAACTTCTTTATCATTTCCTGATCTTGTTTGTGTGATCTTATATTCACCTATAAACGTGGGTGTGAAATCTAATGAACCCCGATCATCTTCCAATAATTTTTCACTAACAAAAGACACTCATCCTTTTATTATTTTTGCAAAGGTTCCACTTTTGAAGTTGGTATCAATGTTATCAAAGGAATTTTCATTTCCTTTTTAGTTTGTAAATAGTTTTTAAATTTTGGATCAGCTTTTATCATGTAAACCTTGTTGTTGTAAGTGCATTTCATTATATGGTGCAATGTTGAAGGCACTACATTCATTTCATGAATCCATGGTCTACCCGAGAGAATATTGTATGAAAGATCCAGGGGCATGACATGGATAGGAGTCTGTAAAGTAACAAATCCAACTTTGATAAATAGTGTTATCACACCAAGCGGTTGCTTTTCCATATTATTGAAACCATAGATGGACAAAGAATCTAGTTGAATTTTAGTCTTGTTCGCTCCAATTTTATCCAAAATATTTACACTATAAACATTAAGTCTTGAACTATTATCAACAAGGGTACACCTAATCCCTAATTTTTTAATAACAACCAATATCATTAAAACATCATTTTATTTTTGTGTTTCCAAAGGAGGTAGTTCACTTTGATGGAAAATAATATCGACTTTGATTGATTTCATACCTTGAACTAGGGTTGCTACATAATTTAGTTAGGCACTAGGAGGGACCACAACTTGTAAATTTTTTTGAAGCATGCCATGGTAAGTAGGCGATGTTTGAATCAAATCCCACAAGGAAATATTAGTAGGAGAATTACGAAGTTGCTCCACAAGATCATACTCTTTTCCACTATGTTGAGGTAAGCGAGGTGCACTAGGTTTAAAATAGGTTGTGGAATCAATATCGATGCGGGAATGGTTTGTGTTTATCTTGGTTGACTATTTTTCCTTGTGTTATATGTATGAGCAACTGCATGGTAACTTGGTTGTTGTGACACATTATTACTAGTGAGTTGTCTTGTAAAATTTAAGATAGAACCTCGAGGTTTTGGTTTTTTTTGAGGTGGTACTATGATAAGCATGGGGTTGGTTTGTACTTGAGGTTGTTGTGAAGGTGGGTAAATGATAATTTGAGGTGTAATTGCATTGGTTGTTCTTTGTTGTGTAATAATGTTACAAGCCTTATTGGATGATCTAGGTGAGATGAAGTCCTCAAGGGCTTCATCTAAAATATCAGAGTCATCACAAATAAAGGGATTGATAGGTATGCAATGCACTCGTAGAAAGAGATTTGACACGATCAAATGAATATGCTTTATCCAAGATTAATCATTAATTTCCAATGTACATTTAAACTAACTAGGGTTAAAAATAGGTTTACAAACCTGCCACAAATCTAGAAACCAGACTGTAGACCTTTAAACTGGCAGTAAACATCAATCCGTTTCTTAGTTCTAAAGCTATTTTTGGAGGACTGGGATGCCCAAGGGCGTTTGGGTCCTAGAAGGGATTTTTAAAAATTCTTATTCTTAGAGGCTTCAGTAACAAAGATTAACTATGTGTTGTTTACAAACCCAATTTTAGGATTGGTTCTATCAGTTTTTTGAGAGTTTCTAATTTGTGTAATATGTTGTAACAATATAGGGTTTTGAATGTTTTCAAAATGAAATATAATCTACCCAAATTATGCAATGATTTAGAAAATGAAAACAATTTTACAGATCTAAAAACTTAAAGTAATGAAAAGTAAAACTCTTTCAAAAATTTCAACAATCTAAGTAAAATGACAACATTATTTAACATGCAATAACACTATTTTAGAATTTTAAAACAAACATTTACTAGCATAAACAAAATGAAAGCATAGAGACATAAATATATGGAAAGTTTCTCTAAGCCACCTGTAGCAGGTTAGGGACGCCCAATGGCGTTTGAATCCCTGATAGGAGTTCAAAAATAGAAAATCTAAATGTTTGTGTTGATATTTAAGGTTTTTGTTTTTGTTTGCAAAGTGGTTTCACAGTGACTATTTTCTAGAATTTATTATTTAAGTGAAATGCAAATTTATGACAATGTTTGAGCAACAAATCACACTTTTGAAAGCAATTTTGAATGCAAATCTGATCTAAATGATTGAAACAAACCCTAATGCAAGTTGATGCCATATTTTTTTATTTTTATGACTTTTTATGGTGCAAATATGAAATCATAAAATAGAAACACAAGACAATATTATGCAAAACCTAATCTAGGACTAAATCACTTCAAATTTTAGAAGATTTATGATGTCAAAATGTCGAGTTCACCAAAATGTAACATATGAAAAAGGGAACCATAAATTTAATGCATGAAACCTAGGATCAATTACCTCTTTTTTAAAGGTACATTAGGATGCAAATCAACAAGGTGTATAGATTGACTTACAACCACGAAGGTGAGCCAATCAGACCTAGATGTTATCCTTTAAAGCCTTAAAAATGGATTAGAAATGATTTGGAATGGTTAACCTAATTAGAGTATATGACCTAATATGATAAATGTAGTATTTCAAAAGCACATAAATTGGAACAGTAACTTACAGGAACATCTAGGAAGTGTTGGATGATGTGTACCTATCATAAAAAATTGGATCTAGCATGCATAAAGGGACTTAGTCATCCAAGGGTGTATGGATATTTATAAGCCTTTCCAAAACTTAAAAACTTGATCCTATAGCTCTCTATCTGCTCTTTGTTCCTTGTCTTGCAAACCTTCCACCTTTGGATTTGTAACCTGCGATAAAGCTACAAAAGATGGTTTGGGGTGGCTATATGGGGATTTGCCTCAATAAAACCCTCTTTTGGTATTTAACCTCCATAAATAGCCAAAGATCTAATAAAATACAGTGTGTGAGCCCTAACCTTATATGTATCTAAGGTTGTTATGAGCTAAAATGTAAAAGAACCCTACTCAAGTGTATTGGAGAGAGATTCCTATATGAAAATGAAAAGATCAAATTAGGAAGAAGTCAAACACCCTAAGTAAATCTGAAATGCAATGATACCTTACTTTAGGCTACAAGCGAAATGAAGCTTAAAGATGAGAAGACTTAGGAAACAAGTCATTAGGTTAATGAAGTGGTCAAATGCATCTCCCAAACCTATAATCCATCACATTCTTCTATAGGAATCAACCTTCAATCATGTAATAAAGCTTGTCAAATTTATAAATATGCTAGAACACCTGCAAATTTAAATATATGTGACAAAATATGTTTCTCAATTTTACTTTCTTGAATGTTATCTCTCGTGATCTAGCTTTGAAATGGTGAAAAGACTCTAGGTATTTAAAGACATTTCTTTAATTTCTCAAATATTAGATCTTGAAAGACGACATTTGAAATTTGAGTTTTAAATGTTATATGTCGCCAATAACACATTAAAAGTTGGGTCCTAGCTAAGAAGGGGGACCAAGACCCATACACCAATGGGTATATGGGTCTAGGAGATGTTAGGTCCTTGGATTTTTAAAATTGGTATGATTTGGATTTGGATTTCTTTGACTTACGGTGACTATATCAAAAGGATAACCCCAAGTGGACTTTGATAGATGAATTGGATGGAATATGTGAATGGATAATTTGGATGACTAGGATGACCCTGAGGATGGGAATGGATGATTGGGTTGACTATGTGGATTTGAATTACTAAACTTGGATTATAGTTTAAGTCTACACACTTGGATATTAGGATGATTTGATTATGAATTGATTATGGAATTGCACAATTTTCTTATAAAGCCTTAAGATAATTAAAGGTCCCAAAGGTTGGACCAAGGTGGTGATTTTGATTAAGAGATCCAAAAGCGATTCTTTCAATTATGACCAAGGATTGTTTTGGATCGATGATGGGTGTGGACTATAAGGATGATGTGGATAGAAGATGATGATGGCGATATGATGATCAAGGGTATCCTAATTTTCTCTTGGATGTGACTCAAATGTGACTAGGATTATGAACAAAAGGATAATGAGTGAGAAAATGATGTGTTCTTTGCACTCAAGGTATGTTGTGAAAAGTTGGATAATGGGATAATTAGTCAAAGTGTGGACAATGGATTAAGGACTAGGTAGTGCTTAGGTTTGACCAATGTGAAATAAAAAAGGTATGTGATTGATGTGGGATATTTTGGGAAATGATTATGGTGATAACCAATGATAAATTGATTTTTTACTAAATTGTGGTTATCCTAGGTTTGGATTCAATATTTATATTTCAAGGATACAAATGGGCAATGTGTTTTCTAACAAACAAAAGGATTTAAAAATTGACTTGACTCAACTTGGTAGTGAAGGTTTATGAAAAATCACTTGGTATATAAAACACTCAAATAAGAAGACACAATAATAAGCCTAAATTTATTCAATGAAAGGCTATGTATACTTAATGTGGGCCCACATAGTAAAATACCTTCAAGTGAGTGGATAACTAAGGTATGAAAAGGTCATGTACCACTTCTACAACCCTTACCTTAAAAGGAAATGTATCAATCAAGGAATAACTACTATCTCAACACAAGAAGGTATATGGTGAGTATCTTCATGCATGATACTATAACTTGCACCATAAATAAGCAATAGTTGAAAGGTCTTAAACTAGGTTATACAAGGCTTATCTAGGGGTATCCTCTAAATAACTCAAGGGTGCATGAGTCCTAATCCATGTATTTGAAATTTTAAGAAATTCAAACAGTTGGGAGAAGAGGGTAACTCACCCTTCTCATTCACTTCCACAAGGTATAAATTTCTTAAGGGCTTAGCCCAAATGATAAAAAACAACTTCCAAGAGGCATGTCTTTTGATTCACCCCTCATTATTTATACTCCACCAGAACATTGTATTCAAGGTCATCCCTTGGGGTGATGATATCTTCGAGAAGGCCCCCCTAAAAATCCAAAACAACACTTATTTTTTATTCTCAAGATCACTCTAAGGTACGAGAGGAGAGCTTATGTAAGTGTATTTAGGGCTTAAAATACACTTATAAATTATTAACCCAAATCGAAATGTAAAGTAAATTTTAAGAGTTAGTGGTTTGCAAGATTGATGTCTTGGAATCACAAAAATAAAGTCTATCAAAAATTTAAAAAAATAGTAAGTCCTGCAAAGAAAAAAAATGCAATAACAAAAAAATTGGATTTTTCTGATAAGTTAAAAAAAAAAGCACTGAAAAAGGACAAAAAATGAAAATTTTTGATCAAATGAAGCTTTAAAACAAAATCTAACTTTAAACACTTATGCCTGAATTTTAGAGCACAACTTTGAGAAATTACCTATGCCATTGGATCGATGCTAGAGTCATCTTTCTAACACCTATAAAATTTTGCAAATCTAATAAAAAATTATTGTGATTTGACTAATAAGTGGTTTTTTGAAAGTTTTAATGGTGTCAAACCAAGGCTTTAGCCCCTTTCAATGATCCTTCGATCGCTCATATGGCCATTGGCTGAGCGCAAGGGTGTAAGAGTCCCTAGGGCTATAGTTTGGTGTATGTGTGTAGATTATGCAACCAAGTGTTTAATATTTGATGCAACTAGGGGCGGAGTTTGGATGGAGACCATGGTCTTCAATGTGACCATGGGCTAAGGGTCAACATTAAAATTAAATAAATCGAGCCCCTACCTCGTAGACCCAATGGATCCCAAAAATTATGAAAAGGATTTTAAAGTGTTTAACATACAATTTGGTAGATTTTCCAAAAAGTTTGAAAATAATTAAATTTTTACTCAATAATCATATAACTGTCAGATTTAACTCTCATGGTTAATTGAAATATAAATATTTAAAACCTAAATTAAAATTTGTTGAAACCGTTGTGTATTTACTAGACCATGTATGTGTATATCTCCACACACTTGTGTGACATATACACCATCTCATGTCTACATATATGCTGAGTGAAATGTTGCCCTGTGTATATATTTACCTAGGTGTATACTTGTTACACAAGGAATTATATAGCCCTAACTGTGTATATCCTTCAATGGTGCAAACCACTATGTACACTACAAAACAAAAATTGATTCAATATATATATATATATATTAAATCTAACATGTATATACCTTCCCCACCTATTGTATATACTTCCACAATTATTTTTTTAGAGTGGTACGATCATCCGTACAATACAAAATGTATGGCATTTGTATGGATGTATGAAATTTTGTATCATTGTACCTTCAAATGACCCTGCAATCACCTCATAATATTTTTTTTCAACAATATATTAAGTGTTTTATGTCAAACTTCGACTCTTGGTCATCCTAATAGTAATGGTGCAAACTATTTTTTACTCAAAGACACCTATAAAAACTTGATACCTAAAAATCACTCAAAGACTTATACAAATAGTTAGTGAGAAATCACCACAAAACATGTAGATGCAAAATGGAGTGAAATATGGGGATACTCCCCAAATGAGTCACCAAAATATAATGCCTATATTTTGAAATTAAAATGAAAGCAAACTAGTATGTAAAATCTCTATTCAAAATATACAAAACCTTGAGATAGAGCTCAACAGTGAAATCAAAACAAGATAATAACATCAAAAAATAATTCAAATGTTACCAAAGCCTCCATTGTTGAATGATTGGGATGTGGATTCCCCTTGGTTGAATGGTACCAATTTGAATAGCATATACTTAGCATGAATGATAAATGATTCATTTGGATGTGAAGATGCTTGAATTTATGAATTTTGGGAATGGGGAATGGATGGCTAAGATTTGATTGTGAGCTCAAGGGTGGAGAATGGTTGAGAGGAATTCCCTAGTATCTAAGAGAGGATGAAGGGTGGGGATGAAGGTAGTTAGAATTTGAATGGCTTGGATTAACTTACCAAGTTTAGAAGTAATTGTGAGAATGAGGGAAGTTAGGGACATGTAGACTTAAGAAGGCTATAACTTTGGGATGTGTTGAGAGAATAAGGGGAGCATAAGGAAAAGTGCTCCTAGGTGCCCAATATCCTTATCCTTGGAATATTTTGAGAGAATAATGGGAGCATAAGGACAAGTTTTTATAGGTTCCCATTATTCTTGAAAAGTGATGAGGGAAAATAGGCTTTTATTACATAATAATAATATTTAATTATTTTAGCCACATGGGTGAGGTGGATAGTTAGTGGGATATGTGATTAGTTATTTATTTATTTGTGAGATGATGAAAATGGTGATAAATTAAATAACATATTTATTTAATTTAACTGTTGGACTCTAGGTGAAAGGGATATGTTCTAGGTGATGGAACATAGGCCTAGGTGATGAAATTAGTTGATTAGTTGATTAGGTGATAGATTTAGGGAATATTTTAGGTGTCTACACACCTAACCAGTTTTAACCACTAAACTTGTGCTTGCTTGTATCGACTAAAGGTCACACAAATAAACCAAGTGGTAATATAAAATCACGTGCCTCAAAACCATGAGTATATAAAACTATTGATCACTTATTTAATATTGGGTACTAAGTTTGCATTTATTAAATATATTCCCCAAATATCATATAATTTTCCTAGTTTCCCACAAATAATATAATTAACCTAATATTAAAATATAACTTTATCAAGTGGCCCCAAACAATCACCTAGTGTGGTTAACAACGTCTCCTAGATGTACCACAACTAAATAATTATTTAATTACAAAATTATAATAAATCATTTTTTGCAATGGTGTACAACACCAAATCCTAACATTCTCCTGATTGTTGTATACATTACATGGGTCAATCGATAAAATACATCATCATAGGCATACATGAAACCACATTAATCTCCAACATGCTCTTGTGATCCATCAAGATACCTACAATAAAACCAAGGTGACCACCATGTCAAGAAAGAACTCGTCATATCCTCCAAAATTTCACTTATGGAAAAGAAGGAATGAGCGAAGGTGAAAATACATCGATCCAAAGAACACAAACATCAAATATAAGTGATAACAAAGGCTCCAAGTTACTATTAAAGGCAAAAAACCCACATGATTGGATATAGCGTCCACAACATATGCTAATACATCCAACCATACATACCTCATAGGTATCAAAAACATTAGTAAACTCATGCCAACAATTATCTATGCAACCTATAAATCGAGATCATAATATCCCTATATAAAATGTGTCAATGAAGAACATACACACCTAGGAACTCCCATTGTATGGGTAATGTCAAATCTAAAAATAAACCATGGAATATCAAGTCTATCAATCAAAACTCATATCAAGACATGGAAAATGATCAAATTAATGTGAACAATCAAAATGATCCACACATGCAACACAAATAGTTACATACTCTCTCACCATAACTCTCTTAGATCATATGAACTTGAACCTCTTGGAAGTATCCATAGAATAAAGAGATAAAACCTATAAATCATACCATGTCCTTGTACCAACACCTCAAAGTGATACATTATGTCGAGTATGATCTCCTTACAACCCCAAATGAAAAGCATCAATAATACCCAACCACTCAATCTCACAGATCAAATGAAACATATGTATCATTCAATGTCAAGGTGGATGTAAGCTTGTCTAACCAAGGAATATCAAACTCAAAGTATCTATTCCTAAAAATAGGAAATCATCCCAATAAACACCTCCTAAAAATCTTCATCAATGGATAATAACATAAATAAAATCATATACACAAGGATATAATCATGCTAAACATCCCTCAAATGAACTCTTTAGAACTAACTATCCATAACTCAATATTTCTATCCATGAGAAGATAAACCATAAAACATAATAAATCTATAAAGCAAGAATGGAAAAATAACTTTCAAATGATAAACCATTGAGAAGACCAAGAGTGGGGAATGGGAATGCTCCTCTAGGATAATCAAGTCATCATGACCCACTCCAAGAACAATGTAATATCACTTTTCCTCCAAAGTCATTTTAAGTGTTGGCAACATATTTAGTGGATTAAATATTAGAGTGCAGATAATTTACAAGGTACAATATTATTAAAATGGATGTTAATAACCAATGCAAGAGATAATATGTGATAGTTTATTAAGAAATTCCAAAATAGATAGTTAACATGATAAATTGTATACACATCCATATAATTCATATACATTAACACCAAAATCGTATATATATATACTATTCTTAATATAATTTAGAATCAATGGTGTTAATACTTATTTGAATAATAACACTTGGAAAATCCACTCTCACCGTAGGAAGACAATAGTTGTACTCGCTCTTGCCATGGAGAAGTTTTGGAGAGATAAGCAAACTTTTCCACTCTACATGAGTGTTGGTTCCACCGAAAAATGCTCAACACTGTGCACAACATGCTCTAGAGTAATTACTTAACATGTACACACCATGCTTAAGAGTAATTATTTAACATGTAAATCAAGCCCTAGCCAGGATCATCCTGAGTGCACCTTTATACCCCAGGTTGGACACACACATAAGATGTGCCCCCTTATCAGTGTTTCTTCATAGCTCACTAACCACTTCCTTCTTCCTTGAATGTTATCCATGCTTGAATGTTTTCCATGTCTCACATAATAGTTTATATAAGTCTTAAGGGGCGATTTCCAAACCATCACACCCTTTCACAAAGGTTGCCTCTAATAACTATTTACATAAATAATTATTCTTCCCCCTTTTTAAAATGTATTTATACATATTATTTATTAATATCTCTTTTAACCAAAGGATCACAAATATCCTTTATTTTTATATCTCCCTTTTTAATTTTTAAAGGGTTATTTCATAACTTTCTCTTCTCTTGGGGAAAAAGTCACATACAACTTTCCCCCTATAAATTAACTACTATCCTTAGTAGCACGATGTATCTACATCACAACTCAAAGAAGCACATGATCAGGAATTGAAGATACTAACATTGAATACTTGTATTTTTCACAATACTTACTTTATCTACATTATTTGCTTCTGTAAATTCACAAGTAATTTTAATAAAGTCACTTTTCTAATCCAAATTATGATGAGAACTATATAGATGTAATATGAAATATATCATGAATTTATAATTGAAAAAATAATTATAGTTTGTGTACTTAACCTCCTATCCTTCAACTTTATCATTTTACTCACTCATGTAACTCCTTTAAATTATTAAAGTATTACAATATAATCACACAATAATTACTATGCATGTCCAATACTATGTGGTCACTCGTACTTTATAAAAGTATAATCTATAAATTCAACATACATTCCAAGATGGTATTCATGTATTCCGGACTACATGAATATCCTCTTTTCATATATCAAAATCAATGTACAAATAAAATCTTAGTATTGTAAGGCAATTGTACAAGGTTATTGGGTTGATCAAGTCCAATAACAAAGTACAATAGATGAAGATGGTACTAAAAAAATTCATTATGTACCTTAAGCAAAAGAAAATATTAATAGGTTATGACTACCCACACAATACTTCATAAAATTCTAGGTCAAATCTTCTTCAACCTTAAAATGCTATTTCACAAGGCAACTTAAACAAAACTTTAGGCAATTTTAGATTCTAATATTGTAAATTATCATATTTCTATCAATTTTAAGGAGTGTTTGTAACACCCAATCTTTTCATAACATCTTTTGACATATATCACTTTGTCAAAGACTCATAGGTAATTAGATTAAAAAATGAGAAGCAAAAAATACCAACTATGTGACATTTGTAAGGCTATAATTTGTATTTCCACGTATTTAGGATACATATGATTCAAGCATGGTTGTTGTCTCAATTTGGTTCGATCCAAAGTAAAAAAAATTTATTGATATGATCCTTTAATAACCTATTGTTTTCTTATAAGTTTGACAACATAGGAAATTTTAATTAAAAAATTCATAAAAGAAACAATTTGAAAAACATCATATAAGCTACTTGCATATCATAAAAGGTTGGAATAGATAGTCTCTCTCCCTGTAAGATTTGACATGTCCCCATTTCTAAGCCTAAGAGCCTATTTGGTTTCATATCTTATAACAACGTGGTGTTATTCTCACCAACTCATTCCAAACACAATGTTAATTTTCCAAGGACATGTGGGTTATAGGCCCATAATGTAACTTACATTAGACTTAGGTAAATCTAGATGTTGATTTTTCTAACGATATTTATATTATCAGTATCCTTGAAATAAACCTAGACACAAAATCTCAAGGTTTTAGTTTAAAAATATCCCTTAGGATTATAATTATCAATATCTTAACATAGTTAGAAAAATACATTGGATACAAACAACCCATGGAATTATTTGAGTAGTTATCTTGACACAACCATATGACTTTATATCCCTGACTACAAAATATAAATCCTTCAAGTTTAATCCAAAATAATTTTCTATGCACTAAAATCCCTTCCTAGCAAATTTAGGCAATAGACCCTTCAAATTAGATGATAAATTCATTTAAAACTTCGCAATCAAATATCAATCACCAACCATTTTAAACCATGCTTAAAATCGTAGAACTCACACATACAAGTAGGATCATATTCATGAGTCAACTTAATAATTTGATGCAGATATGGGGTGGAGATCAAATTCAAATGACAAATACAAGATGATCAGCCCAAAATCCAAAGCAAAGTCAAAAGAACTTCACAAATCCACTTGTTAGGTACATTCTTTCTACAAGTAGTGCCAAACAGATTCAAGGGACTTTTCACCCAACTTTCCCAAAAGACTTGTCAATTAAATGATGGATTTAGACACACATTAAGTACTTACACAACATACTTCAAGATTAATTATAACTCCTTTGGACCAGTTTATACTTCCAATACACTCACCATGGGAAAATCAAGGAAAATAGGTCAATTTAACAAAGGAAGTACCCTTAAAAATTTATCCAATCACCTTGAAACCTTGGGGAAGAAAATTAAAATGTATTAAAACTCCCAAAAACACAAATTTTCTCAAGGGAAACTTACTCCAACTAGTCAAACCACAAAAACCTCATTTTAAGCCAATTTGAGGAGGGTTTAATGAAAATATGGGTTCCAAGACTTATCATAACATTCAAGTGCCTCAGACCTTCATAAAATGACCTGAAAAAACTCAAAACACTATCACATATATAGTTCCAATCATATTTTTCCAAAACCTTACTTTAGTTCCTCAATTTTGCATGGAAAACTCATGAAAACACCCTAGGGCATCACCCTAAAACCATAAAAATTGTATTTCCTGCCTCCCAAACCATTGGTACATCTAAAATACCATGAAAAAATTCATTACACCGAGTTACAGGGCTGGACAGCAGGTGGAATGACTATAACATCATTTTTACACCAATCAAACCCTCAAATTAGTTAGAAATAGGCAGTCCCAGAAAAATGAAGAGATCTCCCTCAAAACTCAATATTGGAACCTCTAATTAGATTCAAATGAAATATACTTCATGCCCCTAAAAGATGGTGTAAGTCTCAGAGCATATGGTTGTGGTACAGATCCGTACAGTGCTTGCAAAGTTCAGGAACACAGGAAAAACATGGGGTTTGAGACCACCCGGTAGTAAAATGAGGATATCTCACTCAATTCTCAATGAAATAACACAATTCCAATGACAAAAGAAAGGTTATTCAATTATATATCCAACCATTATAGGCTTGGATTATTGTGGAACAATACGTACAAGTCGTACAATGCACGGGATCAGCAATTTCTTAATGGAAAACATAAAAAACAGCAAACTTCTTATTAGAAACTCATTCCAAACTTCTTCAGCAGCCTCTCCTTTGAGATATTACAACAATATATCATGTTACCACCTTCAAACTACCTCTTGGGGTATTCAACTACCATAACCACCCTTTAATTAGATTCTAAGATGACAATTTTGCCAATTTTCCCTTTAATCACTATCCTATTACAACTTGTCTTTATAAAAGCCTCTTAACTGACCTATTAAGCCTTTCAATACAGTTCACATGGTCATTGGGACCTGATTAATACATAAAACATTAAACTAAAGCTATTCTATCACCTAGAATTTAATGACACCATGACATTGCATGGACAACACATGACATTGAAACCTATTTCTTTATATTTTGCAACTTCCTCATCGCATATAATTTAAAAGACCTTCATGTCACTTGATGAACTTTCAAGATTCAGTTCCCTGCCTTTTCAAGGTATAGGTGCTCTTGCACCATATACCCCCCCATAGAGAAACTCTTGTCCCAAGAGTAAAAACCTTGTTCTTTAACCCACTGTGCTGCTTCATGCATATTCAGACCTGCAACTTGCCTTTTTCTTACTCCTGGATCAAAATTTGGTGTTGTTCTAGGCCTTAGACCTGTAGATAAACAAACATTAGAATCATATAAACCTGCTCTCTTCCTTTCTCCACCCATACATGGATAGATCCTCACCATTCCTTGCACATTCTGCCTTACTGGCTCTGTGATCAGACCTGCATGCCTATGCTTAATTTGTTCTTTCTGTAATGCCCCTAGACCTACCATGTCACCATCCTCTTGTACCCCTGCACAAAAAACTTTATCCTCTTTTGCATTACCAAATTTCACTTGTCTTGCAGCAACCTTCATAGTAATGGGACACACCATGGTCCCAACAACAATTTCACCCTATACTTCATACTCCTTTGCACACTTACCACTTACCTTGATCAAATCAAACTTAGGCTTGAGTTCTCTCTCTACCCCTTGCAAAAACAAACTTCCTATTGTCTTAACACCATTTGTAGGTGTTCTCCTTGCTTTCATAACTCCACCAACCTACTCTATACCTACAACCACATTAGACCTATTGTCCGCAGGCCTCAAAAGCTCCTTATTGCCAAACAACACTACCTTAGCCTTACCTTTATCCCTTACACTTGTTTTCAAGGGAAGCAACTTAAAAGTTTTGTCCTCCTTCTTGATGGTGTATGTGTTCTCCCAGCCATCATATATAGACCTCCTATCAAATTGCCAAGGCCTCCCTAAGAGGACATGACAACGATCCATTGGAAAAATATCACATAGAAGCCTATCCTTATACTCTCTAATCTAAAAATCAACATATGCTTGCTCTTTTACCACCAAAGTTTGATTATCATTGACCCAAGAAACTCTATAAGGTGATTCATGAGGTAACTTTTCCAAACTCAATTTATCCACCATCTCCCTAGACACTAGATTATCTTGAGAACCAAAATCAATGACAACTTGACACACTTTACCTTTGCTTTTGCATGTAGTTCTGAATAGGCTCCTTCTTTGACTCGAATCTTCCTCCTTGGATGCTTGCAACACAGTTCTCCTTATCTTGAGTGCCTCTCCTTCTTCTGATGTAAGGTTGACTATGGGTGAAGTCCCACTCTCTTCATCTTCATGCACTAGTTGATTCCTCCTTTCTCCACCATAAGAGCTTGAGCCTTGCTTTTCAGGGCATTTAAAGGCTAGATGTCCAAGTTGGTTACAAGTATAGCATCTCCCTGAGAATTGGTAGGAACCTCTTCCTCCACTAGATCTACCTCTTGAACCTTTCCAGCCACCTCTAGAATCAGAATGATCTTGGTCCTTCTTATCACTTCCTTGAGTCTCATTGTTTGCCTTGTAATTAGGATTGAATCCTCTTCCTCTAGAAGTGTTGCCTCTCCCTCTTGCTGCTTTGTCTTGCCTTCTCTTCATTTTCTCCTCCACCCTGATAGCCATTTGATAACAATCCTCTACACTCCTAGGGTTAGCCAAAACCAATTCATCCTGTATATTAAGCCTTAAACCACCAACATATCTAGCAATATTTTCATCTTCATTCTCATGATGACCAGATCTTAAACTCAATTTATAAAACTCCTTAGTATAAGACTTGATATCCATTTCCCTTTGTCTTAAGTTTTGCAATCTCTTAAACAATTGAACTTGGTGATCCTTGGGTAAGAATTTACCTTTGATTTTTGATATCATCTTATCCCATAATGTGATCTTAGAATTTCCTTGCTTCCTCCTCTCAGATTGAAGGTAATCCCACCATACCAAAGCATGACCCTGCAACTTAGTTTTTGCAATATTGACCCTTTGTTCTTCAGGAACCTCATCACATTCAAAATGGTTATCAATTGCAGCAATCCAATCCAATATTTATTCATCATTTAAACTACCACCATACTTAGGAACATCAAGTTTTACCTTAGGCTTGTCAGTCTTCACTGCCTTCAGCAACATTGCAATTCTTTAATCCTCTAGAGTAAGCTCTTCTTCCACATCTTCAAACTCCTCATCTTCCTCTTCTTCAGTCTTAGTCTCTTCCACTTCCCTCCTTTTGTTTGTCTCCAAGGATATGACTCTCTCTTCCAACTCTCTGAGTTCTCTTGCATTCCTATCTTACATCTCCTTCATCTCTTTAGCCATATCATTCTTCTTTGGAGGCATCTTGTCAACCTTGCCTCTTCTTCAACCCTACAAAATGAAAATATATCTACTTCCTGATGCTCTGATACCACTATGATGCAGAGGTGGGGTGGAGATCAAATTCAAATGAAAAATACAAGATGATCAACCCAAAATCCAAAGCAAAGTCAAAAGAACTTCACAAATCCACTTGTTAGGTACATTCTTTCTACAAGTAGTGCCAAACAGATTCAAGGGACTTTTCACCCAACTTTCCCAAAAGACTTGTCAATTAAATTGTGGATTTAGACAGCCATTAAGGACTTACACAACATACTTCAAGATTAATTATAACTCCTTTGGACCAGTTTAGACTTCCAATACACTCACCATGGGAAAATCAAGGAAAATAGGTCAATTTAACAAAGGAAGTACCCTTAAAATTTATCCAATCACCTTGAAACCTTGGAGAAGAAAATTAAAATGTATTCAAACTCCCAAAAACACAAATTTTCTCAAGGGAAACTTACTCCAACTAGCCAAACCACAAAAACCTCATTTTAAGCCAATTTGAGGAGGGTTTAATGAAAATATGGGTTTCAAGACTTATCATAACATTCCAGTGCCTCATACCTTCATAAAATGACCTGAAAAAACTCAAAACACTATCACATATATAGTTTCAATCATATTTTTCCAAAACCTTACTTTAGTTCCTCAATTTTGCATGGAAAACTCATGAAAACACCCTAGGGCATCACCCTAAAACCATAAAAATTGTATTTCCTGCCTCCCAAACCATTGGTACATCTAAAATACCATGAAAAAATTCATTCCACCGAGTTACAGGGCTGGACAGCAAGTGGAATGACTATAACATCACTTTTACACCAATCAAACCCTCAAATTAATTAGAAACAGGCAGTCCCAGAAAAATGAAGAGATCTCCCTCAAAACTCAATATTAGAACCTATAATTGGATTCAAATGAAAGCTATTTAATGCCCCTAAAAGATGGTGTAAGTCTCAGAGCATATGGTTGTGGTAAAGATCCGTACAATTCTTGCAAAGTTCAGGAAAATAGGAAAAACATGGGGTTTGAGACCACCCGATAGTAAAATGAGGATATCTCACTCGATTCTTAATGAAATAACACCATTCCAATGCCAAAAGAAAGGTTATTCAATTATCTATCCAACCATTATAGGATTGGATTGTGAAACAATACGTATGGGTCGTACAATGCACGGGATCAACAATTTCTTAATGGAAAACACAAAAAACAGCAAACTTCTTATTAGAAACTCATTCCAAACTTCTTCAGCAGCCTCTCCTTCGAGATTTACAATAATATATCATGTTACCACCTTCAAACTACCTCCTAAGGTGTTCAACTACCATAACCACCCTTTAATTAGATTCTAAGATGGCAATTTTTCCAATTTTCCCTTTAATCACTATCCTATTACAACTTGTCTTTATAAAAGCCTCTTAACTGACCTATTAAGCCTTTCAATATAGTTTGTATGGTCATTGGGACCTTATTAATACATAAAACATTAAACTCAAGCTATTCTATCACCTAGAATTTAATGACACCATGACATTGCATGGACAACACATGACATTGAAACCTATTTCTTTATATTTTGCAACTTCCTCATCGCATATAATTTAAAAGACCTTCATGTCACTTGATGAACTTTCAAGATTCAGTTCCCTGCCTTTTCAAGGTATAGGTGCTCTTGCACCAGAATTAGACCCATAACTCATACATAGATTAAATACCTTAATAAACCTGAGACATAACAACCATGACCCAATATCATATCACCTAGGAAAAGTCTCTAATCTAACTTAACTCAACCTATATATAGAAGATATAGAATACTAAGGGACTAGATTTCATAAGGAATCCATAACCTGATACACAATGGCACATCAACCTCTTGTTAAAAAAATTCAATAATTTATAATTATTTTCAATGCAATATTTAGATATGATAAACAATTTAATAGGTTTTTAGAAATGATTTTGATTAATACATATGTGAATCTATAGCTACAATCTGTGCCACCAACCGTCACTAGAGGGTCTCTAGTTTAAACAATCATTCCATTTCAAAATATAGCTCAATTTTATTTTTATTAATTCTATGTCAATATTTTTTGTTTTACATTAAGGTTGGAAGTCCAAGGAATGCACTCTTTTCCTTCAACTATTTTTGTATCAAGACTTAGTTTCATAATACTATATATATTTGGAAATGCAATAATAGATATGTAATCATATCAATTATTCTTGGCGAGGAACCAATAGTTCACCATGCCAAACTTGAGACATCAAGAAGACTATGACAAACATCATTGATGATGCACTTTCTCCAATGTAGAATACACAAAATGACATATCACTAAGATGTGATCCATCAAGTATGAATTACTAAAGGATTTAATAGTTGCATATAGTGTTATCTTTCCTGGCCTGCAACACTTTCTATGTGCTAAAAGAGATTATATAGAAATATATGGGCCAAAATTATAAGTGCAGTAAGTGGTCATTTTCTATTGATATACAAGAGGGAAGGCAATGACCAAGTAATTACTAAAAAAAATCCCTCCTTTTTTCTAGATTACTAAATATTATTCAATTATTTACTCTCTTTTTTCTAATGGTAAATTACTAAATATTATTCAATTTTATTTTATTTTTACTCTCTTTTTTAATGGTGGATTACTAAATATGGTCTAAAATGTCCATTAAAAAACATACACAATCCCCATAAATGAAAGCATGCATCGTATATAATGAAGAAAGTAGAAAAAGGGTGGTTGTGAGAGTCTTTTTCAACTTGTGCTTTTAGAATTTGGAGGAAATCTTCATAACAATTTTTATATATGTCTATCATTCATGAATATCTACCAACAATCCTGGTTGGGTTTATCGGTATTGGAAAATGGGCCATTAGATCTGAAGATTTTATAAAAAATAGATAGGTATTTGTAGATGTAAAGCCACTAACATATTCACATTCATCTTATATTAATATAAGATATCAGATAAAATCTAATACTTGACCTCATTCTTGAACCTTTAAGAGTGGATTGAATATTGTAATTATACAATATTTTAATTTCTAATGTTGCCTAAAACAATCACAAGAAGGCTCTAGAGTGTAAGGATCTACAAAGAAAAATAATGGAAGACGTTAGAATGTTCAAGATAGGAAATGTGGAAAGATAAAATCATTACTAATAAACAATAGTTTGCAGTAAGTAGGGAACTCCTCCTTGTCATCTAGGTAACTTCTCAATACCAATTATGGGAAGCAAAAGCTACCGTGGATTCTTATGGATGTTGATTAGGAGTCAGGCTTTGACATGTTGCATGTTGAATTTGGTAACTTTGGATGAAAGATAATATACATAATGAAGGAATGCTCATTGGCAATAAGTTTTATAGAGCAATGCTGAGAAAACATTGAATATGAATTCAAATTTTGAATTTTCATGTATTGAATGGTGACCACAGTCAATTGTGTTAGACTCAATTACATGTATGCACTCTCAATATACTTAAATTTGATTTTATTATTTCCTCTTTGTTAAAATTGTGAAAAAACCACAAAACCACGAGCCACGAGATCAAACAACGAAAAAAGACACCTTCCATGCAAGAGATTTGCTAACAATATGTGCAATATTCCTCAACAAGAAAAAGCTACAAAAGCAAGAGACTATAAAAAAGATATGAAAGCTCAAGCGATAATTACCATGAGAGTTGAGTGCTATATAGGACAAAAACCCTAAAAGCATAAAAAATCTAGAAAGAAAGAATGCATGATGGGTCCCGACAAACAAGACCTGGTGAGGTACCCATGTACAAATAAAAGATCGCTCACAACTGGAAAAAAGGAGAAAATCACAATGGGAGAAAACTCCTCTCTAAAAGAGAGAAAGAGGAATTAAGGACTGAAAAGCCTCTAAATCAAGGTTTGAAGGACTGAGAAGCTTCCAACCAAAATAATGTCCTGGAAAAGAGGAACATGTAGATCACAGAAGCACAAAGTTGTAGATTATTGTCAAATGATGACTTATATGGTGTTGAAATGAAGAACCTCTAGAAACAAGAATGAAAGAGTGTCCATATGGTAAATGATCCATCTCATTGAAATGCATGTAACTAGTCGTTGATGTATGCTACATCTAAAAGTACATAGGAACAAGAACTAGATATGTAGATCACTCCAATGCGAAACCAAGGAAGCATTAGCACCAATAGCAAAAACACCCCATGGTGCTAAAAAGGGAGAACCAAGATAGGTACACTGAAACTGTGTTAAACCAAAAAATGCATGTAGAAATGACAACCTATAAATAAAAGGGTGTGCAAACTAAGGCACACACACATGAGACAAGAATCACCAGGATTCACTACTGTCGTGGAAGGGACACTCACTGGATAAAGGTATGATGGAAAACCAAAGGCAAACATCAAACCCACCATGACACTTTATATCATAGTGCAAATAAAAAAGGCACAACATGATGTGTAAAATACCTAAAAAGTATACACCATAATGACACTTTATCTCAGTGCATCTACAAAAGAGAATGTGCATGTAAAATATATCTATAATGCCCAAACAAGACAAAATACTGGAAATACATATAGAACATCCAAAAACAAGTCATCCCACGCAAATGAAAAGTTTTCAAAAGCTAAAATGTCAAAGTAATTCACCGAAGTGAAAAAACACAAAATATTGAATCAAATGTACCTAGAGAACAATCTAGAAAAAGTGCATGGATGGCTACGAGGAGCTCTGAAAGATGGTTCCAACGCCACCAAAATCATGGAAAATGGAGAAATTGGTGAAAAGTTACAAGCTCAGGACTGAAAACAACACCTCTAACTTCAAAAGGAGTAGGTATAGAATGCACTAGTAGTAAAAATAGGTGATAAGACCCACACCAGTAGAAATTTGGTGGAATTAGCTTTTTGACGATATCTTGTTTGTTGAAAAATGATATCGTACATAAAATTTATGGCCAAAAGAAAAAAACTAGCTCCCTGAAGGCTAAAGAAGGTCTTGAAAGGGCCCTGCAAAGGCGTCAATACAAATGGTGATCACAATTCTAACATGGTATTAGAGCCATGACAAAGACACCTTCCATGCAAGAGATCTACAAATAATATTAGCAATATTCCTCACAAGAAAAAGCTACAAAAGCAAGAGACTATCAAAAAGATGAAATCTCAAGCGATAATTACAATGAGGGTTGAGTGGTATATAGGAGAAAAACCCTAAAAGCATAAAAACACTCTTAAGTTTAGCTTAAGTGCATGAGAATAAATTAGACTAATAATCAATTAAAGAGTAATTAATTATTACCTTATGCATGATTACTCTAACACTCTCCTCCCTTGAGAACTCACAACAACATTAGAAAAAAAACTCGTTCAAATATAGCTCAAGGTAGAGCATTATGTGATTGTCTATCATTGTTTAGTGAAGTAATTGAGATTGCATGAGAATAACAACTTGTATTTACGTTGTAGATAGAGAATTTTAAGAAAGATGTGAGGGAGATGGAGCAATGTGGTTTTGGCGTTTAGCAATCATTGTAGGTGTATCAAAACAATATTGTTTCCCCTATTTGAAAGTGTGGAATTTCTATTCATGGTGGCGATACAATTCTTCAACATTGATTTGGTAACTAATGCTAAATGTGTATATCATTTATATTTGTTTATGAGTTTCTAGAGCCATTTCAACTAATTCAAAGGGCGTATCTCTTAAAATAAGGTTGGTTAGAAAAGGTCAAAGAACACAACCATTCTAAATAACGTTTGGTCAAAAACTATTTACTATAGTCTATTTACAACTACTCAAAGTTGGAGGATGCATGAATGGTTCACTGTCCACTCTAGTTTACAAGAACACATAAACGATCACATTAAATATACAATAGTGTGAATGGTAAGTTGGTTTTAATGATTTTTAAAGGATGGGTGCATAGGAATAAAGATTAAAAGAGAGTGAGGTGATAGGTTTACACTTATAATTAAAGATATATTTAATTTATTATAATTAAAGAAAATTATGGGTTTATAAGTTAATATTTTACTTAAATTCATGTATATAAATCTTAGTGATGAGTTATGGATATGGTGCTTTAAAGTTAACTTAATCATAGATAAATAACTTTCAAAGCAATGTTAATTCAAGACAAGATTTTTAATATGAATATAACACAAATATAGGATCTAAGATTTAAAAAATGCCAAAAGTTAATTCTGATAGAGGAAAAAAATTACCATATGGATAAACGTTATAATTTAGATCTTACAAAAAAATAAGTCTCAAGACTCAAAGGTTAGGGAAAATGTTTCATTCTATACTTACACAAATAACAATTTAAATATGGTTAAAATGATTTTTTTAACAAAATAAAGAAAATTTCAAGGATAGGAAGGCATGATCATTAGGCTCTAATACCAAATGTAATATCATTTTTTCTTCAAAGTCATTTTAAGTGTTGGCAATTGATTTAGTGGATTAAATATTAGAGTGCAGATAATTTACAAGCTACAATATTATTAAAATGGGTGTGAATAACCAATGCAAGAGATAATATGTGAGTTTATTAAGAAATTTTAAAATATATAGTTGACATGATAAATTATATACATATCCATATAATTCATATACATTAACACCAAAATCATACACATATATATAATATTCTTAATATAATTTAGAATCGATGGTTTTAATACTTATTTGAATAATAACACTTGGAAAAGCCACTCTCACCCTAGGAAGATGTTAGTGGTACTAGTTATTGTCATGGAGTAGTATGGGAAAGATAAGTGGACTTCACCACCCTACACGAGTGTTGGTTCCACCAAAATAATTCTCAACATTGTGCACAACATGCTCCAAAATAATTACATAACATGTATATAATATGCTCCAAAATAATTACTCAACATGTAAACCAAGCCTTGGCTAGGACCGTCCTGAGTGCACCTCTATACCTCAGGTTGGACACACACATAATATGTTCCCCCTTCTCTGTCATGTCCATAGCTCACCAACCACTTCCTTCTTCCTTGAATTTTATTCTTCCTTGAATGTTATCCATGCTTGAATTTTTTCCATGTCTCACACAATGATTTATATAAGTCTTAAAGGGTGGTTTCCAAACCATCACACCCTTTCACAAAGGTTGCCTCTAATAATTATTTACATAAATAATTATTATTCCCACTTTTTAAAAGGTATTTATACATATTCTTTATTAACATCTCTTTAACCAAAGGATCACAAATATCCTTTATTTTAATATCTCCCTTTTTAATTTTTAAAGGGTTATTTCATAAATTTCTCTTCTCTTGGGGAGAAAACATAACAAACAATATCCTCTATAGGTCCATCATGAACTCATCATATCTAGGTAAAGGCTCTTTAGAATTCTTGTTAAAGCCTCTAAAGAGAAACCATCTCAAATAAATGTCTTTGATCACAAGAGAACTCCAACCTCACCCAACTATCTAAGTATCGATGAGAACCTACAACCAATAAATCCATGCCAAATTCCAAATGTAACACAACACCCTCGTGAAGCTTTGAATTAAAAGACCAATATACTCAAAAACTAAGAGAACCAACAAGACCAACATCAAAGCTCCAAATGTAGAATCAAGAACACAAACATGATATCATGATCTAACATCTCTCCTAGGAGATCACATGAACCAACACCCACATCATTGTCCCAAGAAACTTGCATCATGACAACACTCGAGTTAGTATGAAAATTATAAAAAGAAAAAATACCAAACACACTCTAAACCATGAATCAACATCTCCAATCACATTAAGGTAACCATCTCCTAACAGTAAACCTACAGATGTGAATGAATTACTATGCATCAATAAGATCTAAGAGCTCCTCCAAGGCATCAACAAATAGTAAAGAAGATCATCCATCACCAATTGATGAATTCACATCACTTCCAACAACTCCCATTGAACCATGATATTGAGCTACACATGAAATCATGAAAACCATCTCCTAAATGAAGATCACACATGCTCCACACACGCTCAAATGCAATCCCAATAACTCTAGAGAATAAGTCGAACCAAGATCTCCAAGCCAAGAAGATAAAATCTCCATCAAACATCAAGAATCAATCCCACGCCACCAAAACATCATTGTCAAAAGCTCAATCATAAAGCTATGTATCTTATATTTGATGACAAATCACCTGTTTTAGGCTTTTAGGCATAGCAACAAGGTAGTGAATTGTTTGATAAAATGCTTTGGTAGACATGTATGAAAAATGTGGTAGCATAGACAAGGCAATGGAATTTGGAAAAAATGCCTCAAATAAATGTGGTCTCATGATGATGGAATTCCATGACAAGCAAATTGTTATGGATTATCATGGCATTCCATCACCATTAGACCACATTTATTTGAGGAATTTTTTCAACGAGTTCATTGTTTACTATTATGCTTGTATAGGTTTTTTCCAAGCATCTATAGCTTGTTTGAAAGCACTCATTTTAGGCTTTTAGCCATAGCAATAAGGCAGTGAATTGTTTGATAAAATGCTTTGGTAGACATGTATGAAAAATGTGGTAGCATAGACAAGGTAGTGAACTGTTTGAAAAAATACCTCAAAGAAAGGTGGTCTTATGGAATGCCATGATAAGAAAATGCAATTGGAAATTGCTCCTAGTTGTTATTTATGCAGTGTGAAGTACTTGTATAACTACTTAGGTTGACTTTGTAAAAACTATATTTTAATTGAAATTTTATCATCTATCAACATCTAGTTATTAGTTATGCAATGTGAAGTAATGCTTTGAGTTTGAAAGATGTGCAATGCAATGTAATAAAAAATTTGAATATAAACTACAAAAATCTATTATTTACAATTCATTAGTAAAACTCTCTATTTTATTTGCTCTCTATAACTATATTGCTATGTAAATGCCTTTCAATTAAAAAAAGTTTTTGTTTTTGATTCTACATTTTTTTACATTTTGTCATCTATCAACATCTAATTATTTGTTATGCAATGTGAAGTAATGCTTTGAGTTTGAAAGAAGTGCAATGCAATGTAATCAACAATTATAATATAAACTACAAAAATCTATTTTTTTACAATTCATGAGTTAAACTCTCTATTTTATTTGCTCTCTATAACTCTATTGCTATGGAGATGCCTTTCTATTAAAAAGTATTTCTCTCTTAGTCTACAATTTTTTACATTTTTTCATCTATCAACATCTAGTTATTAGTTATACAATGTGAAGTAATGCTTTGAGTTTGAAAGATGTGCAATACAATGTAATAAAAAATTTAAATATAAAATACAAAAATCTATTTTTTTACAATTCATTAGTTAAACTCTCTATTTTATTTGCTCTCTATAACTCTATTGCTATGGAAATGCCTTTCAATTAAAAAAAAAGTTTTTCTATTAGTCTACATTTTTTTGTTGCTATGTGTAGTTCACATTATAGATGGATCAACGTCAAAAGTTGACAATGGATCAATACCATGCATTTGATGAGAGAGTAGCCGATGAGAGGGACATGGAAAAATATCCATGTCCATGTAATGACCGTCTTGGTGGAAAGGTGAGAAAAATAAATCTAATTTATCGACATATGATAAGATATGGGAATAGTGGTATAATCCCTTGGGATTACAAATATTATGAAGATATGATAGAATTATAGAGTTTGAGAGATGAAGAGGCAACAAACATAGATGAAGAGGCAACAATGTTAGATGAAGGGTTTGAAGTTGATAGAATGTTGAATGAGGGTCTAAATGATGATTGGGCCAAGTTGATGGAGGATTCTTTAAAGCTTGCGTATGCTAATTGCAAGTTAAGTCATTTGTCAATAATTCTTCAGATTCTTAACTTGCAAGTAGTGTTTGGTTGAACAAATGAGAGTGTAGATCAATTATTGGCATTATTAAGTTCGTTGTTACCACCTAACTCCATATTGCCAACAAAATGAAGTCAATGTAAAAATCAAATCACTAAGCTAGGTTTACGGTATGAAAAAATCTACACATGTGGGAATGGTTGTGTATTATTTCACAAGAATCTTGCAAGTGAGAGTGAATGTTTGAAATGTCACGAAGTGAGGTATAGACAAGGGTTGAAATCAATTGTGGTTCCTAGAATGGTTCTTCACTACTTTTCGGTAATCCCATGATTATTTCACATGTATAGGTGCAAAGACATTGCTGAACTTATGCAATGGCATGCCCAAAATAAGAGCACTAATAGAAAATAATGACATGTGCCTGATTCTAATACGTGGATGGAATTGCATAATAGATGGCCTAGTTTTTTTCAAGATCCTTGTAATATAAGGTTGGGTTTAGCTCTAGATGAGGTGAACCCATTCTAATATCAAAGTACTAAATGGTCAACTTAGCTAGTATTTTTAATAATCTATAACTTGCCTCCATGATTAGCAATTAAACCATTTTTCTTAATGCTATCATTGATTATACTAGGAAAGAAAAGTGTGACTTTAGATATAATTGATGCTTATCTAGAGCCATTATATAATGAGCTAATGGAATTGTGGAAAGGAATTGAAGCAATTCAATCTTTAAGGGATGGTCATCTGAATCAAATTCACTTTAAGAGCTTCCTTATTGTTTACGATTCATGAACTTCTTGCATTTGGCACATTGTCTAGTCTCAATTTTTATAGATACCATGGATGTCCTACTTGAAACTTTAAGGATTTTGTGAGGCACTCAAGAAGTTTGTGTAAGTGTATGTATTGTGGACATCATTCTTACCTTAAAATGGATCATCCATATCGTCGACAAAAAACATGGTTCAATGGTCAAGAAGTGAATCATGAAGCACCATTGCTAAGAATGGGTCATTACATTGTTGGGAATGGACAAAAAAGAATAACATTTATTGAAAATGATGGGATTGTTGGTAGTAGATATGATCCATGTAATTAAAGTGGTTTAAAAAGGTTGTGCATATTCTATAAGTTGTCATACTTTAAGGATATAGCCATTAGGCATACTGTTGAATTTATGCATACTAAGAAAAATATAGTCTATACTATTATAGAAACTCTTTTCGGTGCTTTTGATACTATTTCATCACGTGAAGACTTTCAACAACTAAAGATTTGTCGAAATGTTTGGGTTGAAAAATATAGAAAACCTAGTGCTCCTTATGTCTAGACAAAGGAACAACATGCACAATTCTTACAGTTGATGTCTCAGACTCGCTTTGCCACTGGATATGTAAGTAGTAATGTTAGAATCCAAACTGACATTAATGGCTTAAGATGCCTCAAGACCTATGAATATCATGTCATAATCGATAATATTTTACTTATTGTGGTAAATATATCAAGTTTGGCAAAGGGGCCAAGATTGACAGTAAAAAAGGTTGGGCCTAATATTAAAGAGAATGAGTTTACATGTATTAGATCCTTCGAACTTTGATAGTTTGAAGGAAGAGGTTGTTGAATTCCTTTGTCTATTGGAATGGGAATTTCTACCAACAATATTTAACATTTATATGCATCTTTTGATACATCTAGAATATGAACTAGAGCATTGTGGCCCAGTAAGAACGAGATGGATGTATCCTATAGAACGATATATGAAGGCTTTGAAAAAAAGTGTTCATACTAGGGCAAAATGAGAAGGAAACATGTATGAGGGATATTCAATGCAAGAGGCTATAAGATTTTGCACAAAATATATGAAGGATTTTAAAAATCTCAATCAACGTGTATGGGATGATGATGAAGACGAGAGAGTTGCAGGTGAAGTATTAGAAGGCAATGGATGTCACTTCAAGCTATCACATCAAGAAAGAAGTGCAATACTACCTATACTCTTCAAAACACATCTTCATTCGATAAGTGGCGTAGGTAAAAAAAATTACACAATAATTTATGCACTCAATTGCATTTACACAATTATGTTATTAATCTTACTATTTGTACATTAATATTCTATGTAGAAAATATGAAGAAGAGAAACAAGCTTAGATGCAACATCAACCTCAAAAGCATAGACACCATGATTTGATTGGAGGTGTTTCTTTTCCAAAATTTGAAGAATGAATTGCTAATGCATTCAGTGATGCAAAAGAAGAATGTCAAGATATAACAACAAAGGAAAGTGAGCTTTCACAATCTCCACATTTTTGGGCTATGCATTTTAGTTGAATGTGGGCCTATGGTAGTCATTTAAGAGTGGAAGAAAAAGACAAAGGAAAGATAAATTTTGATTGTGTAAAATTAATGTTGAATTTCTTCATGAATCTGAGAAGAAATTTTATGTTGGATTCATCCAAGAAATTATTCAAGTGGATTTTGGTGAAAATAGTCCTATATTATAAAAATGTAAGTGGATCCGACCATCTGCAGTACAATTTGATGAATATGGATTTGTACGTGCAAATATAAGAATTTTTATTAGAGATGGATGAGTCATATGTTCCCCTCTTCAAATTAACCAATCATTTCTAATTGATTATGTAAGAAGCCCAGGATGGTCATATGTCATTCAAACAAAGTCTTGTTCAAAATGAAAATTCATGGAAGCTGTTGATAATTCCTGATGGGAAATATGTTAATTTATAATAAACATTCAAAGAAGCTGATGAAGACAATGATGGAGTGTTTGAAGAAGAGATTTTGATTACCAATGAAGAGATTAGGAGAGATAATGTATTGCATGTCACATATTAGGATGAGGAAAAAATCAAGCAGATGCAAACATGAGTGATCAGGATTGTGATCTTGCTGGCAATGCAGATGATTATGATGATGTTTTGTCACCTTAACTAGCCTGTCACCTTAAGAGGATAGCTTGTCACCTAATTTTGGTTATATGTATGGTGTAATTTATTATTGAATTTAATAAATATTTGAGTATAGGTATGCTTATTCATTGTTGTTTTACTGATACATTTCTAAATGTAATCATCATTATTCCACTGGTACATTGTATACAAAAATTGAGATGTCCACTATTGATTTGAAGTGCATTTAAAGTTAGGTTAAATCATTCTTCTTAGTTTTCTTACTTTGGTTGAAATTAATTTTGTTTAGTTCGAATAAAATTTCTTGTATGTCCTAGATGATAGCTTTAGTTTGTAATACAACTTCTAGCCTCCACATGCATTGAGTATGCTTGTGTGAAGGAAACAATAATGAACATCTATGATTTAATAATACATATAGATATCTTAACATTAGGTAAACTAAACCTCCTCATTACAAAGAAAAAATTGATCTCTTAGGTCTGATAGACACTGGAAACTAGAAATATGTTAATGAGGTGTTGTGAAATACTATTTAAGTGAAATCGATTAGTTCCTATTCCTACTAGGTAATGGAGTCAGGATGTGGGTGATATATGTGTCTTGCTTCTAGCTAAAAATCTAATTATTTGGCGCAGTAAGAGTCTATGGCTTGCATAGATGTACGATGATGCAATTATATGGTTCTTCTTATTGATCCAAATAAGACTTCCAGGTTACTATGATTTATTTAAAGGGATTTAATCCTTACTTGAAGGAATTAATTAAAAGAAATCACACAATGACATCAAGTGTGTATTAACAAATTAAACATATACTTGATATACTTAATTTGAATAACAAGGAAATATTAAACTAGAGATAACCATATAATCATACACAGTATTATCAACATATAATTGAGACCAAAATTCGAGCATCAAATTAAATCTTCTTCTTTGTTGATTACTTTAAATAGATATTACAATATAACAAAAGTCTCCTCATATGTGTTCCTATAAATGCCACGATGATGATATTAAAATTCGATTTTGGTTTCTCTTTTATAAGAGAAGCAACAAGCCTCAAATCATTACAAAATATGGAATCTTTTCAAAATTCATGCCTCTTTGTATAAACTAAACATTAGTTTTGCTTAAAACATAACTAAGAGAAAACAAAGAAAGTAGACAATATTAATTGGAAGCCTGCATCACTTGAAATACACTTGTAGTCCGTTAATCAACATAGGAGACCCATGATCATCTTGATCTAGCAAATTCCTCTCCAAGATAGAGTGTTTGAAGGCTCAGTTCTTCCACTACAACATCTTTAAGGGCCTATTATTCTGGAGGAGCCAAATTTCTCCCATCGGTATACTATGTAGTCATGAGACTATTTGTATTCTTGAATCTTTGATATATTTGTTAGATGATTCATCCATCTTTTGTCGAGTAACCCTCTTCCATCTATAATGAATTTAGAATATCTGGTATCCAAGGCTATTATTCCATCCATGATCAAATTGAGGTTGTGGAAATTCAATTCACCATCCTTTTATACATGAGCAATGCAATCAAGAAAAATTTAGCCAAATTCCTTTCTCCATTCATTGAGATTTTTCAATCGGTCGTCATCTTTTAATATCCTTGGCACAAACCACTTCTTCAATGTATGAAATGATTCCATACTTGTTTTGATATTTTGATCTTGTTCATTTATATATTGAGATTCATCTATAACTAACTTAACCATCTTCTTAGTTGGCTTCAAAGTTGAAAGAGCTTCCATACTTCTCTGTAATACCCTGCATAAAGTCATCAAGGTATGATGAATTGGATGCCACTTCTTGAAAAGAGGATCCAGTATAAATGAATGGGCTTTCATCTGGTCAATTGCTTGGGATAATTAAGTGTAGCAATCATTCACACTTTCCAATTTGTCCTCAATCATTTTGATCCTATGGTCCAATATTTTTTCCAAGACATTGATTATCTGATCCCTCACTCCCTCCTTGGTTTCATTATTGGATTTTTTCAACTCTTTGATCTCCTATCTTTGTACATTCATTTGTTCAGAGGATGCACTATTTATATTGGTTGATATAATACTATTTTTTTACTCTGTGAGGGCCCTGCTCCTTTCAATTTCTCTTTCATTCTTACATTTTTTATGAATAGTTTATTTACCTCATCATTTAAGAATTTATGTTCCTTTTCATATTCTGTTAATTTGTTTTCCATTTCCTTAACAACAACTTGAGTGAACATGGTCGAGTGAATTGTCATGGTTGCAACATCTAAAGGAGATGTGTCCTTCAATGTTTTTACCATAGTTGTTCCTCTCATATCTTGTACCACATCTAACAACCTTGGTTTTTGTGTATTTCTTTGCTTGGCACAAAATGCTAGGTCTTAATCTTAGGGTTATACTGGTGCAGGAGCACCCCATAGTTCATCTAGGAAGGTTGTCTAAAAAGTTCATGAATTGGCAACTTGGCTAGGCCAACTGTAGCATTCTCTTTCTATTCCTTGAGTTTGTGTTTTAGAGGCATTTGAGAACATGTAATGTGTTAGTGAAGGTCATGTGGACCATTTGTTAGATTGAGGTTTGGCTACAAGGATGGTGGAAGACCTTTGTAGACCTTTCTAGGTGTTAGTTTCTTTAAAATTTTATAAATAAGGCCTTTTGAAAGACACAAGCAGCCATGGAGCAGTTAGGATCGAGCTTAACTAATTTAGAAACCTTTATAAGGTGTGTCTCAACCTGAAAGGAAGGTTGGAAGCTTTTGAATTGTTAAAAGTTCATGAATACCAGTGAGGACAGTAATAAGATTATGTAATTTCTGTGTTTTGTTTTGAATTTGTGTGGTCAGGAGTGATCATGGCACTGTGAATCGATGTAGATTGTAGTGTAGCTATGTTTTAAGCTTTGGCATGGTAGCATTTAGTTAGTGTGTTCAATTTTTAGGCGTTGCTTTCTAATCAAGCTATTTCTTTTTAGTTTCTAACCTGACAGTCAGTCTGTAAAGGATGGAGTTTTAGTTACATTCCCATTGTACTTTATGTACGGGCCCTTGGGAACTGTGACTAGGCTCCATGTCTGTAAATAGGATAGGGTTAGGAGTGGTTAGGAGTCAGGAAATCAATGTGGAAGTCTTCTCCTAGGCGAGCTTGACAGTGCCCGGCTAGGAAAGACAAGAAGTGCAGAGCACTTGACTTGCAGGGGTGTCCATCTCCTAGCAAATCACGGTGTGGAGAGGCAGGTGTATGCCTTGCCAAGGCATAGCAAGAAGGAAGGAGCTCCATCAACTCGTTTGGTGAGAGGAATTCTTAACCAGTCTGCAGGAAAGCCAGGAAAGAACTACAAAACCTAGGTTCTTTAATCATTTCCAGTTTGGGTTACTGTATGGGCAGTGGAGACTTAGGACCCCTGAAATCATTGAGAGGTGGTTATATACCCTAAGAAGCTCAATGAAATATTGGGTGGTCTTTGGATAACTTGAGAGTTCTAACCAGTTTTCTCGGAGTTGGAGACCTAATTGGGGCTCTTGGGCTAGTAGCCTTTTTAACCCTAAATGAGGGTTTGGAGAAAGCGATGACCAAAGGAAGTAAGGTGGACTCCCTAGAACCACATTGGAATGATGTGAACCTGTTGGAAGCATTCCCACACCCCTGCAAAGATCAAATTGAGTGTTGAGATCAGGTTAGCCTTTAGGGAAGATTAAGGGCTAAGGAAGAGTTAGAGGCATAGCACCAAGATTGACTTGGTAGGTTGAATTGTGATAGTAGTGGGGTTGGCAAGGTGAACTAGGGGAACCTAAGCAAGTATTAGGTCCTATAGCTTAAGGTGGTGGAGAGTGAAACCATAAGTATCTTCCAGGTGAGACCCAGAGCATGGAACAATGATTGTTCCATCCAACCCTACCCTATCAAATTGGTATCAGAGCAAGTTAAAGATTTGGGGTAGAATCTTGTATGTCAGACCTTGAATCCAATGGTTCCACAACCATGGTGACAAACATTGAGTTGGAAAAGAAGGTCAAAGATCAAGAGGAAGACAATAGGAGATTGAGAGAAAGATTGGCACAACTTGAGCAAGCATTGAGCAATGTGCAGATCAAGGCCAATGAGGTCGGTGATAGATTAGAGAGCAGGGAACCAAAGAGTGAAGAGGTTGCAGAGGAAGACAAGACCCCTGAACCTGACCCTATTTTTCAAGAGGAGCCTTTCTTGAAGGCATTGAAAGCTTTGAGTGGAAAAGCACTTGAAGGAATACCACTATTTAGTGGCAAATTGGAAGTTGATCTAGTCTTGGATTGGATAGAAGGCATGGAGAACCATTTTGAGTGTGATGGAGTCACTGAAGCACAAAAGGTGAAGGTGGCCAAATCAAGATTGAGAGGATCTGCATTGACATGGTGGAAATTCATTCAAACAAAGAGGAAAAGGAAGGCAAGAAGCCTATTTTAACTTGGAAGGGTATGGTGGAAAAATTGAGAGAAGCATACATACCAGATGATTATGAGATTCAGTTACATAAGAAGATACAAAGTTTTAGGCAAAGAGACCAATATGTGAACACTTATACCAAGGAATTCCAAAAACTTTGTATGAGGTCTAATGTTTCTGAAGATGAAAGTCTCAAGGTGGCTAGGTATCTTAACGGCTTGAAGTGGAACATTCAAGAGGAGATGACTCTTCTAAGTCCTAAGACAGTACACCAATGCTACCAATTAGCTATTAAGATAGAGGAAAGAAGCAAGAGGAAGCATGATCAGGCTTCTGAGAGTAGAGGCAAAGGCAGAGATCAAAGGGATCAAAGAGGACATAGAGGTGGCTACCAAGGTAGAGGAAATGAACAAAGAAACCAAGGAGAGTCTAAACTCACAGAACATGGAAGTAAAAAATCTTCTAGAGGAGGTTATGGAAGAGGTAGAGGATCTCAAGGTGGATCAAATAGAGGGAGAGGAGTAGGCAGGAGCAATTCATACTTTGCTAATATGAAGTGTTACCATTGTGGTCAAGTAGGACATCCAGCTTATAGGTGCCCGGAGAAAGCATCTTCATCAAGCACTGAGAAGAGAGTGGCATATGCTCAAGAGGACACCATGAGTACTAAATCACTAGAGGTCAGTCACATTGAATCAGAAATGGGGGAGAATCTGATTTTTAGGAGAGTTTTGATCAGACAACCGGTCAAGGAAGAGCCAAAACAAAGAAGAGCTTTATTTAGAGTGAGATGCAAAATACTTGGGAAAGTATGTAAGGTTATTGTGGATTCAGGTTCAACAGATAACATCATCTCAAAAGAGGTAGTAAAGAAACTAAAATTGGAGAAGGTACCCCACACTAACCCCTATAAAGTAACATGGCTAAACAAAGGACAAAGTGTTCTTGTCAATGAGCAAGTAACGGTGGAGTTTTCCATTGGAGGGTACAAGGATAAGTTGATTTGTGATGTGTTACCCATGGATGCATGCCATCTACTATTGGGCAGACCATGGCAGTATGACAGAAGCGCCATGTATGATGGGAAAAAGAACACCATTTCTTTCAAGAAGGATGGGAAGACATTTAAATTGCAGTCATTGTCAGATGAGGAAGAAGGACAGTCAAAGACACCTAGTGTCTTGCTGAGCAGTGGTAAAGAGTTCCTTAAGAACCTACATCAAGGGGGTGAAGGTTATGTTGCAACCTAAAGAAGAAGACAAGGCTAATAAAATAGTCATACACGGAGCAGTCCAAAAGTTTCTTGAGAAGTATAAAGATAGTGAGTGATGGTGCACCTACAACTTTACCTCCAAAGAGAGCCATTAGTCATCAGATTGACTTCATACTAGGAGCTTCATTGCCAAATAAAGCAGCTTATAAGCTTACACCGGATCAGAATCTAGAGGTAGCTAGACAAGTGCAAGAGTTATTGGATCAAGGATTGATTAGGAAGAGCATCAAACCATGTGCAGTACCAGTGGTCTTAGCAACCAAGAAAGGAGGCAAGTGGAGATTATGCATTGATTCTAGAGCAATAAATAGAATCACGATTAGGTATAGGTTCCCTATTCCTAGAATTGAGGACTTGATGGATTGTCTTGGAGGAGCTCAGTACTTCACCAAGTTGGATCTCAAGAGTGGATACCATCAGATCAGAATCAAGGATGGAGATGAGTGGAAGACAACCTTTAAGACAACATATGGGTTGTATGAGTGGAGGGTGGAGGGTTATGCCATTTGGCCTCTCTAATGCCCCTAGCACATTCATGAGGCTCATGAATGAAGTGCTCAAAGACTTTACAGGGATATTTGTGGTGGTATATCTTGCTGATATACTCATCTTCAGTAAGACAGCAGAGGAACACCTAAAGCATGTGGAGTTGGTTCTTAGAAGATTGCAAGAGGAGAAGTTGGCCATCAACCTAGAGAAGTGTCAGTTCTTTAAACAAGAGCTTGTGTATTTGGGTTTTGTAGTATCCCAAGGATCATTGAAGATGGATCCAAGCAAGGTGGAAGCTATCCTAAATTGGCGGCCACCACCTACGGGGACAGAGGTAAGAAGTTTTCATGGATTGGCCCAATTTTATAGAAAATTCATAAGGAACTTTAGTGGCATATGTGCACCAGTCCTAGATACAATCAAAGGTGGCTTAAAGACCAAGTTTAAGTGGACTTAAGAAGATGAGAAAGGTTTTGAGAAACTAAAACAAGAAGTGGCAACTCAACCTATTCTTTTATTGCCAAGCTTTGAAAAGTTGTTCACTGTGGAATGTGATGCTAGTGGAGTTGCAGTAGGAGGAGTGCTAAGTCAAGAAGGCAAGCCTATAGCCTTCTTCGGTGAAAATCTCAATGAAGCAAAGAAGAAGTATTCTACCTATGACCTAGAACTTTATGCTTTAGTTCAGTCACTTAGGAAGTGGAGGCATTACCTTCTACCGAAGGAGTTTGTGGTCTTTACTGACAATCAGGCACTTAGTTACATAAACACCCAAGAGAAGTTGAGAAATAGACATTTGAAATGGATGGAGTACATCCAAGCTTTTACTTTCACCATCAAGCGCAAGAAGGGACAATTGAACAAGGTAGCAGATGCACTAAGCAGGAGATTGTTGATAGTGCAAGAGATACAGATCAAGAGCATTGGAATAGAGAGTTTCAAGGATCTCTATGGGGAAGATGAAGACTTCTTGGAGGCCTACAAGGTATGTTCTGACTTTGAGAATCATTTTCATAGCCAATACTCAGAGTATACATTGCAAAGTGGATTTTTATTTAAAGGGAATAAGTTATGTGTTCCAAAAGGATCAATGAGAGAAAACCTCATCCAAGAGAAGCATAATGGTAGTCTTAGTGGAAATTTTGGCATCACCAAAACATTGGAACTAGTGCAAAGGTTCTACCATTGGCCTAAGTTGTCAAGGGATGTCAGGGGATATGTGGAGCAATGTGTAGTATGTATGAAAGCTAAGGGAGGAGCTAGTAATGTTGGTCTATATCAACCCCTACCCATTTCTAACAGACCATGGGAGTGTGTTAGCATGGACTTTGTGGTAGGAATCCCTAAGACCAAGACAGGGTTTGATATTGTCTATGTGGTGGTAGATAGATTCAGCAAGATGAGTCACTTTATCCCTTGCAGAACCACTCATGATGCTAGTTATATTGCTCACCTTTTCTTCAAGGAAATTGTAAGGATCCATGGATTGCCTTTCAACATTGTTTCAAATAGGGATGTGAAGTTCATGAGTCACTTTTGGAAGACTCTATGGAGAAGATTAGGCACCAACCTGTCTTTTGGATCAACTTACCATCCTCAGACCGATGGTCAAACAGAGGTGGTTAATAGGGTGTGTTGGGTGAAAATAGTGTAATCAATTTTTCCACAGATTACGCCATCTAGACTTCAGCCACAGCTGTGTGAGATAGAATCTCTCCTCTCAGAAAGGGGAGGTTCCCTTCTTACTGCTAATTGGAAGCTATAGTAAACTTAAAAAGAATACTTACAAAATGTACACTGTACTCATGAAATGCGGGGTGTGTGTTACATTCATACTTCTCCATTTTTTCAGAGAAGATGTTTACAATGTTTCACGATGAAAAGCTTTAGATCTGAATAACTTAAACTTTAAACAACAACAATAATGCCAATATATCTATCTTGACAAAGCAAAGCTTAGAAATACCAGGTATGATTTATAATAACAAAAGATAAAAAGAAAAGGGAAGGCTCACGAAGGCACAAAGTCATTTTGTAGCCCTTTCAATGTTGAATCCGATAGAAGTATTGTTCATTGTATCAGAAGCACAAAGTCTTCTTAGACACAACGATTCCTCGAACAACATGAACGATTACAAGAACAAAGTCTTGTAGATCCTTCAACAAAATCTTCAAACATAAACAAATCCAAATGATAAATGTAACACAAAGTTCACATCAAACACTTGAAGCCCTTTCAATCTCATACACCAATCACTACTGATATAATCAACACACAAAATGATTGATTCCAACACAAAGTCTGGCATGCAATCTTCTTCTTTATTGATTAGATCCGAATTCACAATATTGAACACAAAGTCTCAATGCTTGTTTCAAAATAGCAGCGCTTCATTGAAAAATCTCAAAAGGTAACTATTACAAAAGAAATCCCTCTTATTTATAGAAAAGGAGGGAAGAGCAAAATTAGGGAATCAGATGAGTAAAAATAAGAAACCCTAATCTAACTGAGTGTAATTTATTTCTACGTAATTGCACCTCATATTTTGGTGTAATTACATTTTACAAAAAGACACCTAAAGTGTCAAAAACTATTTACAATGTGCAAAGTAGGGGACACCAAAAATGGCGAACACCGGAGACGAAAAAGAAGACTATTGTTCTTTGCATTGGGTGCGGAAGTCTTCATATCTCTTTGTTGTCTCTCTCATGAACTTATCATCTGGTCCGACTGTAAAATCCGCCAGCGTATGTATTTTGGTAATCAACTTCTTTGCAGACGAAGAAACCTTTTTACATCTTTAAAGATGAGTCTTGAAACAATCAAGTGATAGCCGTAGATCACACACAGTGTGTATGGTGTTTTTAGTAAAACCTTTGTCATCCACCAGCTTCATGAAGGCTTCCTTATACACTTGAATTATTTCGCTAAGGGGAAGGAAGGTGTGCTCGTCATCAAGGAGATCACCTCGCAATTCTTCCATTCCATTTACAAGAAGAACCCAGTAGCCTTCAAAATCTTCTTGTGCTCGGTGAATGTCATCAATCAGAATATTCAATACCTGGATTCTGTGCTTGAGCGATTCTTTCACTTCAACATATTTCTCCTTACCAGGTATTACTCCATTTTTTACCAATTGGTTGATCTTGGATTCTTTCATTTTCAACCATGACGAAAAAAGCCTTTCCATCTGGGATAGATCTCTCACAAGTGATCCTTCCTCTTTGTTAAGCTAAGTCTGTAGCTGGGCTATTTGTATTTTCTTCTCACTTGCGGTGGTGATGACCCACGTCCCATGATCTATGATCTCTTCAATAAACTCATTTAGGACTTTACCCTTGGCTGCAAGCTTTTCTGCCTTTTGAACAGCTGGTTCTTCGACATTAACTAAGGTCATAGATTGGGCATCACCCATTGAAGATACCGCTATGTTTCTCAAGATGTTCGCATAGCGTTCAACTTTCTCCTTGTATAGATTTTTAGCTTGCTCCATCTTATCAAGCCTTCCTGACAAAGCATCTAACACTACTTGGGCATCTCCTTTTGCACTTTCATTTGTCACCTTCCCAAGTTGTATTGTCTATATGGTATAATCTTCCATGTTTACATCTCCCTCTGGTTGTGGAGGAAAACCTACCTCAACAAACTTCTGACCAGCTTTATCAACCTGGAGTCTTGATAATACCTTAGCCTTTTTCTTTTCCTTGTTCTTGGGAGCAGGTATTTCTTCCAGGTCTAGCTCATCAGGGGAGATTGTCTGCTTTTTCTGTTTAGGAACCTATGACACCAACCAAGGGGGAAGGGAAGAAGTATACACATCACTTGTTACTGCTAATTCCTGAGTTGCAGGGGCTCTTTGAGGAATAGTTGAAATAGTAACTATGGGCGTCGTTGTAGTCATTATGGGCCCAATTGTTTGTACGCCAAGCTAATTTTGCAATGATTCATTCATGAATCTATCAAACTCAGCCTCTGAAGAAATGTCGAAAGATGGAGATGACAAGCTAGGGAGAGAAACTAGCGAACTAGATAGGTCATTGATATTTTTTCATCGGCCAACTGCATAAGAAACTAACACCATTGACACTACTGGTAGGGAAGAAACATCTTCTACCCCTGTAACCGTGGTAGGAAGAGGAGAAGAGGGAATGGGTGAAATGGGAGATTTAGGATTTGAAGGAGTATGAGGAAGTGAAGAAACTGGAACCTGTTCGGTTTCACGTTGAGGAGGTGACAAAACCTGCTCACCCTCTTGGTAATCCCCAACCTCTTGTGTTGATTGCTCTTCTTCTCCATTTGATTTGGTTTCTCCAGAGTTCTCATTGTCTGATTCTTTGAATTCAAGCTCTGTATCTCCTCCTTCTTCGTCTGAAGACAACTCTTTGGAAACAAGCTTCCTGTCTTCAACACGAGATGTGGTAGCCCTTGTTTCTTGTGTTTCAGTAGTTTGTGAAGTACTTTTCCCCACAGTGAACTTAATCCTTGGCCCTCTTCTTGATGAAGAAGGAATCGCAGCCTATTTTTCTTTGGCGCGAGATTCTGGCGGTGGACTAGGTTTCTCTTGAGGAAGCTCACCTTCAGAATCTGTCTTGAAGGCTTTTATTTGAAAACCATGCTTGTGGAGCCATTCTGCCATGTTGTGTAGGATAGGGGCCAACCTTTCTCTTATGTAAGTACATTATTTTTTGGACCATTGTACTGGAGGCAAAGGTTTCCTATCTATTTTGTCCTCATCATAGACAAAATTAAGGACGTCACCTGGATCCATGAAATCTTCAGGAAAATCCGCTATTTGGAGACCCCTGATTTGATCAACTATCAACCTGCAGAAATCCATTTTATGTACATCCTCTTCATCTCTGCACTCTGCCCATATGTCTTCAAAATGGTAGATATGGTTGTGATCTTTCTTAAGTTTCTTCTTTACATCCCTGAAGTCAAAGTCACGCCTGTACCTGTAGGTCTTGATAGTATTGATGTGCATCTCAGTTGATACATTTTTGGCCTTCTGCACCATTTTGATCGTATACCTACCAATGGTTAATGGAAACTTAAACCTTGGCTTATGATTCTTTTGTCATTCCTTGTGCACCAAAATTGATTGCCTGCACAACTCCATAAGAATCCATTTATCTGATGGGTATCTGGGAAGTATATAAGGGAATCTTGTGAAACAACCTACCCTTATGTAAGTGAAGGTTGGAAATTGTAGAAACACACATCCCACCTTACTGACCGCCTTGTAAGCTTCATCTGAAATCCTCTTCTTCTCCAAAGTTGGATCAAAAGTAAATAGCAAGGGAGCAAAGAAGGCATCTGTGACTCTTCTAAAATGATGGAAGCTTTCCCTCAGGTTCAATTGGTAATAGTAGTCATAGATTGGGGTAGAATGCCTATTACCTTTGGTAGATAAACCTGGAAACTGTCTCATCACTGCTGTTGAGTACACCAAGAAGGAAGTCATATAAAACATAAGGTGGTGGGCACCTTGATCAATTGCTTATGGATTTCATCACTGATCTGCGTTCCCCAATCAATGTGTACTTTCCTCCTTTGGATAATCCGGATGTATTCTTACATCCAATCTTGGAAATAAGAAGAACCAGACAAGCCCTTGACTCTGCTTAACAAGGTAATCATATCTCTTACGTCTTCTTTGAAGTCACTCCTGGGGAGTCCCTTAGGCCACCTAGAAACAGCATGCTGAGGAGTCCCTTAGGCCACCTAGAAACAGCATGCTGAGGAGTCTTCAACCACTGTGAGTTAATCAATGTTTTGGCTTTGACTGGATCATTGTCAAATATTTCTTGAGCTCTCTGGATTGTGATAGGAGTGTACTGTTCCATTTGTGGCACTTTGAAGACTATGTCGAAAAATTCACCGTCAAGCCTCATTACTACTTGACTTGTTGAATCCCTTACCATTTTGTCCTCTTCAATGCAGTGTGCAGCTACCTGAAGTACAAACTCTGTGTGATGGGCTGAAGTTGGAAAAGTTGAAACCATATGAAGATTGCTATGTACAATGGCTTTCAAATTCTCATCCCACGGCCTTTGTTGAATCCTCCTCATGAAATTTTCCAGATCTTGATGGCCGATCTCAGTGTCTTTGATTTCATCTACCTTGGACAACACCACGGTCGAAGGAAAAATGTCCTAGTACTTATACTTCATCTTCCTCTTATCTTTAGGAGATGGTGATGGCGTTTCAGCTAACATTTAGGAGAGGAGAGACCAATGTAATTCTTATCTCCGAGGATCTTTGACGGAACTTTGGAAACAAACTACAAGAATGGCAGATACAATGATTGTCAGGAAATATATGTCACATAAGAAAGTGTGAGATGATCAAGGCGATATGGAGTCTCTGTGTTTTGTCCATGTGGTGTGGAAAACAATGAGCGGAAATGAGCGTGGAGGCGAAAATGAAGAGAAAACACTATTTCAAGTGTTAGATAAAAAGTGCAGATTTTGGTGCTCGGGCGGTGAAAATCACCGCTCGAGCACCAAAGACTTGGATTATTTGGGATATAGATTTTGGAGTCGAGGCAGTGAAAATCACCGCTCGAGCACCAACCTTGCAAGATAGTTCGGTGTCGTGGCAGTGATTTTCACCACCTTGACACTTAGGGTATTTTTATGTCAGTGTCATGGCGGTGAAAATCACCGCCAAGACACTGGTATTGCATGGTGACTTTGATGACGGTGTTGAAAAACCCCACGTATACACCAAAGGAAAAAGAAAGCCAGAATGCATGACGGTAGGGGATGTTTGCCATGACAGTTGAGAGAATGATCGCGAAGAAACGACAGTAAGAAGACACGGAGGGAGGAACAAAAACAAGGTGACATGAACAATAGGTGAAGAACGCCAAAGACAAAAGGAAAATTGAAAGTATTCAAAACTTTAAACAAAGAAAACAAACAATCAAAATAAAAACAAGGATGTGCACATACCTATGATAGTCATGGTGAAGATGGAGACACAAACCGCGTGCTAGAGAACAACCCCAAGAAAGATATTAATGAGGGCAACTCATAATGGCACGGGTAGACGTGAAGTATGGAGAGGAGGCGTTAAAAATAAAGTGAGAAAAAAGCTCAATTTAAAGTTAATAAATCCTAGAAAACAACCTAAGTCGTGCGCATTTAATGCAGCTGGAAAGACTTAACTCAACTCAGAATTAGGTGCTCGGGCGGTGATTTTCACCGCTCAAGCACCAACACAAAAGATAACTTAAGGTGCAACGGTGGTTAAAATCATCGCCCGAGCACCAAAAATTGCAAACGAAGTTAGGTGCAATGGCAGTGATTTTCACCGCAGTTGCACCAAAAACAGTTAGAAGAAAATGGTGCTACGGCGGTGAATTTCACCACCCGAGCACCAAAAACTAGGAAAAAATAAACTAACTCTTGGGATAAAAAGGAGTCAGACTTTAAGCTCGAACTTGAGCCTATCGTCACCTACCCGGAGTAGGTAGGTTTAGGGACTTTGTAAAATGATTTGTGCCTCATTTTGCGTGCTTGAAACACACGGTGCTAGGAAACGGACTAGTTTCGTAGGGGGGTTATCCGTGAATCGAGCGCTGCTAGATTCTGTGATAACAATTGGCTCCTACTGGGGATCTTTTTTCAGTCGTTCTTTCAAATGAATGAAGAGAGAAGAACCACCAGAATTCAAGTGCCTTTATCCATCCATTAGGCTTGGAGTCAGGCGACAATGACAAAAAACAAAAAGATTCAAAGACTAAAAAAAATAAGAATAAAAATACTTACCTCTGGAACACTCGCTATTTTAACACACAAAGTGTTTGATATGTTGTCCGCAATGTGGAAGAGCGAACGGCGTTCCATCTTTGTATGCTAACAAGAAACTATTTTCACCGCACAGTTGGTGAACCAGGAAGGGTCCAGTCCACAACGAATCGAACTTCCCATGCATACCTTTTGGCTCTCTCTATTTGTTCCATAGGAGAATGAGGTCGCCAATTTGAAAGTCCCTGGATTTAGCTTTCTTATCAAATAGTTTCTTCACTTGTTGCCGGTGTTCGGAAATGTGATCAACAACTTGGACGCGCTTCTCTTCCAATTCAAAGAGATACATCAAGCATTTGTCTGCAAAATTTTCAAAGGTCTCGTCTTTGATAGCCTTTGCCAGCTTGAGGGCTGGAAATTCTAGAGTTATGGGTAATTCAGCATTTAACCCGTATAAGAGCTGAAAAGGAGACATGCCAATTGCCCGCTTGGGAGTGATCATGTCTGCCCACAAGGCATCATACAAAGCCTTATGCCAAAGGCGTTGATTTTCCTCTACTAGCTTACGGATGATAGTCACTAGATTTTTGTTGCTCGATTTCGCTTGACCATTACCCTATGGATAATAGTCAGAAGAATGTGACAAGGTTATGCCATGCTCAAAACAAAACTCAGTGATTTCGTTTGAAGACAAGGCAGAAGCATTGTTGGAAATGATCTTGTTTGGCATGCCAAACCTGGAAATGATATTCTCTTTCAAGAATTCGCACACTACTTCAGAAGTTGCGCGCTTAGTAGGGATTGCCTCTACCCACTTGGTAAAATAGTCAGTAGCAGTCATAACATAGACATGTCCAGCACTAGAAGATGGATTAACTACACCTATGAAGTCTATTCCCCATTGTTGGAAAGGTTCTTCGATTACTACTGGCTTCAGTGGTAAAGCTGCCAGTTTGGGTCGGCCAACAAACTGTTGACATAACTCACACTTACGTACCCAGGAGTATGCATCTTGGAAGAGCGTAGGCCAATAGTATTTTTCTCTTAAAATTTTGTAAGCAGTAATCGGTGCTGAGAAATGTCCTCCACACTCCAAGTCATGGTATGATTTTAACAATTTTTCTTGTTGTTCCTTGTCCACACACCGTAGAAAGGTACGATTGATGGCACGCTTATACAATCCATTGTCCCATAAGACAAAATTTGTTGATTTTAACTTGACAGTCCTTTTTTCCTTTAATGTCAAGTTGCTGGGGCATTCACCATATGTGAGAAAATGAGCGATATTAGAAAACCACTCATCAGTGGTGCTGACAAAAAGCACAAGGGGTAGTTCACTGGAATTTTCTTCAACATCGGGAACTTCTTCATCATTTGAAACTTCTTTGCCGGGGTTGTTCTCAGCAATGAGTTGACACAGGCCACGTCCCCATATCAATTTGGTGGGTTTGATCTCCAGATCATACTCCTGAATCTTGGCAACCCAGTTGCCTCTTTTTGTCCCGAATTCCTGCTGTGTCAAAATTGACTTAACAGTTGTATCTGGAACCAAGACTTTGACGTGACTATTCAGGATGTAAAACCGAAAATGCTTGACAGCTTTGACCACGACAAAGGCGTGCTTTTCCATCTGAGAATACTTCAACTCATAGTTCTTGAGGGGATAACTCATGAATGCAATGGGTGATTCAAAACCTTCATGGTTTTCCTATACCAAAATAGTTGAAAGTGTATGCTCAGAAGCATAACTATACATTATAAAATCTTTGGTGAAATTAGGAAAAACCAATATGGGAGCATGAGCGATCGCATCCTTGATGTCATCAAATGCAGCTTTCCCTTTCGTAGTCCAGTGGAAAGTGGTATTACCTTTCATCATATCTACAATATCACGAGTTTTTTCCGCAAAATCCGTGAGGAACCTTCGTAGGAAATTTACCTTACCGAAGAATGAGTGAACGACCTTTTTGCTTGATGGTAGGGAGACGGTTCTGATTCCATTGACTCTTTCTGAGTCAATCTTGATTCCTTCGGTGGAGACTATATGGTCGAGTAGTTTTCCCTCCATAACCCCAAAGACTGACTTTTTGGGGTTGAGGGAGATGCCATGCCGACGACATCTCTCCAAGACTTGTCTCAGGTGATTACAGTGCTCGTGACGCCTTTTGGAAAATACTGTGAGGTCATCAAGATACACCACAATGAACTTACCCATCACGTCACAGAAAGCCAGGTCCATAGCACGTTGGAAGGTAGCACCGACATTTATCAAACCAAAAGGCATCCAACGATATGCAAAGGTACCCCATGGTGTCGTGAAGGCGGTCTTGTGTTGATCTTCTGCGGTGACCTCAATTTGATTGTAATTAGAGAAACCGTCCAGCATGGAGAGCATCTCGAATCCGGTCACATTTTGCAAGACTTGATCCATGACAGGGAGAGGATAATTGTCTTTAAGTGACAACTGGTTGAGATTTCTAAAATCAACACATATGCGGATCTCACCATTCTTCTTACGCACAGGGACAATATTTGCTATCCATGTCGAATGGTGAATTGGGAAGATTATCCGTGCGTTCAGCATCTTCTGGACTTCTGCAAGAATTGTTCCAGAAATCTTTGGGTTGTACTGCCTTTGCTTTTGCTTAAAAGGAAAAGCTCCAAACTTTAGTGGGATATCATGTTGCACCTCCTTTGGTCAGAAAGATTTGAGATCTTCATATGAATATGCTAGAACATCCATATATTCTTGTAACAGTCTAGTGAATTGGATCCTTTCTTCTGGAGTGCAACATTTTTCGATGTTTATCATCTTGGGATCAGCTTTAGTTCCCAAATTATATTGCTCAACCTCATTAGACAAATCAGAGTCGACGACCTGTTGTTTGACATAGCGGTCATGTTTGTCAAAGAGCCTTTCTAGAGATACCAACCCCCTAGGGATTTTGTTCCCTTTTAGTTGTAGGAATTCTTCATCGAAAAATGAATCTATGCCGAACACAGATTCTCGCAGAGGAGAATCACTTCCTTCAAAGTACAATTCATTGAAATTCTTGGCCTTTTCCAAGAAGGTAACTATTTGATGATCGTCGTTGAAGATCTGCCAGTTTTTCGAATTGTCGGGGACACTTGGGCGAAAAACCAACTCGATAGTGTAGGTAGAACCTTGAAAATCTTTGTGCGGTATGAGAAGTGTGGCTGACACTACCAAAGAGTCTTCCCGGCCATTGTATTCTCTTGGTACCACAGAGATATCAAAAGCATCAAATTCTTCAATGCAATCCCAAACGAGATTGTGATAATGTCTAAGCCTGTCATTTTTTTGTTTCGTAAAGGTTTCTTACCTGACATACTATTAGCTCGGCATCACCTTGTGCATGGAGGTTTTTAATACCTTTCTTCCGCGCTACTTGCATTCCCAACAGCAAGGCTTCATATTCCGCAGTGTTTTGGTATTATCGAACTGTAGCTTGAAAGAAAAAGGGAAGATCTTCCCGTTAGGATAAATGAAAACTATTCCAGCTCCGGAATCGGTTGAAGAATAGCTACCATCGAACTCTAACAACCAAACACTATTCAGATCGCCGAGGCCAACGGTATCAAAACTTGAAAACTCGTCTTCTAGCAGAGTTTCAGGATCTCATGTCAACGAATCATCGGGTGGTGAGTCGTTCGTCAAAGAGAGAGATTCAACACTCTCCAACTCATGTGTCATTAAAGATTCACCAACCTCTTGAGTTTGGAGATAATAAGTCCCCATACCTGAAGATTCAAACAAGATCTGGGCTCTAGGATCATCTGATTGGGTCACAGAGAATTTGGCTTCCTTCTCAGGAATCAGCTTCTGCATTATTCCCTTTATTGGAATTCTAGCTTCGGACATATCCATACTCAGTTCTCCCCCAACATCTTTGCAGAAATTCCTTCTGAGGAGAATTCTGTATGATGCTGGTACATCAGCCACTAGGACTGTCATTTTGATCTTTTTATCAGGATATGCGGCAAACGCATATTGCACATCTTTGATCTGACCGATCAAGGGTACTTGCTTATTTTCCATAGAAAAGCAATGGCTAAAAGTTTGAGTCATTTCTAGACCCAAGGTAGTGGCTACTTTGGCAGGCATCACATTGTCGGATGAACCAGAGTCTATGACACAATTGCTTAATTTGAAATCATTTACTAGCAAGGAGATAAAGAACGGATTGATGCGTCCAGACATAGTTGCGGGATTGGATATAAGATTATTGCGGGGTACCTTTGGTATAGGAACAACTGGGACCTCAGAGGGTGAATCCCGAGTTGGAGTAATTCCCCGATCCTTAACAAATTGGACAAGCCTGTCAAATTGGTCAGGATTAGCCTTGAGGTATTCCACCTCAGACATTTGGAACTTGGTTCTCTTTGCATGGTCAATAATATCGAAGGCTTGAAAAGAATTATGTAAACTAGATGTAGTGACTTCACTAATCGGTTTAACGAAAGGCACGTTGGTCTTTGGAATCGGGTGATTAGCTTTAGGTACAGCGGGAGTGGGGGTTGAGGAATGTGGTGCGTTGGCTTGTGGGTTTACTACTTTCTTAGGTTGCCAAGGGAGGGGAGATTCTCTTTTGGCAATCGTAACGAGCGGCGTTTCCTTTTCAGGTGGGGCCACAACTTGAACTTTGTCAAGCTGGTTTTGTTGATGCCGCGTAAAGACAGCATAAGTATCTGTCACCAAGTCATCTGATTCCTCTTCATCCATTATCTGCAAGTAACTAATCTTGGAGTTGCCAGCTGATTCCATTTCTTCCTCTTGGAAGAGATCGACATTTTGTTCTTCAGGATAATCCGTCTGAACATAATCATCTTGTTCGGTTTCATAATATCCTGCAGTAGCATTGGTAGGTGGAGCTTCAAGGGCGAGCCTACCTGGTGGTGTTGGAAGACGATTTTGAGTCTTGTTCCTGGCATAATTGGGGAAATTCCTTCTGGGGACGTCCTTGTAATTCATGTTATTGTTAGCCACTTTCTTCTTCACAGTGAGGAGCTCATTCACCAACCGTTGCACCATAGGGTCAGTGAAATTGGAATTGGTGCTAGGAGTGATGGCATTGGATGCTGAAGACCCTAACGCTTGCATCCTTTTATTGGTGTTGGAGCTAATGTTGATTCTGATCTCTCTAGCTAGGATCATATCATCTTCGAGGCTCATGGCTAATTGTTGTGCCGCTTCAACATTAGCTAGAGTTTCCTTACGTAAGAAGAAACTCACCTTGGGTAACTGGGTATTTATGAAGAAGCACTTCAAGTTGTGATCCGTAGGTTTTGCATCTTATGGGATCCACATCACCAACTTGTTGAATTTGGCCACAAATTCTCTCATCAGTTCATGAGATTCCTTTCGCATGGTTGTTAGCTGTGCCAACAAAGCATGCGCATCTTCAGCAGGCTGAATCTCTCCTCGAACTTTGTTCGGAGAGTAGCCCAGCTAGTGATTGAAGCGTTGGGAAGTGTATAAAACCATTCGACAGCAACCCCTTGGAGGGATTCGATGAAGAGCCTCACAGAAATGTCTTCATGTTCAATGGCCAAAATGCCACAAACGATATAGAAGGAAACAATGTGTTCATCGGGGTGTTGCTTGCCGTCACCAGTGAATTTTGGGAGATGTTTCCTCGAAACATGCGGAAGATCATGTAGTGGTGCAGCCAAATGTAGAGGACCAGAGGCATTTCCCCACGGTCCAGCAGGTGGTGTGGCCATTACTGGTTGCATGATAAACGCTTGAGTTGGACGCCTGCTATAGACAGACCAAATAGGTGGGAAAGCAAATCTGTCTTTCCGAGGAGGAAAACTTGTAGCACGCTGCAGCGGTGACCTCGTTCGTGAAGGAATAAAAGGAAAGCTACGTTATAGTAACTCTTCAAACAGAGGATCTGCAACTCCTTGAGCTCTCAAACTTTGTGTGTAGCTTCGGTCCGCCAGAATGTAGATCTGAAAAAGATGAAGACTTATAGAGAAAAATTTACAAAATATAATAAGAAACTAGAAATGATTTTACTTCAATTAAAAGCTTGAGGTGTGGATTGTGTGTTCATTCCCAAGCGGAGTCACCAAAAAACTATTGGGTGAAAATAGTGTAATCAACTTTTCCACAGATTATGCCATCTAGACTTTAGCCACAACTATGTGAGACAGAATCTCTCCTCTCAGAAAGGGGAGGCGCCCTTCTTACTGCTAATTGGAAGATCTAGTAAACTTAAAAATAATACTTACAAAATGTACACTGTACTCATGAAATGGGGGGGGTGTGATACATTCATACTTCTCTATTTTTTCAGAGAAGATGTTTACAATGCTTCACGATGAAAAGCTTTAGATCTGAATAACTTAAACTTTAAACAACAATAATGCCAATATTTCTATCTTGACAAAGCAAAGCTTAGAAATACCAGGTATGATTTATAATAACAAAAGATAAAAAGAAAAGGGAAGGCTCACGAAGGCACAAAGTCATTCTGTAGCCCTTTCAATGTTGAATCCGATAGAAGTATCATTCGTTGTATTAGAATCACAAAGTCTTCTTAGACACAACGATTCCTCAAACAACATGAATGATTACAAGCAGAAAGTCTTGTAGATCCTTCAATAAAATCTTCAAACATAAACAAATCCAAATGATAAATGTAACACAAAGTTCACATCAAACACTTGAAGCCCTTTCAATCTCATACACCAATCACTACTGATATAATCAACACACAAAATGATTGATTCCAACACAAAGTCTGGCATGCAATCTTCTTCTTTATTGATTAGATCGAAATTCACAATATTGAACACAAAGTCTCAATGCTTGTTTCAAAATAGCAGCACTTCATTGCAAAATCTCAAAAGGTAACTATTACAAAAGAAATCCCTCTTATTTATAGAAAAGGAGGGAAGGGCAAAATTAGGGAATCAGATGAGTAAAAATAGGAAACCCTAATCTAACTGAGTGTAATTTATTTCTATGTAATTGCACATCATATTTTGGTGTAATTACATTTTACAAAAAGACACCTAAAGTGTCAAAAACTATTTACAATGTGCAAAGTAGGGGACACCAAAAATGGCGAACACCGGAGACGAAAAAGAAGACTATTGTTCTTTGCTTCGGGCGCAGAAGTCTTCATATCTCTTTGTTGTCTCTCTCATGAACTTATCATCTGGTCTGACTATAAAATCCGCTAGCGTATGTATTTTGGTAATCAACTTCTTTGCAGACAAAGAAACCTTTTTACATATTTCAAGATGAGTCTTGAAACAATCAAGTGATAGTCGTAGATCACACACAGTATGTATGGTGTTTTTAGTAAAACCTTTGTCATCCACCAGCTTCATGAAGGCTTCCTTATACACTTGAATTATTTTGCTAAGGGGAAGGAAGGTGTGCTCGTCATCAAGGAGATCACCTCACAATTCTTCCATTCCATTTACCAAAAGAACCCGGTAGCCTTCAACATCTTCTTGTGCTTGGTGAATGTCATCAATCAGAAACTTCAATACTTGGATTCTGTGCTTAAGCGATTCTTTCAATTCAACATATTTCTCCTTACCAGGTATTACTCCATTTTTTACCAATTGGCTGATCTTGGATTCTTTCATTTTCAGCCATGACAATAAAGTCCTTTCCATCTGGGATAGATCTCTCACAAGTGATACTTCCTCTTTGTTAAGCTCAGTCTACAGCTAGGCTATTTGTATTTTCTTCTCACTTACGGTGGTGATGACCTGCATCCCATGATCTATGATCTCTTCAATAAACTCATTTAGGACTTTACCCTTGGCTGCAAGCTTTTCTGCCTTTTGAACAGCTGGTTCTTCGACATTAACCAAGGTCATAGATTGGGCATCACCCATTGAAGATCCTGCTATGTTTCTCAAGATGTTCGCATAGCGTTTAGCTTTCTCCTTGTATAGATTTTTAGCTTGCTCCATCTTATCAAGCCTTCCTGACAGAGCATCTAACACTACTTGGGCATCTGCTTTTGCACTTTCATTTGTCACCTTCCCAAGTTGTATTCTTTGTATGGTATAATCTTCCATATTTACATCTCCCTCTGGTTGTGGAGGAAAACCTACCTCAACAAACTTCTGACCAGCTTTATCAACCTGGAGTCTTGATAATACCTTAGCCTTTTTCTTTTCCTTGTTCTTGGGAGTAGGTATTTCTTCCAAGTCTAGCTCATCAGGGGAGATTGTCTGCTTTTTCTGTTTAGGAACCTGTGACACCAACCAAGGGGGAAGGGAAGAAGTATACACATCACTTGTTACTTCTAATTCCTGAGTTGCAGGGGCTCTTTGAGGAATAGTTGAAATAGTAACTATGGGCGTCGTTGTAGTCATTATGGGCCCAATTGTTTGTACGCCAAGCTGATTTTGCAATGATTCATTCATGAATCTATCAAACTTAGCCTCCGAAGAAATGTCGAAAGATGGAGATGACAAGCTAGGGAGAGAAACTAGTGAACTAGATAGGTCATTGATATTTTTTGATCGGCCAACTGCATAAGAAACCAACACCATTGACACTACTGGTAGGGAAGAAACATCTTCTACCCCTGTAACCGTGGTAGGAAGAGGAGAAGAGGGAATGGGTGAAATGGGAGATTTAGGATTTGAAGGAGTATGAGGAAGTGAAGAAACTGGAACCTGTTCGGTTTCACGTTGAGGAGGTGACAAAACCTGCTCACCCTCTTGGTAATCCTCAACCTCTTGTGTTGATTGCTCTTCTTCTCCATTTGATTTGGTTTCTCCAGAGTTCTCATTGTCTGATTCTTCAGATTCAAACTCTGTATCTCCTCCTTCTTCGTCTGAAGACAACTCTTTTGAAACAAGCTCCCTTTCTTCAACACGAGATGTGGTAGCCCTTGTTTCTTGTGTTTTAGTAGTTTGTGAAGTACTTTTCCCCACAGTGAACTTAATCCTTGGCCCTCTTCTTGATGAAGAAGGAATCGCAGCCTGTTTTTCTTTGGCACGAGATTCTGGCGGTGGACTAGGTTTCTCTTGAGGAAGCTCACATTCAGAATCTGTCTTGAGGCTTTTATCTGAAAACCATGCTTGTGGAGCCATTCTGCCATGTTGTGTAGGATAGGGGCCAAACTTTCTCTTATGTAAGTACATTATTTTTTGGACCATTGTACTGGAGGCAAAGGTTTCCCGTTTATGTTGTCCTCATCATAGACAGAATTAAGGACGTCACCTGGATCCATGAAATCTTCAAGAAAATCCGCTATTTGGAGACCCCTGATTTGATCAACTATCAACCTGCATAAATCCATTTTACGTACATCCTCTTCATCTCTGCACTTTTCCCATATGTCTTCAAAATGGTAGATATGGCTGTGATCTTTCTTAAGTTTCTTCTTTACATCCCTGAAGTCAAAGTCACGCCTGTACCTGTAGGTCTTGATAGTATTGATGTGCATCTCAGTTGATACGTTTTTGGCCTTCTCCACCATTTTGATCGTATACCTACCAATGGTTAATGGAAACTTAAACCTTGGCTTATGATTCTTTTGTCATTCCTTGTGCACCAAAATTGATTGCCTGCACAACTCCATAAGAATCCATTTATCTAATGGGTATCTGGGAAGTATATAAGGGCATCCTATGAAACAACCTACCCTTATGTAAGTGAAGGTTGGAAATTGTAGAAACACACATCCCACCTTACTAATGGCCTTGTAAGCTTCATCTGAAATCCTCTTCTTCTCCAAAGTTGGATCAAAAGTAAATAGCAAGGGAGCAAAGAAGGCATCTGTGACTCTTCTAAAATGATGGAAGCTTTCCCTCAGGTTCAATTGGTAATAGTATTCATAGATTGGGGTAGAATGCCTATTACCTTTGGTAGATAAACCTGGAAACTGTCTCATCACTGCTGCTGAGTACACCAAGAAGGAAGTCATATAAAACTTTAAGGTGGTGGGCACCTTGATCAGCTACTCATGGATTTTGTCACTGATTTGCATTCCCCAATCAATGTGTACTTTCCTCCTTCGGATAATCCGGATGTATTCATACATCCAATCTTGGAAATAAGAAGAACTAGGCAAGCCCTTGACTCTGCTTAACAAGGTAATGATATCTCTTACATCTTCTTTGAAGTCACTCTTGGGGAGTCCCTTAGGCCACCTAGAAACAACATGTCGAGGATTCTTCTACCACTATGAGTTAATCAATGTTTTGGATTTGACTGGATCATTGTCAAATATTTCTTGAGCTCTCTGGATTGTGATAGGAGTGTATTTTTCCATTTGTGGCACTTTGAAGACTATGTCAAAAAATTCACTGTCAAGCCTTATTACTACTTGACCTACTGAATCCTTTACCATTCTGTCCTCTTCAATGTAGTGTGTAGCTACCAGAAGTACTAACTCCATGTGATGGGCTGAAGTTAGAAAAGTTGAAACCATATGAATATTGCTATGTACAATGGCTTTCAAATTCTCATCCCACGGCCTCTGTTGAATCCTCCTCACAAAATCTGATAGATCTTGATGGGCGATCTCAATGTCTTTGATTTCATCTACCTTGGACAACACCATGGTCGGAGGAAAAATGCCTTGTACTTATACTTCATCTTCCCCTTATCTTTAGGAGATGGTGATGGTGTTTCAGCTGACATTTAGGAGAGCAGAGACCAATGTAATTCTTATCTCTGAGGATCTTTGACGGAACTTTGGAAACAAACTACAAGAATGGCGAATGCAATGATTGTCAAGAAATATATGTCACATAGGAAAGCGTGAGACGATCAAGGCGATATGGAGTCTCTGTGTTTTGGCCGTGTGGTGTGGAAAACAATGAGCGGAAATGAGCATGGAGACGAAAATGAAGAGAAAACACTATTTCAAGTGTTAGATAAAAAGTGCAGATTTTGGTGCTCGGGCGGTGAAAATCACTGCTCGAGCACCAACCTTGCAAGACAATTCAATGTCGTGGCGGTGATTTTTACCGCCTCAACACTTAGGGTATTTTTTTGTCGATGTCATGGCAGTGAAAATCACCGCCAAGACACCAGTATTGTTTGGTGACTTCGGTGATGGCATTGAAAAACCCCGCCTAGACACCAAGGGAAAAAGAAAGCCGAAACGCATGAAGGTAGGGGGAAGTTCACCGTTATAGTTGAGAGAATGATCACGAAGAAACGACAGTAAGAAGACACAGAGGGAGGAATGAAAACTAGGCGACATGAACTACAAGTGAAGAACGCCAAAGACAAAAGGAAAATCAAAAGTATTGAAAACTTTAAACAAAGAAAACAAATAATCGAAATAAAAACAAGGATGCGCACATACCTGTGATAGTCATGGTGAAGATGGAGACACAAACCGCGTGCTGGAGAACAACCCCAAGAAAGATCTTAATGAGGGCAACTCATAATGGCACAAATAGACGCGAAGTATGGAGAGGTGGCGTTAAAAACAAAGTGAGGAAAAAGCTCAATTTAAAGTTAATAAAGCCTAGAAAACAACCTAAGTCACGCACATTGAATGCGGCTGGAAAGACTCAACTCAGCTCAAAATTAGGTTCTCGGGCGGTGATTTTCACCGCTCGAGCACCAACACAAAAGATAACTTAAGGTGCAACGGCGGTGAAAATCACCGCCTGAGCACCAAAAATTGCAAACGAAGTTAGGTGCAATGGCGGTGATTTTCACCGCTGTTGCACCAAAAACAGTTAGAAGAAAATGGTGCTATGGCGATGAATTTCACCGCCCGAGCACCAAAAACTAGGAAAAAATAAACTAACTCTTGGGATAAAAAGGAGTCAGACTTTAAGCTCGAACTCAAGCCTATTGTCACCTACCTAGACTAGGTAGGTTTAGGGACTTCGTAAAATGATTTGTCCCTCGTTTTGCGTGCTTGAAACACACGGTCCTAGGAAACAGACTAGTTTCATAGGGGGTTATCAGTGAATCGAGCACTGCTAGATTCTGTGATAACAGGGTGTTAGGTAACCTTCTAAGGTGCCTAGCTGAAGAGTATGGACAGACATGGGACATGGTTATCTCACAGGTTGAGTATGCATATAATGATAGTGTGAACCGGATCACAGGGAAGAGTCCTTTTGAAATTGTGTATGGAATGCACCCAAGAGGTATATGTGAGCTCAGTGATCTAGGAGCTATGGAACATAGGAGTGGACATGCAGAGGACTTCACTCATACCATGAAAGAGATTCGAGAGCAGGTAAAGAAGACAGTCACCAAGGCTACACAAAAGTTGAAGGATAAGGTAGATTTGTCAAGAAAAGATTTGCAATTTGCAGTAGGAGACTATGTCATGGTCCACCTCAACAAATCCAGGTTGTAGAAGGGTACATCAACCAAATTGCAGATAAAAAGAGTGGGACCATGCAAGGTGTTAGCCAAATATGGGAAGAATGCATACAAGGTGGAGTTACTTGCAGATTTAGGGATTTCACCAGTGTTCAATGTAGTTGATTTGATCAGGTATAAGGGATCAATCAATGACATGGATCAGAACAGTAGGGATATCTTCAAGGATGTAAGTAACATAACTTTACCTCCTAAAGACAAGCTACAATCAGAGAGGATCTTGGAGTCTAGAGTAAAGAAATCTACAAGGCATAGGGTGTACATGGAGCATCTTATCAAGTGGAAGAACAAACATGAATCTGAGGCTACATCAGTGGATGAAGGTCAGTTCAAGAAGCAGGGAATTGACCCATCTCTAATCTCTCCCCACATTCCTTAATGTCTGTGCCGAGGGGGAGAATGGTGCAGGAGCACCCCATAGTTCATCTAGGAAGGTTGTCTAAAAAGTTCATGAATTGGCAACTTGGCTAGGCCAATTGTAGCATTCTCTTTCTATTCCTTGAGTTTGTGTTTTAGAGGCATTTGAGAACATGTAATGTGTTAGTGAAGGTCATGTGGACCATTTGTTAGATTGAGGTTTGGCTACAAGGATGGTGGAAGACCTTTGTAGACCTTTCTAGGTGTTAGTTTCTTTAAAATTTTACAAATAAGACCTTTTGAAAGACACAAGCGGCCATGGAGCAATTAGAATCGAGCTTAACTAATTTAGAAACCTTTATAAGGTGTGTCTCAACTTGAAAGGAAGGTTGGAAGCTTTTGAATTGTTAAAAGTTCATGAATACCAGTGAGGACAGTAATAAGATTATGTAATTTTTGTGTTTTGTTTTGAATTTGTGTGGTCAGGAGTGATCATGGCATTGTGAATTGATGTATTTTGTAGTGTAGCTGTGTTTTAAGCTATGGTGTGGTAGCATTTAGTTAGTGTGTTCAATTTTTAGGCATTCTTTGTAATCAAGTTGTTTCTTTTTAGTTGTTGACCTGACAGTCAGTCTATAAAGGATGGAGTTTTAGTTACATTCCCATTGTACTTTGTGTACGTGCCCTTGGGAATTGTGACTAGGCTCCATGTCTGTAAATAGGATAGGGTTAGGAGTGGTTAGGAGTCAGGAAATCAATGTGGAAGTCTTCTCCTAGGCGAGCTTGACAGTGCTCGGCTAGGAAAGACAAGAAGTGCAGAGCACTTGACTTGCAGGGGTGTCCATCTCCTAGAAAATCATGGTGTGGAGAGGTAGGTGTATGCCTTGCCAAGGCATAGCAAGAAGGAAGGAGCTCCATCAACTCGTTTGGTGAGAGGAATTCTTAACCAGTCTGCAGGAAAGCCAGGAAAGAACTACAAAACCTAGGTTCTTTAATCATTTCCAGTTTGGGTTACTATACGGGCAGTGGAGACTTAGGACCCCTGAAATCATTGAGAGGTGGTTATGTACCCTAAGAAGCTCAATGAAATATTGGGTGGTCTTTGGAGAACTTGAGAGTTCTAACCAGTTTTCTCGGAGTTGGAGACCTAATTGGGGCTCTTGGGCTAGTAGCCTTTTTAACCCTAAATGAGGGTTTGGAGAAAGAGATGGCCAAAGGAAGTAATGTGGACTCCCTAGAACCACATTGGAATGATGTGAACCTGTTGGAAGCATTCCCACACCCCTGCAAAGATCAAATTGAGTGTTGAGATCAGGTTAGCCTTTAGGGAAGATTAAGGGCTAAGGAAGAGTTAGAGGCATAGCACCAAGATTAACTTGGTAGGTTGAATTCTGATAGTAGTGGGGTTGGAAAGGTGAACCAGGGGGACCTACGCAAGCATTAGATCCTATAGGTTAAGGTGGTGGAGAGTGACACCATAAGGATCTTCCAGGTGAGACCCAGAGCATGGAACAGTGATTGTTCCATCCAACCCTACCCTATCATGTACCTTGTACCACTTATCCCCTCATCATAATCAAATTAAACAATCATCATTGGGTCTTCTTGTGCTCTTACTTGGTCAAGTAATAATATCTTCTTTAGTTCAATACCTATGGTAGTGAGTATATTACTCTTCAAAACCATATCCCTAGCTTCTTGTGGGCTAATATCAGCATTATCAATTCTCAATTCATTGAAAGTTTGGGCTACAATCTGATTGTGTTAAGACTCTTCAACACCCATTTTGTTTATCTCTACCCTTTCCTCAAACTCTCTTATTTTCATTTGAACCCAAAAATCCTTAAATTCAAGGGTCTTAATGGAATCATTATCTTCAATAAATTTGCGAGCTACAATTTCACTATCGTCATCTTGCATTTTCCTTTCTCCTTCCATATGGATACCAATTCTAGCCTCTGGTTTATGAGCTTTAGTTTCATGGGATAGTTGATCAGCTACCTCAACATCATCCTTCAAAATCCTTAGTACACTGGCCACTTCTTTTGTATCTCCCACTTCTTCGCTCATTTCATAGGAGAGAAATCTATATGGCTCTTGTGTCTTCTGTTTCTTAGGAAGTGGTTGTTTAGGAGGTGATTCTTGAGGAACATGACATACTGAAATAGTGTTAGGAGATAGCTTTGAAATTACAATACCAGTTGGCCTTTTGAGAGATAATTTGGTGGGTCTCTCCTCCTCTGCTAAAAACTTAACGTACAATTCATCAAACTTATCAATTATCAAATTTATCCTCATAAGAGGATCTGCTTCTTCTACAAAATACCCTAAGAAGTCATTATTCTTCTTCTTCCTTTCTTCCTCGAGCTTCATCATGATCTCCCATTTTCTATTCCTCTGATATACCTCTTGGGGATTGAATAAATTTCTACTTGATGAGTGATTGCGAACTTTGTGAGGAGGTTTTGTCTATAACATTCATAGGGCCCTTAGGGTCAAAAACCCTTTCACTTCCAAGCCTCAAAGAATATCTTGTCTTAAGGTAATGTTGTAATTATTCAAGGGTGTCATATCCAATAGATAAGTCTTCACATTTTTGCAAGTTAGGTAGAAATGTACCCTTTTGTTTGTGCATGACCTCCTTTTCCATCCACAACATCTACCACATAAATTCTAAAAAGGCTAGCGAAAGAGGAATTTGTTTTGGCAATATATGGGGCATGTAGGCACTCATAAATCCTGATTATTGTGGCATCTTGCAAAAAAAATCAATCACCAAAGTTATGAGTATGATTTTTATTTTTTTCAAAGCCAATGGCCTCAATAGTTGTAGTATAGGTGTGTGTAATATTGGCGATGAGTAGCCAAAAAATCTCATAAATTTGTACAAAAAGTCATCATGGAACACTACATAATCAGAGTTTTTACATCTGCTATCTCATTTATAATACCATCATTGCATAGGCAATGAGTTCCCTTATCGATCTATCCTACCCAAGCACATCCTTTATGGCCATCTATCTTTGTTCTGGTACAATATCAAGTGACATAGTAAAGAATAGCACCTAAATATTATAGGGAGGCTATTCTCTCTGACTTGTAGGAAGCATTCATGCAATGCCTTCTCAAGATATGAGGCAAATTCATATTCAATATTTATCTTGGGGTTATGAATTCTCATAGCCATCATCATAAAATTATCTGCTATTTGTTCTTGTGCATCTATCCCAAGTACTTGACAAAAATCAAAGTAGGTTTTCTTGAAATAAGTTTGAAGGTCTTCTACATCAAAAAATTCAATGGACGAGGGCGAGATAGGTATCACCTTGTTGTTAACACCCCTTTTCATGTATGTGGGGAGTTCATCACTTGTGTGTGTTCTCCTTAACCTAGTATATTCTTCCTCACTCTTTTGCAAGTCAACCTTAGTGAGGGCCTGTTTGTTTAGATTGACGCATTTAATGATTGCAACTTTTGTTAGTATTAACAATGGTGACCGATCTGTTATCCTCACAGACCTGGTAGCAGGGTGGTAATTCTTGGCTAGAACTCTAATGAACTCCACATCTATGAAGACATTCAAGACAATTAGCTTAGCTAAGTCTAATGTCCATGGATTTGATATTGGAATTCTCCCTTCCCTCTTTTCATAGAAATACCAAAAAAATTCCCACCCCAAAACAAGAATAAGGGAATCCCTACAACCATGAGTTGTATCCTTGAAAACCTTCTTATATCCTTTGTCAGTCAAGTTAGGCAAGATATCTAAGATAGATTGTTGTAATGATCTCTTTTTACCCTTAGGCTCTTCCTTCTTAGTCTCAGGTTCTTTCTTTCTAGGCAACGTGATATCTAATGTCAACCTCTACTCAAGATTTCTAGGTGTTTAAATATAGGATTTCAAACAATTCTATGCTTGTAAAGCTGCTTTAGTAAGTTCAGTGTACTTACCTGGTGTGTGATAGTTACAAAACTTCACCTCATTGAGCTCCTAACTTCCTGCACAATAATCCTTGCAAATGAATGCCAAAACAATGTCGAGTTCTCAATTTTAATGGCTTATGAGTTCAGTCACGTTGTCATTAATATCAATCTTATGCCAAATATTTTGTGATTAGTTCATATTTTGAGTTTGAATGTGCACAATTGATTTTCACAAGATCTAAGGGATGTTAATAGTTATGCATTTAATATCGCAACTAGTAATAATGCTTTGACAGTCTGTACCGCAACACCATCGCCTCTTTCATTAACTAGTGTGGGATAGCGGGGTCATGAACCTTTTTATTTATCAAACTTATCATTGCACTACTATCTTGAGATTACTGTATCATGGGATAGCAAGGTGTATACCGCTATACTGCAAGCTTCCTTATGCTTCATCGCGGGGCAACAAGACTCTTACCACTGTACCACATGTCTTAGTAGTCTTCTTCACAGTATTTTGGTTCTTACCACACTATCACTCTTTATTATTTACTTCCTTGTGGGGTGGCAGGTTCCCCGCTATACCACACTATTCACTTTTCCTTGCCACGATACTATGTTATAATGTAATTAAGCTCTTTTGTATCACCCAACCAAACCTTTATTATAATACCATTGTGGTATTGTGGTGAATAATTTTATGTTGTCTATTATATACCGCTAGCCCACTAAGGGTTCAAATTTTTGTTGCGGGATTGTGGTAAAGGACTTGTATGGATGTAAAATAGCTAGACATGTTTTTGCTTAAGTATATATGATGAATTTTTGGCTTTGTATAAGTGTTTTTGTGTTAGCCAAACCTAAAAAAATATATATGTTTATTTATAGTGGGAAGGCTCAATCAAAAATAAAAAGGAATATAAGGGTTAAGGATTAGGTCATGGAGCTCGAGGTTAACTATGATGATGGAACAAAGCAAAATTTTAAGGTTCTAACACACCTCTTGATGAACTAGAGTATGTTTTTCCTTCATCTTGCTTGTGTTGTGTTTTTATGAGTTTTTTTCTTGTGAATATATCCCTAAGGAAAATTTGTCTGATACTTTTAATTGTAAACATCTTCTTGGTTTTTTACCGCAAATTCTTTTTAATATGTAAACTAAATTTTGTTTTAAGTTTCCATTTGCAGTTATCAACAGATTGGAAAGGCAAAAGATATCAACCTATGAAATCAATAAATTTTTACTAATTCAAGTTGATAATTTATACATTATTGTTTATTTGGAATATGGGAAATCAAGAGAAGGACTATAAGGCACAAAGTAGATGATAATGATCATAATGCTGAAATTTCAATGATAGATTATGAGCACTTTCATAGAGAAAAAATGACAAAGAATAATGAATTTTTATCGCATCTTGGTTTGACAAACAGGAAAGTTGTAAATCCACTAAGTAGTATATTATATGTTTAATAGTGTTTAATGAAATTTTATAGGCAAGAGCTTTATGTATATAAGACACAATATGATTTTTTGTTGGTTTATAGGCAAGAAAAAGAGTGCAAAGAAAATTGGGAGAAAAAAGAAAAGATACAGTGTTGCCATCTCGTAGAAGCCAACATGTTTGTGATTCAACAAATGTAGTTGGTGAAAACAATTGTTACGATGATGTGCAGCCTGATATAGCACATAGTGATGTGCAACCCGATATAACACATGGTGATGTGCAATTTCATGATGATCTCTTAGCACAAAGTCTAAGAGAGATTATAGAAAAACATTAGAGCAAATGAGCAACAGGTCTACAGATGATTTATTCAATATTAAAGGATGTGTTTGAAGTGAAATTTGCGGAGACCGATATTGATCTACCTAATCATGCCACACCTAATGTGGCCAAAGAGCATGAAGTTTCAGTTAATGAAAGTCATGAAGAGAGGTCGCTTGCATTTGTTGTGCCTTAGAGTGCACTTGTTGCATCTAGAACTTTTGATGGAACTAGTGGATCAACCAAAAGTACTAGTAGTGGTTTAATAGAATATGTGTCTCCTTTTGTCAAAATATAAATATTGAGTCAATATTTGTACAAATCTATAGAGAGGAATACAAAATAAATAAAATTAGAAGGCAAGAAGCCATTCTTGGTTGAGGTATTAAGAGATGGTGAGCCCATTGAGCCAAATCCTACAAAGTGGACCTCCGAGTTAGGTGTAAGATGTGGAGCTCATTTGGATATTTTCAAATCAAGTTTTACAAAACAAGATCCATGAACTATGGAAAATGTTATACAAAAAATGGAAAATGCTTTTGAGACTATTGGTTAACAAATCTCTAGAAAATATTACAAGAAAAAATGAGAATTTTGATAAAAAAATTTAGATACAATTGCAGAAAAACAATCATGGAGGGAAAAGAGAGGTTATACTTCACTCTATCTACCAAACAGTGGGAGGAATTGAAAGAAATTATGCATTTCGAAGAATATTTGACAAAGAGTAACAAAGGAAAGAGAGCAAGAGATAATGTGAGGGCTAGATATACATTTGGTCGAGGCAGGTTGCAAGCCAAAATGGACAAATTTGTAGTAAGTGTATGGATTTTTGGTTCAATTTACATTGTGTTATTTATTTCAATTTTTTTATTGAATTGACTATATGTTGAAATTGACATTGTATTTTAGGTGGAAAACAGTAATAGAGAATTAGGTGCAAAAGATATTCTCAATTATATGGCAACACTAGATCCTAGTAAATCTAAGAGTAGGATGAAGTGGAAATCTAGTTTGACAATAGAGATTTCACAACCATTTGATAAATGCCTATTAGGAGCCTCTCTAAATCATGTCAACTCAAATGAAGGGTACCAACATGTAATGAGTTGCATATTTGGTCTCACTCAACAAGTTTCGAAGTTGGTTGCCTTTGTTAACCCTATAGTATACAAAATCCATGGATTCGGATGAGGTAAGAAACTCTATTGATCTCATTTATTCTTGTTTGGAAATTTTGTATACAAATTCCTCTTAATATGTAGATTATGGAAATTTGAGTGTAGGAGAATCCAACCTAGTTTCTTTATTGTTGGAGTAATCCAAAAAATGCTCTTTTGAACAAATTTATAGTTTGCATTCTTTACTTGACTATTGAATGCTTTGTATATTTTTTTGCACGATGGTTAAACCACATGTAGAGAAATTTCATCATGTCAATAGAGCTATCAATATTGATATTGATCATGATGAACTAGACAAGAATGCACAACACAATCATCATAGTTGTGTTGAAGTTGAGGTAATATAATAGTTGTCAATTATTTGTCCCAATGTTTTGTCATTCTTCATGCTTAAAATGTTCTTTTAGACAAAAAATTATAGCTTTTGAATTCTTTAATTTGTAAGTTAATCTATCCCAATGTTTTGTCATTCTTCTTTTAGACAAAAAATTATAGCTTTTGCATTCTTTAAGTTGGAAGTTAATCTCTCCCAATTTTTTTTCATTCTTCATGCTTAAAATGTTCTTTTGGACAAAAATTTATAGCTTTTGCATTATTTACTTGACTTATATTAAATTTTGCATGATGATTAAACCACATGCAAAACAATTATATGAAATTAGAATAAAATAAAAAGGCCATGTCAATAGAACTCTCTGCAAAACTATACAACTTCATGTCAATGACGTTGATAGTGATTATGATGATGAACTAAACGAGCATGCACATAATATTCATAGTAGTAGTAGTGTTGAACTTGAGGTGAGTGCTATAAAACCAAATGCAAGTAAGTACTATTCAAGTAAGTAATGGTTGTTTTATTATGTAAATAAGGGTAATCATTACCTATTTGATAGAAGCTGGTTATAATAGTAGTGAAGTGTAATTAGCTAGTATACATAGATTATGGAAATTAGGGAGAACATATAACTTACATATGAAAGCTTAGGGCTTAGTTGTAATAGATTGCATACATAGATTTTGACAATGCATTAGTGCATTATGTTCAAGGATGTCATGGTCCTTAGTTGGGGGAACTTCATTGCCAATCCATGTCTCTTTCTGGAGTGCTCGTATAGTCTAGCACAATTGTAGTCTTGCCCTCCATTTGTTTGTACCTTGCAATGGGTTAGTTTTTTTTTTTAGAGTAAAAAATTGCTTCTTTGTTATTCAACAGAATCGAAATAAGCACATACAAAAATTGATTTGTTCTAAGACATAAGACATTACATACAATTGTCAAAAACAATATAATGTGTATTTTTTTTTGTTTTTGTAAACATTTATTGAAAAAATCCAAGAAGGGGATAAAGTTTAGGCATTAGATTCGTTTGATGGTGTTGTCATGGGCATTGGGCGAATTCACTCACTATCTATTGTACATGGAGTCAAATTGAAAGGAATAAGAGATGCAAATGTAAATATTTTAAAGGTCACAAGTAACATACCCCTTGCTTATGAAGACAAAATAGATGGAGTTGTCCATTTGAAAGAGAAAAAAGGGACCTTTGCACGATGGCCACTAAAATATTTGAAAAAAATGATATAGTTGATGTTTATCATGTACTAGACAGCTTGGCCCACTGCTTTATGCAATAGTTTGAATGTGTTGTTCAGGGATCTTAGTGCTTTTTGTTTGTTTTAGAGCTATATAAGAAAAAAAGGCATTTTAACTCAATTTTATTAGTCACAACAATGAGAAACACACTTTCTAACACATTTTTCAAAGTAAAGACATATTTTTATCTTGTATCTGCTGTAAAAACACATTTTCTCAATAAAATTTTAGTATTTTTGCTTCTTAATTAATGCAGGAGCATCTAACGATGTATGGAAATCTTTCATCACCGAAAAAAAATATTTTTCCTTATTTTATTTAGTTGCTTTGAGTCCCATGATGATAGTTAAAGGGTGTAAGACAACCAAGAGTGAGAAAAAGGTGAAAAATGATCACTTACTATTTTTAGTAAGTCATCCTAAATGGGCTCGTATGGACCTAACAATTTACCCCAAGGAGCATAATTAAAAAACATTTATGATCTTGAAAGAATCGTCTCAATACCTTGCACGATTTGGGAGATATTAAAGTTTTCATCCTAGAATTTTTTTCCAATGCGGCTTCAAATTCAAATATGAAAACTTTAGACTCCGAAATAACTCAAAAAGTCAACAAATTGACCTTTGGTGGGTTTACCATTGCAGATCTCTTCGAGAGCTTTCCAATGATATGTTATAATAACCAATTAGATACCTGAATCAAAATTTATAGCCCCGTAAAGATGCCCCTCTAAAAAGTGAATTTCATTAAAATTTCTTCCTAGGTTAAAAGTCAAATGACAAGACTTTTGGTGCCAAAACAAAAGGGAAAGTTGAACTTTCTAGAACATTCTAGGGCAGTTATTGGGTAAGAATAAAAAGGGTTAAGTGGGGGTTGTAGAAGGTAGATCCATTAGTGCAGATGGTGGCTTTGAATAATATATTTTGTTTTCAGAGTTGATTTTGTTGCAATGAATCAAGCCCATGAGACTGTAGCATGTAAGTTTTGAATCTGTAATTTCATTTCCTGAAAATAATTGAAAGTGAGTTATTTTTTTGTCTCACATCTTCTGTGTTGGTATCTATTGTTGTGATTTGTGTGGGTTTCGAGCAGTGTAGCCCTCATCAAGTGGTATAAGAGCTAGGTTCTTGAGCCTATAACAGAGCATCGAATGTGAGGTAGTTGCAACAGGACTTGTGAGTGTGGGTTGAGTTCAAGATGCCTCGAAGACTTGCCCAATATGACATAGGTAGAGACTAAGGTGGTGGAGGAAGAGATCCACCTAGAGATGAAATAAGAGCCCTTAAAAGGTAATTAGAAACCTTGCAACGAGAGGTTCGATGAAGAGATGTGCATCGAGAAAGAGATGACAATGAAGATGAAACAAAAGAGGAAATGGAAGAGGAAGAGTAGGATCTAATGGATTCCAGAGAAATAATATTGTTGCAAGCGATCTCAAGCATTGGGAAGAGACCTAAAATAGAGGTTTCAACTTTTAGTGGAAGTTTGAATCTTGAAGAGTTGATCGATTGGATCAATGACATGGAGGGGTTTTTCAAGTTTCAGGAGATTGAAGATCCTCACAAAGTGAGATTTGCAAAGAAAAAATTGAAAGGTCACACTAGCATATGTTGGAAAGAGGTCAAGTTAGAAAGAGGAAGACATGAGAAAGATAAAATTTTCAGATGGGACATAATGGTTTTAAAATTGAAGAAACAACTTACTCCAGTCAATTACGAATTAGAGTTGCTCAAGAAGATGCAGAGCTTGAGACAAGGAACAAGGATGGTGAAAGAATACACAAAGCAATTTCACAAGGTCTTGATTTGGACATGACATTCTGAGACAAATAAAGAGTTGCTCGTTATATTAATAGGTTGAAGCCAAGCATATGGGAATAATTGGCACTGGTAAGAATGACCACCATTGAGGATGCTTATTAGTTTTCTCCAAGGGTTGAAGAATGACTGAACAAGAGGTTTGAGAACAAACAATGAGGTGGAGGCCATGGAGGAAAGACTGGTGGACTATCATATGGAGGTTGAAATGAAGATCAAAAGAAGGTTGAAGGCTCCAGTGGAAGCCAAAACCAGAAAGGAGATAACACCTACTGTTGTCATGATTAGAATAATGAAGACCAAAGAGGAAGAGGAAGATTTGGATGAGGATCAAGAAGAGGAGGCTTCCGTGGAACCTATTTCTAGTGCGGAGAAGGACATGGGGCCTATGAGTATCCTCAACATCAAGGAAGGACAAGCAGAAGACTTGAGGGTAATGCATGAGTTGCACATGTAGATGAAGATGTGGAGTCTTCACTCTGAGGATGTAGAAAGAGGAGAGGTTCTTGTTACTAGAAGAGCCTTGTTGAATGAGAAGGAACCAAATCAAAGGAAGAATTTGTTTCACACCATATTTAAGTGTAAAGGTAAATTTTTCAATGTTATTATTGATGGAGGTAGTACTGATAACCTTGTTTCAGAAGAGATGGTTAGTAAGTTGTGGTTGGAGAGAAGAAGGCATCTGAATCCATACCGGATTGCTTTGTTGTAGAAGGACCATAAGACCCCGGTAAATGAACAATGTCTGGTAAAGTTCAAGATTGGAAATTAGCATGATGAGGTATTGTGTGATATTATGCCTATGGATGTTTGTCATATGTTGTTAGGCAGATCATGGTAGTTTGATTAGTGAGCAGTACATGATGGACATGCCAACACCTATTCTTTGACAAAGGATGGGGTTCGTCATAAGTTGAATCCCTTGAAAGAGGCAGAGGAAAAGGTATGCAACAATGTAAGATTTTTTTTGGTTGATGGAACAAAGTTCGTAGAAGGTACGAGGCATGAGCATATGTGTTTTGCATTGATCCCTAAAATTGATAAAGATACTACTAAGGTACCTATAGAGATTTTAGATTTTTTGAATAAGTTTCAAGTATTATTTCTAATAACATACCTAAAGGTTTGCCACTAGTAAGAAAGATTAGTCATTAGATGTGTAAGTCGTCAAATATCTTTAGTGTAGTCAGTCGTAGTCGGCCAGTTGTTATATTTCAATAAACTATAGTTCAACTGGGAATAATTATTGGCATGTGCATTCGAGTAATTAAGTCCCGATTAGTTGTAGCGGGTTGTTGCTCAACCACCGCCAAACATTATATGTACATAGTTTTGTAGTCGAGAGATATTACTATGGTTCCATGCTTGATAGAATGAGAATACTTTGTGATTGTACATGGTGATATTTACTGTAAATGAATACAAGCATCTCTTGATTCTAGCATATGGTATTGTTCTATTCTATGTATTGCATATAGTTCAGTTTACTTCCTGTGTGCGTAGTACGTTGATATAAATACCTAGTGAGGTAAACATTTGGCGTCATTGCCTAAGTGGACTAGGGAAGCACTCGTACAATGGTAGCGTACTAGGCCGACCGACGGAGGAACCCGTAGAAACAAATGAAGAAAGAGAGGATGACTTGACACGGGATTTGATAAATCTCTGGAACATATCCCTACGAGATCACGTACGGAGGGAAGCCCTCAGGCGAGAAATCCCTGAGGCAGTTGTTTGGGATTGACTTGAAGTGAACGAAGAGGTTGATCACCTTCTCCACTGCATGCCAAGATTATTGGCCTGCCATTCAACCATCCTACAAGACCTTCGAGCGGAGGAGGAACAGGAACGTCGAAGGCAACAAATCTTGCAGCGGTACGAAGAACGAACCAAACGGGAAGAGGAAGAACGAGACACTAGCCAAAGACGTACCCCTGGCAACCAACAATGATCACGTGAAAGACCTGTAATTCCTGTACAACCGAACAAAGACAAGAACCGAATACCATTCGGGCACGAAACAAAGGATGAAAGAATTTGGCGATCATTGAGAGTACAAGAGCAAGAAAACCGACGATAAAGATTGAGGCAAGTAGATAAGGAGTTGAATGAAGATTTAATTGAGATAAATCAGAATATAAAAAGAACAAATGCAAATGTTGAGAAGATAGATCAATATATCAGTAGAGCACATCAGATTTTTGTGTAAGGGAGGGATGAGGAACCATTCATCACCCCGTATGTAGAAAAATACAAAAGCCAAAAAAATGAAGATGAATTCAGTGGAGAACTTGAGAACAAAATCCAAGGCATTCAGGAGTTGTCCATATTGGACAATTATGAAGGGTCGAGGACAGGGAGATTTGAGCCCAAGACCCCTTAGCAGAGGGAGCACCAGAATGGAACCCAGGAAACTCAGGGTGTAGAGGATGTTGAAGGAGGACGAAAAGTGACTCGTACGTGGTCAAGAGTGCAAGTGATGCACTAGAACATAACGAGGAAACTGGTCCAGTCGGGTCCAATGCACAAGGAGGACAACAAGGAAGGATGGTGACTCTAGAGTGACAAAATCTGCCGAAGTTTACGGGGAATGGGTCAAAGGATCCAGTATGGCATTGCAAAACGTGTGAGACAATCTAGATAACGAGTGGAGAAGATGACCCAGATAACTGGTTGAAAGCATTTTCGATGACACTCAGAGATAGTGCCATTGACTGGTACTCAGAATTGGACCAAGCATAAAGGGCATCATGGAGATTACTCAAGAAGGCCTTTCAGGACGAATTCAAACTTCTGAGGGATGATAGTGAGATTATAGCAGAAATCTATAGTACGAAGCAGGGAAAACACGAGAATGTGCGCACATACAATCGGCAACTCAAAGACTTGTTGGGAAAATTGGAGGTTCAACCGACCGATGGGCTAAAGAAGCAATGGTTCATTGAAGGCTTGCTTCTATCGCTGAGGAAGAAGATGAAAGTCGTGCCTCCGTTGTCGTACGCTGAAGCATACAATCGGGTGATGGATATAGAAAGCGAAAACAAAACATCCTCCCGAGGGAAAAAGAAGACGGACGAGGAGGAAAGTGCGAAAAACAGTGACGGTGAATCCAAGATCATACAAGCACTGAAGAAAGATATGATGCGAATGATCAAAGAATTGAAGGCCGATAAAGAGAGTATGAGGGAAGCACGACAACTATGGTGTACAAACTGCAATTAGGAAGGTCACATGAAGGTGAACTGTTTGAAGAATTTATTTTGCGATATCTTCCAAGTGATGGGACATTCTTTCAAGGAATGCCCATACAATTTAAAAGCCAAAAGTGCACAAGTACTCTTCGCTCAAGGAGAACCATCGACACCGCTGAACACACCACCGAGGCCCTAGTACAATAGCAATGCATCCCCTAGAGGCTACTGGATAAATAGGAGTTTGAGGAATAGAATACAGTACGACGGTAAAGGACGACCCATGATCCAATGCCGAAAGTGCAACGAATGGGGTCACTTCGCCAAGGACTGCCAGAACGACCAAGGTTTGGGACGAAGATTGTGTAAGTGGTGTGGACCAGGCAATCATGAAGATAGTGAATGCCCCAAGAAAAAGGATATCCATATACTGGAAGTAGAAGAACAAGAGGTACCGACGATCACCAGAGCACAAGCAAAGAAGGAAACCTACCTAGATCCACGTACGAAAAACAAAGGATGAAGGAAGCAAAAGATGAAGTGGAACTAGCGATGGCAAAGGATAACAAACTATCTCTAGAAAATCCAGAAACCTCTCGATGGTCGAAGGCAGGAACCAACATCGTACGACAGATACTACAGATCACCGTACCAATCAAAGTAACTGACCTTCTCCAGACGTTTCCACAGTTGGGACTGGCAATGACAAATGTCCTTTGGGATGTCAAGCAATCACAAGCAAAGGACTAAAGGTAAGAATTGGTACGAGATTCACCATCGTATGGTGAAAAAACCATTGATCTCGTACTACTCATGGGGAATGTGAGGAAGATGCTAGTGGTTGTGAAGATGGAGATCAGAGGAAATATCTTGACAAATACTATCGTCGACGGAGGATTAGGAGTCAACGTACTGCCTGAAGACACATGAAAGAGACTGGGGAAGCCTACACTCTGGCCATTGACATTCCAACTCATCGGTGTTGATCAACATGGTATCAAGCCGTTGGGGACGCTGATGGTGCAGAAGGTGATGATCGAGACACAACAATTTTTGCTAAATTTTGTTGTCATCCCATTACAGAGGAAAGTGTATGATGCACTACTTGGGAGAGGATGGCTGATAGCTGCCAAGGCAAATCATAATTGGAAGAGAAACACAGTCTTGATTGAGAACAACGGGCGGAAGTATGTCATTGACTTGAAGAACCAGGCCGTGAGTGAAGAATTGGCTTCCTCCAGATTAGAATCGGACGGAGGGGAATCAGATGTGGATGAAGGAAGGAAGACGATGGAACCGAACGTCGAGGGCGTACCAGTACTTGAGAGTTGTTTGGAGGACGAGACAAGCTCACTGAATGGCTTATTTCATTGGCAGATGGAAGTCTATGAAGTATTCCACCGAGAGTGTAACATGCTACAGGTCAGGGAAATCAAGGAAGAAGAGAACGACACATTTAGCTAGACACTTTTGACCGAGTACAAAGAGTACAAAGGAAAAATATCATAACCGGACGATACGCCAGCCCACAAATCCGAACAGGTATGAGATAGACAAATTGTGTTGGAGCCAAAAAATAGAAAAAATAAAGTAGAGGAATTAGAAAATGTTAAAAATGAAGAGAGATAAAAAAGAGACGGAGGAGAGAGAAAAGAGATGAAGAAGAAGAAGAAAATAAGAAAAGAAGATGGAAAAGATGAAGAACAAAATGAAAAGCAAAAAATGAAGAGAGAGGAGAGAGAAAATAAAAATAAGGCGAAAGGGAAATTAAAAGAATTCAAAATAAAAGGTTGGGCCACAAGGATCGTACGACATAAAAATAGAAGGAGAGATTGGCGAAAAGAGAGAAACCCTGGGAGAGTAGGTTGAAGTGTGATCCATACATCGTACGACCCGAGGAAGGGAGAGTTGAAGTTGGTCTGTATGTCGTAGGGCTAGGAGGAGAAACCGAAGAAGGCACAACAAACATTCGATTTGACAAGAAATCAGAAGATCAAATATGCCCTGGTGAAGAGTTAAGGAAGCACGTACGGGTCGACAGAAGCACAAGAGGCCACATCGTACGACCTAGCAACAAGTCAGGAGGATACATCATATGACCTGAGGAGGAGGAAATCAAAGAAGAGAGAGAACATGTATGGCTTGGAAAGACAATCGAAAAGCAAGGTGTATGACTTGAGAAAGACATAGGAGAAAAATGTACGACCTCACAAAGAAAAAGAAGATCACGTCATACGGATTGGCAGGGGAGATCACGTCGTATGACTTGGTAGAAGGGAGAAATCCGTACGACCAAGTAAAAGGGAAAAATTTGTACAACCTGGCAGAAGGGAGAATTTCGTATGACCTGGCAGAAAGGATAAATCTGTACGACCCGACAGAAGGGAGAAATTCGTATGACCTAACAGAAGGGAGAAATCTGTACGACCTGACAGAAGGTAGTCCGTACAACTTGGCAGGAGGCAATCCGTACAACCTAGTAGAAGAGAGGAGTTTGTACTTGTACGACCTGAAAGGAGATAGTTTGTACGACCTAGCAGAAGAGAGAAGTTTGCACCCGTATGACCTGGCAGGAGACAGTCCGTATGACCTAGCAGAAGAGATGAGTTTGTATGATCTGACAAGAGAAAGCACTCTGTACGACCAGGAAAGGAGGAAGTCGTACGCTTTGAGGAGGTCGTACACCCAGGCAAAGAGGAAGTCATACGCTTGCATCAGAGGAAGGTCATACAGGTGGATCAAAAGAAGGTCGTATGATTGAAATAGAAGAAGGTCGTATGCTTTAAACAAGAAGATGTCGTGCGCATAAGGAAGAAGGTCGTACACACAATGGAGGAGGAGGTTGTACATGTCAAAAAGACCGTACGAAATACCAAAGTTTGTAAAATGAAGGATGTATTGCATCAACCTCGAGAAAGTAAAGTAAGAAAAATAATGCAAAATTTGTTTTTTCCAGCTTCATCAACACTATTTAGAACCTGTGGAAGAATCATGAAAATGAGGTGCGCAATGCAGTTTCAAGTGGTTTCAGAAGTGTTAAATCATCCTGGGCACTGCCCCCGAACCCCGTGAGGGACGCTGCCCCTTGACCCCGCTGGGGGTGCTGCCCCTAGACCCCTGCAAGGGGTGCTGCCCCTTGACCCTGCTGGGGGCATTGCCCCCAGACCCCCATCAGATTTATTAGAATTGCCAAATTGCAGTGCCACTACCCATCATAGTACAAGAGCAGTTGGCTGCTGAGCAAACGAGAGTTGCAACTCTTGAGGAGAAGTTGGTAGAGAGAGATGAAGTATTGGGTGAGAGTGACAATCAGTTGGAAAAGAAGGATCGGTTGGCATTCTTGGTTTTCAATCGTATGAAAGACAACTATTTTGTGGGGGGTATGATGTAAGTGGTCAAATATCTCTAGTGTAGTCGGTCGTAGTTGGCCAGTTGTTATATTTCAATAAACTATAGTTGTAGTGGGAATAATTATTGGCATGTGCATTCGGGTAATTAAGTCTTGATTAGTTGTAGCGGGTTGTTATGGAACGTCACAACAGTTGGTTGCTCAACCACCGCTGAATTTTATATGTACTCAGTTTTGTAGTCGGGAGATATTACTATGGTTCCATGCTTGATAGTACGGGAATACTTTGTGATTGTACATGGTGATATTTACTGGAAATGAATACAAGCATCTCATGATTCTAGCATATGGTATTGTTATATTCTATGTATTGCATATAGTTCAGTTTACTTCCTATGTATGTAGTATGTTGATATAAATACCTAGTGAGGTAAACAAGATGGACGTGATTCCTGGAGCCAATTTTCCAAATAAGGTAGCTCATCGAATGACTCCAACAAAGAGTGAAGAGTTGAATAGACAAGTGCAAGAGTTGTTGTGGAAGGGATTGATCAAAGCGAGTTTGAGTCCATGTGTAGTACCTATAGTACTAGCACCAAAGAAGGATGGGGGATGGTGAATGTGTACAAATTTTAGAGCCATTAACAAGATCACCATCAAGTATAGATTTTCCTTGCAGAGAATGGATACCATTATGGATTGTTTGAGTGGAGTCGAGTACTTCACGAAGATAGATTTGAAGAGAGGATATCACCAGATTTGGATTAGAGAAGGGATGAATGGAAGACAACCATCAAAACCAAGGAGGGCTTGTATGAGTGGTTAGTCATGCCTTTTGGGCTAACCAATGCACCGAGCACATTTATATGACTTATGAATGAGGTATTGACAAAAAATTTAGGAAAATTTATTATTGTTTATTTGGATGATATTTTGATTTTTAGTAAGACATTGAAGGAGAACTCAATGCATATCTGAAGAGTTTTTGAGAAGCTAAGGGAGAAGAAGTTGTTGATTAATTTGAAGAAATGTAGTTTTTTTGAAGAGAGAGTTGGTGTATCTGGGATTTGTTGTCTTAGTAGAGGGTCTTAAAATGGATCTAGAGAAGGTGAGAGATATCATTGAATGGCATATCCTGAGCAATGTTACAAAGGTAAGGTCATTTCATGGTCTAGCAAGTTTTTTATAGAAAGTTTATTAAGAATTTCAATAGTATTTGTGCACCTCTAATTGAAGCAATGAGAGGGATTAGAAAAGAGTTTAAGTGGACTAGAGGAGTAGCCAAAAGTTTTGATATGTTGAAGAAGAAAGTTCTAGAGCATCCTATTTTGGCACTTCCAAATTTCAATAAGGTCTTTCAAGTAGATTGTGATGCTAGTGGCATTGCCATAGGAGTTGTTTTGAGTCAAGAAGGTAATTATATTGCCTAATTTAGTGAGAAGTTGAATGATACTAAGAAGAAATATTATGTCTATGATTAGGAGTTTTATGCTATAGTTCAGGATTTGAAGAAATGGAGACACTATTTGTTGCCAAAAGATTTTTTTTTATATACTGATTGCCAGGCTTTGCAGTAACTCAATAGTCAAGTAAAGTTAAATCAAAGGAACTTAAAATGGGTTGAGTTTTTGCAGCTCGTTATACTTTTGTTTTGAAGCATAGGAGTGGAAGGTCAAACAGAGTTGTAGATGCCTTAAGTAGAAGAAAAAATTTGTCTTGAAGATCTAGACTTTGCAGAGGCTTCGAAGGCTTATTTGGAACCTATTACATTGGATAGGACAAAATGGTTGGATTTCTTAATCCAAGATCGGATGTTGTTTAGAGGAAGCCAATTGTGCAATCCAAGGATTTCTACGAGAGAGAATCTAATCAAGGAGAAGCATAGTGAAGGATTGGCTAGACATTTTGGTCGAGATAAGACCATTTCTCTTGTTAGTGAGAATTATTACTAGCCGTAGTTACAACAAGATGTGAAGAAGTTTGTACAAAGTTGTAGAGTATGTAAAAAGGGGAAGGGAACAAGTCGAAATACTAGATTGTATCAGCCATTGCCTGTACCTGAGAGGCCATGGGAGGACATTAGCATGGATTTTGTTCTTGGCTTTCCAAGGACATAGAGAGGGCATGATTCCATATTTGTGGTGGTGGATAGATTTTCAAAGATGGCACATTTCATTCCATGTCACAAAGCTAGTGATGTTCATATTGTAGAGTTGTTTTTCAGAGAGGTGGTGAGACTACATAGTCTACTGAAGAGCATAGTTTCAGACAAAAATACCAAATTTGTTGGTTATTTTTGGAGGAAATTATGGAAGAAGTTGAAGATAGATTTGAAGTTTAGTTCTGCACACTATCCACAAACTGATGGACAAACAGAGGTGGTGAATAGGAGTTTGGGTAACCTGCTAAGATGCTTAGTAGGAGATAAGCCCAAGGGATGGGATTTGATTTTACTGCAGGAAAAATTTGCTTACAATAATTCTATCAACAGGAGCACTGGTAAATCACCATTCTAAATTGTGTATGGGAGTAGTCCAAGAACTACTTTTGAACTGAGAAAGATGGATAAGGGGGAGAAGAGTAGTGTTGAGGCTAAAGATTTTGCTGAGCACCTAAATAATTTGCATGAAGAGGTGAAGAAACATATCAATAAGATGAACTCACAATATAAAGCTAAGGCATATCAAAAAATGAGGTGTAAGGAGTTCCAGGTAGAAGATGAAGTCATGGTTCATTTGTGTAAGGAGAGGTTCCCAGTTGGTACATACAACAAGTTAAAGATGAAGAATTTTGGACCATGCAAGATCCTAAAGAAGCATGATTCAGGAAATGCATATGAGGTGGAGTTGCCTTATGGAATTCATATTTCACCTGTGTTTAACATTTCAAATTTAACAAAATATTATGAAGGAGCAATTGATGAAGAAATAATAGAAGCATAGTGGAATATCTGAACACCTACTTTATAAAAGGAGGAGATGGAAGAAATTTTGGAGTTGTGTGGGTAGAAGCACAAGAAATAGGCAATATGCAGAGTACTTGGTGAAGTGGAGAGGAAGAATTGTTGAAGATTCATTATGGTTATCCGGAGTTGAGGTTAGTCGTCTTGGTTTCCCTCTAAATCCTGAGAAGTGATAGGGTCACTTTTCAAATTACCTTGGGTGTTTGATGCAGGAGCATCCAACGGTGTAGGGCAATCTTGCATCACTCAATTTTTTTTGTTCCTTATTTTATTTAGTTGTTTTGAGTCCCATGATGGTAGTTAAGAGGTGTAATATAGTTAGGAGTTAGAAAAGGCAAAAAGCAGTCACTTACTATTTTTAGTAAGACAACATAAACGAGCTCATATGGACTTAAAAATCTACCCCAAGGAGAAGAATTGAAAAAACATTTCCAATCGTGAAATAATTGTCTCAATACCTTGCACGATTTGGGAGATATTAAAGTTTTTGTCCCATAAAATTTCTCCAATGCGGCTTCAAATTCAGATATGAAAACTTTAGATGCCTTGAAACAACTCGAAAAGTCAACAAATCGACCTTTGGTGGGTTTGGTGTTGTAGATCTCTTTGAGAACTTTCCAAAAATATGTTATAATAGACAATGGAACACACACATACAAATTTATGGCCTCGCAAAGTTGCCCCTCTAAAAAGTGAATTTCATTAAAATTTCTTCCTAGGCCAGAAATCAAATAGTGGGACTTTTGGTGCCAAAACAAAAAAAAAGTTGAACTTTCTAGAACATTCTAGGGCAGTTATTGGGTAAGAATAAAAAAGATTAATTGGGGATTGTAGAAGGTGGCTCCGTTAGTGCAGATGGTGGCTTTGAATAATATATTTTATTTTCATAGTTGATTTTGTTGTAATGAATCAAACCCATGAGGCTATATCATGTAAGTTTGAATTTGTAATTTCATTTCATGAAAATAATTGAAAGTGAGTTATTTTTCTATCTCGCATGTTCTGTGTTGGTATCTATTGTTGTGATTTGTGTGGGTTTCAGGCGATGTGGCCCTCATCATTAATAACTATTTCATTATGTGCAAATGAATGATTGATTATGTTTTTCTATGTTTTATGTTTAAACCTCAAAAGCATTGTCTCATTTCCAACACTTTTAGGTAGAAACAAATGAACAAAAACAATTAAATAAAGTACCAATTGACTAAATATAGTACCAATTGACAAAAATCAGTGAATAAATATGACTAAATATAATGATTATGCAATTAATAAACAATGTATCAATATACTACCAGTTGACAAAAATCGATGAACAAAAACAATTAAATAAACTACCAAATTGATCAAAATGATGATTAAAATTAATGACTAAATACACTACCAATGGACAAAAATTAGTGAATAAAAAGTGACTAGTTAACAATAATCAATGACTAAATTAACAACTAAATATATTAGTGAATAAAAAATGACTAAATAAGTGACCAGATTACAATAGTCAATGACTAAATCAATGACTTAATATATCAGTGAATAAAAAATGACTAAATAAGTGACCAGATTACAACAATCAATGACTAAATATACTACCAAATCGATCAATCAAAATAACCAATAAATGAAAAAATGATTTGGTCATCAATTTGGTCGCGTTATAAATGACCGTCAATAAACTACTAATGGTCACATGATCATGTTTGGTCATTTAAATGCAACTTTTAGTAGTTTTTTAATCATATATTATTGTTTATGTACTAGTGTAAAACATCGTCATGTTGGACACTTAAGAACCTTATCTAAGACCTTGTTGAACAAGGTGACATATCAGTGCCTATCAATCAAGAAGCTTCTTCCTCCACCTCATCACATTACATTGATCCCTCTTCACTCACAAAATCATCCATTCCATCCACCACACCTTCCAAACCTAAGGTCCAGATCCGTGACACAGGATGTGGTGAATACAACATTGAGAGCTTATTTTGCCTTAGGAAGTTGTCCGCCTCACCAAAGTCTTATGGGAAGCCTCATCCTATCAAGAAGGAACCTAAGATTTTCATTCACAATCCTTTTATCATGTCCGCTGAGTGGGATGAACTAAGCAAAGAGATTATAGGTGAGGATATTTCTACATGGATCTATAAGGATGAAGAAAAAACTTCTTGGAGAATATGTCTATTTTAGCAAGTGTTCAGATTGACACCTATCATTATCCCACTACTTTAATTACATCATGGCATAATCAAAATTAGATTTTAAAGACTTGGTAGTGCTTTTTGCAACTTGAGTGGATTATTTAAGATATACACTTAAGTTTATAATGTTAAATATTAAAATATTTGCTTAAATGTTATATTTATTTAACCTTAACTATGTTTGCCTCAAAAGTGGATTCCTAGGGAAATGTGAGGGAAACTTGCTCATGATATTTGTTTTATAATTCAAAAGGGTCTTTTGAGAGATAAATGAATTATTTTATAATTTCAAATTGATTAATTTTCCTCCAAAATTTATAAAAAGAGGTGTTGGGGATCATTTTTGAATATGCAGATGAAAACGTTACACTGTCATATCAAACCTATGGTTTCTTCTATAATCTTTAGAGAACAAAAACCCTCTTTAGGATTTTAGTTTCAGATTTGAGTGATAATAACTAGCTAGGTTATGTGGTCTTATTTTAGAGATCATCATTGTGCAAATTGAAGTTTTAGTTTCTTATGTTCAACCATGAAGTTTTTTGAGGTGTTTTAGTTTGCATATTTTGGGAGTGTTATTTTCAATTTTATATAGTTAGTTGGAGTTTGTGCTTGGGCAACTAAGGAAGACCTATTTTTGGTTGTGCCACTTCACTTCTAGACTTGATAGTACCACTATTGATAGGAATAAGTGTTTGAAGATCATTATTACCCATTATCCAATAATCTTCCCTCTATCTTGCAAGTTGTATGGGTTTTGGAGTAGATTTACGAATGTTGGAGGTCGTACCATATTTTTTACTGCTCGTATAGGCTTCTTGGGAGCTGGCATGAGGATTCTAGGCTGTAGCACCTAGTTAATTGGGGGTATTTCATCACTTTCAATGCCACCTTACCTATTTTTGTTAATTTTAGTTCATTATGCACCGAATAAATTGATCTAGGAGGAGTTTTTGATTATTGTTTGCTGGCCACCTCATTTTAGTGCTATATCCAATGGTGAGTGTGATTGAAAAAATAATATCAAACTTGTTAGCTACAATTTCCTTGTCTTTTGAGGTCGTTTAATGGTGCTGAGCATGCTTAAAGCTGATGATGAACCTTGTGAGGTGTGATCTACCTGTTACGAGGAGTTTCTTAGAGTTTTGGATGGTTGTTCTAATTTGTAACAATCATATCAGATATGCCATATCACATTTGTGACTTATATGATGATTTTCAATCTTGACATGATCATAACAACACACATCTTTCAAGATATATTGGTTGATTTTCCTGTTGGTGATTGTTCAAGCTTTTGGATTTGATTTATATTTGATATATACCAATGTCATTACCAATTTTTATATCAACAACTAACCACTTTATTTGATGATAAATAACCTCATGAATTAATGTTGGAGTGCTTTGGATGGTCTTATTGTTGGAAAATCATTCCTTTCTTGCTCTTGATTTGTAACACTGGCTAGTAGTACCACTAGTGAATATAATTTGGTTAATATTGATATTTACCCACTGCACAAGTGGTTTGTAATTGCTCCCACTAGATAAGTGGTAGGTGTTTTGATATTTACTTTTGATTTAAATAGGCTTTCCCATTGAAAAGTGGGTGTGCTATTATAATTCTTGCTGAATAAGCAAATGGTTTACCTTTCTATATGACATGCATCCCATTGAATAAGTAGTTTGGTCGGCTTGCCGCATGATGCCTTTCCCTTTCAACAATTGATTTCAATTTGTAACATTCTAGAACACCGTATGCTCTCACCTCACTCTTTTCATGATTTGGGTGATCATAAAGTGGAAAGGAAGTTGTTAAGCTTTTCACTTACAGTTGAAGCTAACAAATTCAATTTTTTTTAGGGTAGTTATTACACTCCCAACATAAATAATATAATTTTCTTTGCACGTTAGACACCCTCCTTGTGTCAAACCTCTCTTAATTGGCCTACCATAGGGACAAGAGTGTGAACTACTTTGACAGTTCAATAAAATACAACACAAACACATGTATTTTGGACCTTGCTACCTTCATATATTAGGGACGGGGGGATGAGTTTACTAGAAACTCTAATAAACACAAAGAGCTCATTCATTAGAACACAACAAGCCTTAACAAGCCACTCTTGCACTTAGTGTTAACGAATTTAAGAAATTAGCACACAAATATTTTCAAAACAATAAAGAAAGCTACAAAAGACATAGAAATGACCTTAGATCTCTATAATTTTTTTTTGATTTTAAAATCCTAACACTCCTCAATGACTTTGATAAAATGAATACCTTTTCAACCCTTGATTCACAACGAAAAAAAACAATAACCCAAAGATTATTTGAATTCAAAAAAATTAAAATTATCGAGCAACTAATATTTAACACCGCCGACTACCAAATAGATTATATAGGATTTGCACACCTGCTATCCGTAATCCTTCCCTCCCGCCAAATGTAGAAGAAAACACTATTACATTATACGTACACATTTCTCCCTGCTCTGCAATCAGGAAAGTGAATGTTCTTATTCTATTACATGAAAAAGATTTGGAGGAGAAAAGGGATTAATCCACAGCTAGCACTAAATCATAGCGCAGAACAATAATAATACATCAGAGCGTCTAATCATCTGTCGTCCATGAAGAAGCAGCAGGTCATCTCCAGATTTTTTGCTCCAAAATCAGGTATTCCTAGCACCAAAACACCTCTCAAGGTAGCTCCACCGTCCTCTTCCTCTACTTGCATTGCAGCTAAAATTTCATGGACACCAACAAAATCTAAGAAGAGAATCCATGACGAATTTAATGGAGAAAATTCCGATAAAGAAGAAGAAGACCCGCACCAACCTTATAAAAGGAGGGAAATCTGCAATGGAGGAGGAACCCAAAAAACCAATGCGAATTTTGGAGACTATGAAGAATCTGGTGAGGAATTTTCAAAAATGGATAAATATGAGATGCCATTGCAAAATCGTGGTCCTGAGCCTAACAATACAATTGGCTTTCCCGCAGTGGGAAATAATAGATTCGAACCTAAAACAATTGGTATCCCTGCATTTGATGCATCCTTGCACAAAAAATTTGTTGAGAAACTGCTAATTAGAATTGAACGGAATGGTACTCTGGAAGAGTCGACCTATGGGAGGCCTCCAACTAGCAAGGAAAAATATACCCCATTAGAGGAGCAGGTGATAGAACTCAAAGCTAAGTACAAGGACGTTTTGTTGATGATAGAGGTGGGCTACAAGTACAGGTTTTTTGGGGATGATGCAGAGGTTGCTGCAAGAGTTTTAGGGATATTTGCTCATTATGACCATAATTTTTTGACTGCAAGCATACCCACATTCAGGTTGCATTTTCATGTTAGGAGGCTTGTTGAGGCAGGTTACAAGGTGGGTGTTGTGAGGCAGACAGAAACCGCGGCCTTAAAAGCCCATGGTGCAAATAAGGGGGGGCCTTTCACAAGGAGTCTTTCGGCCTTGTATACAAGGGCGACATTTGAGGCAGCTGAGGCATTGACTGAGGGTGTGGTGGAGGACAACTGCAGGCTTAATAGTTATCTTATGTGTGTAGTGGAGCAACCTTTGATGGGTAGAAGTCCGAACAAGATGAAAAATAGGGTTTCTCATGAAGAAGATTCTTCAACAATTGGTGGGTGTTATGATACAATGATTGGAGCCATTGCAGTGGAAACTTCTACTGGAGATGTTATGTATGGACAGTTCAAGGATACTGGCACAAGGGCAGAACTTGAATCTCGTCTATTGAACATGTCTCCTGCAGAACTGCTTCTAGGTGCACCCTTGTTGCTACCTACTGAAAAAGTAAGACAATTTGTACTTACATATCCATTCTGAACATTAACATTAAAAGCATCAGTATTGTTTTGCTCCATAAACTGCACCACTCACGTACTGTCCTTTTAATGGATGGAGAATCCACCATCGATCTTATGTTACCAGTAGGCTTAGAAATCCAATCCAGCTAGTCTTTCTTTCAACGAATTTGCATGGGACTTGCACCTGATCTTGTCTGGTTATGGAATGCATTATTGCAACCACTTTAACATGGGAAGCATGTACAGCGGAGCTTGAACCTGCGCCATCATCATGGCAATAGCTCTGCCTTACCTCTATATGCTGGGATTATTTTTACTTGTATAGGATGTGCTAGAATAAAGCAAAATACTCTATGGCTCATACATTTTTTTCAGATCTTATCTGTTGTGATTAATCTTTTTCTATTGTGTCTTGCTGACTGTCACTTTTTTTGGATTTTGACTTATATCTGTGCGGCTTTGGCTTTTAATTTTGGATTCAAAACAACTTAAAAAGGTTGGATCCAAAACAACTTAAAAACGTTGGATCCAAAACAACTTACTTTGAACTTGGGAACCTTTTGTTTCCTAAATTGGCGAATCTATGCTAAACATTAAATTTCAAATATGACAACTAAGAAATCTTTATGGCTCTAGCGGTTGAACCTCTTATTTTAGTCTGCCTACTAAAACCTGGTGCCTTCTTATCCGGCAGTTTGGTACAGTGACATAGCTATAGATATCTAATATATCATGCTTTTACATGTCAAATGTGGAAACTAAGACTATGGCTTTGGTGATTGAACCTCTTCTTTCAATCTGCCTACTAAAATCTACTGTCCTGTTATCCAGAAGTTTGGTATAGTGACACAGTTCTAGATGTCAAACATATTATGCTTTTGCAATCTTCTTTTTTCTTTACAAGTCATGCAACAGTATTGTAATGAAGCTCTCTCTTACTCCATGTGTTTATTTATAGTTTTTGAATACATTACACTTTGTCTATATTATTAAGTTTTTCTTTACAACATACCTTACCTAGCATAATAACTTTTAGGGAGCAACGTATCCTCCAAAGTTTCAAGTATTTTGAAATCAAGTCAAACAATAGGAAGGAATAAATGGAAGTACGCACACAAACATGAACTAAACTAACATCTTACAAATTGTCGATTCAAGTCTTCATAGTAGTCCCTTTCTCCATGGTTCTATTTTAAGACCACAATAATAAGGTTTGTTGTAAAGAACAGTCCTCATATCACAATTGTTTTAAGGAGTTAAGCGATAAAGCCTTTGCTGTGAATAGTTAAATCATTAATTGTTCACCTTCATGGGAGCAAACCATGAATAGTTTATAAATTGTTGGTTTGGTTTCAATTATTGGTCATGATAGAAGCATTGTCACATGTGTAGACCATTTATAAGAAAATATATACATTCTCTCTTATTTCTTCTTATTTTCTTTACATGAAACATTGGGCTACTCCAATCACATTCTCGAGGTTAAATGGATGCAGAAGTGTACAGAGTAAGTTTATGCAGCATGCAGTGTGGCCCCTAAAATTTGTGTTCATGGAGAATAGGTTGTGTTAGAAATATGCATTATTTATCATTTTATCTATACAAAAGCATTAAAAAATCAAAATGTTGTATAGGTAAAAGTGGCCAAAGGGAATGAGTAAATAATGGGTGTATCTTTTCTGAAGTTTGGTGTGTGGACTTTTGTGTAACTATGGTATTAGAGTGTGGGTGATTATAAAGAAGTGTGATTTTTGAATTTCATCATGCGTGCATTGTACAGCAATTGACTTTGATTTTGCATATCCTTGCTAGAGGAAGATGAGAGGTCTTAATAGATGTTAGCGAATTCAAATTGGGCTGAAGATTGAATTGTCATTCTTTATTTTTACAATTAAATGCATGGATGCCGATGGGTATTATATGGCATATTTGTTGCAATCCTTGGCATTGTTCTTTGAAATTCAGCTTCTACTCGGAGTATTTTTTAATATAGTAGTGAAAACGGTAGGGGATATAAGTAGATATTGCAGAAGATGCAAATTGATTTCAAACTAGATGCAAGGGACAAAAACTGTAGAGATGTGGTGGAAGCAAATTGGCACCTACCAATTTTCAATAGTTTTGGAATAAAAATCTTCTTCAAGAAAGGCAAGGCCAAGGCTGCCTTTATTGAAAACCCTAAATTGTATATACAAAGCATAGCATTATTTACACTCTATAGAGTTGATTTTGCAGTTAGGGTTTTTGATATATAGCAAAACAAAAAATTAAAAATGCTGGAAAGAAAAGAGTGCAAATTAAATTAAATAGAATATAGAGTTCGATTTAATTCAACATTGGGAATCATAATGGTGTTTTAACAATGCTATTTCAACAACCTCACAGATTTTCATAAGAAAAGATTTGGAAATCTTCAATCATTGGCTTCGTGATTCTCTTTCTTTTCTTAGTAATTTAATTAAGTCAAAATGGGACATTGGGGTTGGAAGAATCTACTTGTGTAGTAACCTTGGTCTCAACTTGTTTTTAAAGAGCTTTGCTTTGGAGGTCGAGGAGGAGGTAATCTTTGAGGAGAGGGTGTCCTTTGTAGAGGAAGTGGTTGCTTTGGTAAAGGACCCTTGGGGGGAGAAGGAGATCTTTGTACTGGCAAGAGTTCCTTAGGTCAAGAAGAAGGTTGTTGATGATTAGATGGAGTTTTTGAGGAGGGGGAGGTGACCTCTGTGGAGATTTGGGAGGAAAGTTAGGATCTAAACATCTTCACTCTCTTGATGACCTACTATTAACTTGATTTTGATCTTGGGCTTCTTCTTTCTTTCTTACCAATCTTTCATTATCTTTGGGAGGCTCCTTCTCTAAGAGTTCAACATTCACTTGTTTGTCCAAAGCTGTCTAAGCTGAATGAAATGCAAAGGTGGAAGAGGATTTTTTTGACTTAGGAGAGCCTTTTCCCTTTTTCTTCTTCTTGGGTGATCTCCCCTTCAGTTTCTTTTGGTTCATTGATTGTCTTTTCTAACAAGGTTAGTCTCTTTGTGACCACATATTGAGTCCTATCTTCAATTGATTTGCTTTCGAGCATTGACCAATCAAGTTTTGGGATTGGCTTATCAAAAATTTGTTGATCATCATGTGCTAGGTCAAGAACATTACCATCATCCAACACTTCCTTGGGTACCTTTGAGTTAGGAAAAATCTCTCTCGTGAACCTCGTGTTTGTTGTCACATTATGCCTAGAAATCCTCAAGACTCAGCTTGTCCATGCATGTTAACCTTGCTGTCATCTCCATGAATCCCAATGGGTCAAATGAAATCCATCTTTCAAAAGGGTGAAGAGTCATGTAAGAAGCCTTGCCCAATCTGATCTAAATTTTCTGATTTTGAAGCTCCGGAATTTCATCAAACACTTTACTTGTGAACTCTTCAACTGCTGTTTATTGTTTTCTTTTTGTATTTTGATGCATATGATGATACCATTCATATAAAGGCTTCTAATTGCAATATTTTAGTGATTGAAATGGAAAAGAAATGCAATGCAATGTTTCTTTTGTTTTCTCAATGCAATAATATGACTGAAGCTAATGCAAATATTCAACTACAGCAATATGACATTTTGGCAAACAGACGATATGCAAACTCCAAACTCAGATATATTGCTGCTCATGCCTGATTACAATGTTTGCCCAAGATGTATGCAACTAATTGTCTCTAATGGAGACTAATTTACAAAGATCAAATGACAATGCTGGTTAAATCGATACAATATGGTTTTCAGTTATATTGCTCATAGAATATGCAAATTACAATCTGCTGTAGCCCAGTGACCAGCAACTACTAGAATGCAATGCAACTAAGAACACAGTGATTACAATCTGAAATATAGAACCTGGATTGAAGTCTTTGAAGGAGCTGAACCAGCAAGCAATGGCCAATCGATTCGTTCCTTAAAGATGTCTTTTTGATACTAAGAGGCATCGCTTATTCTCCTTGATGGCCTGCGACCTTTCCTCAAACAAAACTAAATTTTAATATGTCTCCAAACATAAAGTCGAACCTGCTGGTTTCGATGCCTTTGAGATGAGGATACACCAGCACTGACAGGCCAATCGACTCTTCACAAGATCACCTATTAGCAGTTAAAAGAGCTGCGCTTGACTCCAGCTTGAATCACTTTAGCTTCAAGATGACACGACTTGACTCAGAATCTTCTTTGAAAGCAGCGCTTCAGGTATATATGTTGTCACGACCCCTTTGAAATTCAAATAGAAGCCAATGAAATAAATCGATATCCAAGTCAGCTGCTATATATATTGCTTATGTGCATGATTTGGAACTCTCCAGTCTGCCGCAAATACAAAAGTAATAATATCGACCCTCCAATAATATTATTCTTGCAAATGAAACAAGCTGCTAAATATATTCTCCGGTCTTTTAAATTCCACTATCTGACGAATCTTCAGATTTGTCTTTACCGTGAGATTCTCCAAAGGAAAGAGATCAATATTCTCTTCCAATATAATATCGGCCCAAACAAATAACTGCGTTTGCCTGTCTAAATTATCAAGCAGCTGCCTGGCGATTTCTTGTCTTACTTGGATTTTGTCCGACTCTAAATTTGTCTTATCTGTTCTGTCCTTAAGTTGCCAAAACAAATAGATATGTTAGCTGCAAATGATGAAATCGATTTGACTGAAAATGACCTTCAAAATATCTGAAATTTCCTCCAAATAATATCAAATTCCCGTGTACTCCAAATTTGGTCATAGACCATTAAATTTGGTATAATCGAATCAGAAAAGAAACTCCTTCAAGTGCAACAATACATCAGTTGCTGCAACTTCCCAATGAAATAATGATTGCAACAATAAACCAGCTGTTGCAAATCAATAATGCAATAATAAACCAGCTATTGCATTGAACCAAACTCTTATTCAAGAGTGCAATAATACATTAGCTATTGCACCCATAGTTTGCAAACTCGGACTCGCCATGGACTTAGCAGCCCAAAAATATGACTTGGACTCGGGACGGACTTGGGAAAAGACTCGGCAAGGACTCGGCAAAAAAAAAAACCGTAGTTTTACAAAAAAAAATAAAAATTAATGCATTTAGAGAACATAAGAGCTTAATTTGATTATCAAACACTCATAATTCAAAGATTACACATGTTATATGATCATCAAACACTCAATAATTGAAATTTAATCATTCATAGTCATCGAATACTCATAGTTTCAATGTATAACAGCATCATAAGTTTATAAATGTTACATATAATCATGTCAAAAAGAGGAAAACATTAACAACCACATGTAATCTACATCTTCCTCTTTCCCCTCCCAATGGTACTCAATTTTGGAGGCCTAGAACTAGAAGGTGCCCATGTTGTAGTATCCAAACGAGGACTAGGAGATCGAGCAAGGGAAAAATGATATTCAAATGTGTCTTCGTTGTCCTCCATGGCATCCAATCTTGCTGCTTCTTCTTCTTCTGTTGCTGCTCTCTCTAATTCAGCAAGATCTTCATCAGTAAGTAAGACATTAGCCTCATCATTTTGTTCATCAATAGTCCATTCACCATATGGATCAATGTCATCCAAGTCGATGGACTCGTGTGAAACACCCTCCACCTTTCTCGTTCGAAGGCGAAGGTTGTATCGAACAAAAACTAAATCATTTAGGCGTTGCTGAGTCAACCTGTTTTTTTTCTTTGTGTGAATGTTTTTAAATAAACTCCAATTGCGTTCACACCCAAAAGCACTGCATGGCTGTGACAAGACACGTATGGCTAGCTTTTGAAGATTTGGTGTGCTAGCACCATAGTTCTCCCACCATAGATCTACAAAAACATGTTTAAAAAATATAAGTATTAAGAAATAAGAATAAAGTAAAAAATCTATATGTAAGAATCAAGTTTCTAATTTCATTTTTTACCTGGTTGTTGTTTTCCTCTCCTTTCAATTGCTTGTTGGGAGGAAAATAGTCTCCCCTCTGCACCCTTGTAGACTTTGAATAGATAAAAGAAAAAGTAAATCAAATATAGAAAATTCATAGATAGTCAAGGCTCAACATTGCAAATTCATAAATAAGATGTAACTAATCTCACCTCCAACTCATCAAGCACCTTATCTCTCAGCTCACTATCAGGCACCATCCTATCAATGCAAGTGACAAGACCTTCCATGGCCTCCTCATCCGCCTTAAATGTGTCCAAGAAGTAGAACTTCGGATTCAAGAAGTAGGCAAAGGCATGAATTGACTGGTGGAGTTGGTTTGTCCATCTCTGATCAATGATGCGCCATATGATTTCATATTTCTTTTTGTTGCCGCCATAGTAACGTGATATGGCCTCTTTGGCCCTATCCATGGCCTCATAGATGAAACCCATTGGTATGCCATCTCCATCCACCATACGAAGAACCCTCACCAAAGGTTCTGTCACCTAAAAAAATGAAAACAAATGCTAAATTATAACAAAATTAAACCCTCAAAAAATAAAAAACAGCAAATAGATTATCATGTATAATTTTTTTTGTGTGATTTCTACTTACCCCCATCAACTCCTCTTCATTTTTGATGAATGTCTCATCAAAAACTATGGCAACAATCCTCTCCCCTTCAGCTCTATTGGAAAATGAGGACTCCTTCCAAGCATCAGACACAAACATTTGCTTGAGATGACCAATGGCACCAAGAATGCTTTGCAATGTGAGGAAGTGGCTAACAAATCGTGTCACTCCAGGTCGCACAAGGTCCTTGCCATTTGTGAATTTCAACATCAAAGCAAGCACCCAAGTATGGTTGTAGATAAATTTTGAACACTTTTTGCATCTTCAACCACTCTTTTGACCCATGAAATCTTCCCAATGTCCTCTAGCAATAGGTCCAAGCAATGTGCAGCACATGGAGACCATGCAATTGTGGGATACCTCTCCATAAGTAGCCTACTTGCAGCTACATATGCAGCTGCGTTGTCCGTGATAATTTGGACAGCATTATCAACTCCAATCTCCTGGACCACCCCATCTAATAGATTGCATAAAGTCTCAACATTTTTAACTTCATGGGAGGCATCTATTGATTTTAGAAACACCAATCCACCATTTGAGGCCACTAAAAAGTTTAGGAGAGTTCTATTTCGTCCATCTGTCCACCCATCAAATAAAATGCTGCAACCTTTTCTTCGCCAAAATTTCTTTTGCTCATCAACCACAAGCCGTGTATTCTTTACAGCTTCCTCTAGCAATGGCCCACTCAAATATCTAGCTGATGGGGTCTTAAACCCCTTTCTTGCAACTGTAAGGACGTTCACTAAACCTTCCCAATATGGGCTGCTGCAACATTGAAAGGTAGATTATTGTAGTACCAAAAGTTTGCAGCAGCCATCCTAGCTTCATGATGCTTTTCCTTATTCCAACCGGTACCTTCAAGTGAAGGTTGTGCTCCTGGAACATTATGTGGAATAAAATAATTTGGTCCTGATGAAAGACCTTGGCCAGCACTAGCAGTAAAATAGGAACCCTTAGGACTCTCACCAAAGATGAATGTGGACCACGAACGCTTGGACTTGCAGCACCATGGGGCATAGTTGGTGTAGAATGGGATCCACTCATCACTGTTGCTAGGGCATCCTTTGTTTTTTGTCTTTCATATTTTTTTAGCTCATACTCAGCAAGAAGGGCCTTTATCTCTCTAATAATTTCAGGAGTTGTTTTAGTGCATCCCTCCACATTTTGCCCAGGTATTCTTGCAAGGTGGTATTTTAATCTGTTTATTTCTCTTGTCATCCATTTCTGGCATTTAGTACATGTCACTCCACCTATTTTGTTTCCTGGTATTCCATACTTCCATGCAGGGTCTTTTCTCATTCCCTTTGGATTTGAAGATGACATTGCTGTTTCAAGTTCAACATGGAAAAAAAAAATCAGCAAGGGTTTGCTAAAAAATCAGCAAATAAATGTGATTCAAAGTTTCATTTATTTGCAAAAAAAAAAGAATGCAAAACCAAGCTAGAAATAGTAGGAATTAGGCTATTAAGGAAAATAGAAAAAAATTTGGCAGCATTTCCCCTTATTTTTCTTTATTTTTTTGATTTTGAATGCAAGAAAACAAAAAAAAAAGAATTGTTAGATCACTTACCTAGCTCTATTTTGATCTTTTTAGCTTGTTCTCCTAGTTTCTTTCAACCTGAAATCAAATTGCAGACCTGAAAACCACACACACTCAAGTTAAAATGAAGTCAAAAGCAAAAATAAACATGGGGTTTAACCCATTTTGACGCCCAGTCGTGCAGGAGAGTCCTGGGTTGGGACTCCCAAGTTCGCGGCGAGTCGACTCGGCTCAGCCACAGACTCCTGAGTCCTCCGAGTCCTCGGCGAGTCTCAGAGAGTCTGCAAACTATGATTGCACCAATCCAAATTCTTCAATGAAGCACTTGTAGAAACCCTAGATAGATTTCTCCACAATTTCCAGGTAGGGTTGATCTTTCACAACCGAAACCGGTACCCCTAGAGTCTTCAAACCCTCGGGCAATGCAAGCACTCAATTCTTACCACATAGGTATGAAAATAGAATAACTCAAGACCTGATCAAATGGCTTGCATTGAGCTCCTTTATAAAGAATTCTCATTGACTTCGAGGAAGCTTTTAGAAATAATGTTATTTTTTTTCTCTTAAACGACTTTATGATTTATTATATTATTTTGAGTCACTTTATTAAATCAATTAAATATAAAGTCGGCCTTTTGATATTAATTTATGGGAATAATTTTATAAATAATTAATTTAATATTCCCTCTTTATTTTAATTAAAATAATTAATTAAGCTATTGTTTTGAAATATCATTAATTTGGACAACTTAATCAATTAATTTAATTAAATTACTTCACCTCCAATTCAGGGACATAACAAGTCACCGCTACTAGCTTTGCTTTTGCACTCTTGGCATTGGCCAAGGTGGGGCAAATGTAGAGCCAATGGAAAAGGGGAAATTGGATACTTTTCTTATGTTCGTTGGAAAGTATCTTTTGGACTTCAATCCATTGTTAGCATAGTTTTAGCAAAAGCAACTTGTCCTTGACATATTTGGCAATTCAATGGGATAGTAATATGCTCACCAGCTCTATTGTATGAAAAAGTAGGGAATTGGATGAACTGATTTACCCATAGGGCTATGGCTGTAGTGGATTTTACATACATTTGTTAGTTTAGATAATTTTTCAACATTCTTATGATCAAGAAGATGAAATCATTGTTTATCCTCTTGAAATGTTTTTTGTTCTCCTTAACTTCCAATTGAGGGTAATGTTCATAGGCCACCTTTTGTCTTGGGCCCGTGACTCATTGTCATTGAAGACCAGGGATGATTGCTCTCCCAGAAATTGAGCACACAAGGTAGGAGGTTATGTAAGCATTTGGACACCTTGACATGTCCAAGCTGGTTGTGTAGGTTACTTATTAAGGTACCCAAGTCAATGTACACTTTGTATAGTCCCCTCCTAGCCTCGGTGCAATGGACATCACCTTTAGCCAATTCCAAAGTCCCTGTTGGCTAAGAGGTTCAGTTAAGGGGACTTAGTTCTAGTTTGGGTGTTGGGTTTGTTGTTTGCCGGGAGACTTTTTATTTTTAGCAGGGCCAGTTTGATTCTCATTGTCTACAGTGAGTCTTGGTGTGATATCAGTTTCTCTCCAGTTTGAGCCTTTGGAATGTAACTTACTATTTTTAGCACTTACTAAAAATAGTAAGTCTATTTTGGGAACACTGGAATAGGTTAGGCTTGTTAGTGCAACATATTTAGTTGGTAAAGTTACTTTGATAAAATCATTTAAATATTTGTATTTAGCCTCGAAATGTGTGCTTTATTAAAGTGACTTTATGCTTTTTTAATTAAGGGGGTCATAAGGGGACATTTTAAAAAGTGACCATGGACGCCTAGTATTACAACTTAAAGTTGTTTTAAAAGTTATATTTTAATATCTTCATTTTGGGTGACTAAGTGATGAAGGAGAAGTTTAAAAAAATAAATTAAATCAAATGCTTATTGAAGTATGGTGTGGGTTTTAGGGTTGTTGGTCACCCTAATTGAGAGGTTTCTCATAAAAGTGTTTTGAAGGCTTTCATTTGGTTATGCTTGAGTTTGAGAAACAGGGATATGCTGCTGGTTTGATACCAGAGGATTGAAGGATGGGGTTGAGGACGAAAACCCTCAGATTCTAAGACTAGTCTCGGCAGTGAGAGACCTTGCTCAGGCTGGTGTTGGGTGATTTCATATAGGGATCACAACTGTGCTTAAAGGATGAAGATTTATCAATATTTTTGAGTGGATTTCAGTATAGTTTTTGGTGTGAGATTGCTAGTTTTTGGTGTGGTGTGATTTCCTTCAGTTTGGGTGTGTTTATTTGCAGTTTCTGGACTTTCATTCTTGAATCTGAGATTCACATTTCTGCTCATAGCTTGAAAATGGAGTGAAGAATCATTATGGGTATTGGCTAGAAGTGTTCCTTTCGTCTGGCGATTAAAATAAGTATTGGCTTGTATTTTTTTGTGAAGGATCTGATTTTTTAGAGAAAATCGCTCCCTTGAAGAGGGGTGGCCCTTTGGTGCTGGGTTCAAATTGAACCTGCTTCTGGTTTGGCGTATGTGGCTGCCTTTGGAAGCTTTTTCTGCAGCGTTTGGATTGCTTGTTATCAAGGTAAAAGGGGCTACATCAGAAATCTCAGTTCGAATGCCTTTTGGAGCTATGATATTGCTGTTATACTTCTAGTTTCCAGGTCTGGAAGTCATCTCTAATTTTCTGATATAATAGTTGTAATCTGCTCTTTAAATGCTCAATGAAAAAACTGGTTATTGAATTATTTGAAGGTTGTTTCCAGCAAGAACCTGTATGTTTTCATTTGCTTTGATATAATATCATAACAAATGGCATGTGAGAAAAAACATCAAACAAACCTGAAAACAAACTCAGAAAACTACCAACAGCAGTTGAAGGAATCAGGGAAAAAACCAAAAAAAATTTGGGGTTGTTTATTACACACTTACCCTCTAGGATCCTTGCAATGAATTGGAACACCCATGGGAAAAAGTCTCTGGCAGTTTGGTTCTTCAGAATCATTTTGAGTAAAGTGATTATATTACTTACTCCTTTGTGAAATTCACTTCCATGCAACACTTTGGGTACCTTGCAAACAACCCTTGCTGTTTTTAATCAACTCTTGTTTATTATTTTCATGCATTGGTTAGGGTTGTCATTGAATAACTTTCAAAGGATTCCACTATTATTTGGGCATATGTTTCATGGATGGGAAAATTCAACATTTCATCTATTTAAATTGGCATAGAATGAAGAATTGCCCGGTTCAAAGAATTTCTATTCTTCTTGGCGCCTTGGTTGTAAAATTGTGTTTCTGTCATCACTAACTTTGGGGATTGAATGAAGATAGGGAATGCAACTGCTTGTGTGATATCACTAACAATAATGTTTTTGGCCATAAGGTTTTTGTTTTCTATCTCTTTCATTTTCCTATGGAACTTCTCTAAGCTCACATGACCTAGGTTTGTATGTGAAATTTAGGCTACCTTTGAGATGATCTTGGAAAAGGGAATAACCCCTTTGAATTTATACATCATCTTTTGAGGAGATGCCATGAAGTGGGCAAAAAACCCATTAATTTTGAAAATTTAGGGGACAAAATATTCAAATTGCAATTAGGTGAATTTTTAGGCTTAGGATGTAGGTGTGTAGATGCTTGGAAAGTTTTAAAACCCAAGATTTTGGCTTAAATGCAGGGTTTCAAGATTAGAGAGTAGCTATTAGTGTAAAAATGCACGTGAGCTTTTGGAGTTTGCATGTAGTTCGGAAGGAATTGTAGAGGTGTGAGAGAAGTCCAAGAACTTGATAGATATGAATATTGTAGGATTTTAAGGTTGAGGAGTGATCAAGGAAATATTGTGAATGTGTGGGAAAAGTCTAAGACTTTGGTTAAAATGTGCAAAATAGGGATGTAGGACTAGAGTGTAGGTAAGCAACAAATGTGAAGGTGCAAATAAATCTTGTAAACCTAGAATTTCTAACCGAGGGGAGAAAATGGGGGTGAGTTATAGTTCAATAGGAGTTGTGAATTTGCATGAAAACTTCAAATCTTTGACTAAACACAAGGTAGACTATTAGGGATAGAATGCAACTTCACACTTGATGCAAAGGTTTAGAGAGGTTTTTGGATTCTTGCGAAAATGCAAAGGAAAATTTAAACTTAAATGACATGCAAATTTCAACTCCAAACACTAGGATGGTCCTAATAATTGCAATGGAAACTTTTTATAGAGAACTCATAGAAACTAGGTTTTGACTGCTTGAGAGTACTTGGAGAAATGTGGGGCAATATTTTTAGGAATATTGGACTCCCTTGAAGGATACAAGTGTAAACTCAAATGAAAACTCCACAAGACTCAACAAACTCGAAAACCCCTCGAAATGCAACTCAAACTTATCTCTGCACAACTTATCTAGCACAAGCATGCATGGGGTCATAGTTGGGGAAGGCTTGATAGGTGTGAAAGCAATGTTGTAGGGTATGTGGTGAGATGGAACGTAAAGATCAAGGGCTTGCATGCGAGAGAGTACAAAGAATTAAGTTGCAAATTGCAAGGGGAGTTGAGGGTTTGATAAGCTTTTACTTGCATTGCTATATTAAATGACCCTGTCATGATTTTGTTGCTAGGGTTTTGGGGTTCACATGAATGTGTGCAGCTACTACAAAGGAGTGCTGCAATCTTGACAGTAAGGAACATGCAGGTTTTGGGATTCTAGGAGTTGTGATGTTGTTGGTGCAAGGGTGTTTGAAAAGTTTGGATTCTTGGTTCTTGTATTGCTTTGTGATTTTGGGATTTGTATGCATGTTGGAAAGAACTATAAATGTGCTTGGAGACTTTAAATCTTTGGTCCTTTATATTCTTGTAGTCTTTTGGGCCTAGGAAGTACTTTGGTAGCAACTACAAAGGTCATATGGAAAGTTTGGATCTCTGGTGTAGTATAAGCTTTCAAGTTTTTGGAGTCTAGATGCATTTGGGAAAAATCTATGAGGTTGCACAAAAAGTTCAAAACTCTAAAGAAGAACCAACCCTCATGGTTTTAGGGTTTGATAGTAGTTGAGCAGAAAACTACAAAGGTGCAAACAACCTGAAAAACCCTCCAAAGGAAGATTTTCTCGTGTGCCTTAAAAATTTGTACTCTTCCTGAGATCCAATTTTCCCTAGGACAACCTGGACAATTTAATTCTTTGATAGCATGACTTTTGACACAAATTGTTCGTAACTTGGATTTTAATTGTGAACTTGGGCAGGGTGATTCAATGACTCAGGTAATGCATGAGACCACTTGATCAGCTTATGGAGGAAGACTTGAAATTTGGAATTGTGCCTAAAAAATTTCAAGCCAACAAGATGTCATTTTGTTTATTTGTGTAGGTTCTGTTAGTGCAAACAAGCTACACAAATGACATCTATTTAAGGAGAACTAGAGGAGAAAATTATGGAAGCTAAAATGTCATGAGCTCTATTGGTAGGGAAGAGCAGTGGAAAGGGAGAGAATATTATCTTGCCACATTTTTTAGGTTTTCCTATGGATTGAGAAGTGGTTCCCTTGATGGCTTGAAGTTCCCATTCTTTCTCCCCAATGTCCTCCACATTGTTGTGCATTACAGAACAAAATAAAATAGTAGTAGAAACCAATACCATGTGAAAAAGTGCACTTCAAATTTACAAGGAAAAGAATTGTAATAACCACCCATATATTTTTTTGAAAATATGTTAACCTCAAAGTAAATGAAAGCATAACAACTTAAAATATGTTAACCTCAAAGTAAATGAAAGCATAACAACTTCCTTTCCACTTTCTGATTACCTAGATCTCGGATTGGGCAAGGTAAGAGGATACGGTGTTAGGATTACAATTTATTGATTTACAACTTGCTAGTAAGAAGCATTAGGCAGCAAGCCAACCAAACTACTTATTTCGTGGGATTCATAAACAATATAAGAAAGAAGTCATCCGCGTATTTTGCGGGAATTACAAGGTACTTCCCTATGCTCCACGGGGACGCATCCCCTATGGTTTTTACCCGTTTCCCGTACCGGGTACGAAACGGGGACGCGGGTACTGCTAGGAAACGTACCCTAGCAGTACCCTTTTGCCCTCCAAGTACCCGGTACTTCTAGGGGACAGTTTCCCAAAAAAAGGGGACTTGGGTACTTTTAGGGGACTTGGGTACCGCTAGAAGTACCTAATACTGCCTGGCCGTACCCTGATCGTACCAGGTACTTCTAGCAGTACCCTATGGCCCAGCCAAAAAAAAAAAGCTTTTTTTTTTAAAAGTAAGAGTTTTTTTATAAAAATAAAGCTATGGGTGGGCCCACAAGGGACGCCCCATCACACTTGACCTAATGTAAGTGACATTTAAACTCCAAAATGAGAAAGAAGTAACTCATTTTTACTTTTCCATTGTGAAGTGAAGGAAAACAAAAGAGGAGCAGCTGAGTGAAGGAGAAAACAGCAGGTTGGAGAGGATCTTAGGGCGTCATTTCATAGTTGAGACTTGGAGCCTTTGGGCATTTTGGTTATAATTATCAGACTCTTATATGATATGTATGCACATTGATAATGAAAAGCATTTGAATTCTGTTAATTTGTTTGTCGATTCTCATGTGAAATCTCAATTCAAGTCTAATGATATATAATAAGCTTATACAATGTCTAGAATGAATGCTTTATCAATGTTATGCTATGAAAATTTGAAATTTCTCTACATTTTTAAAAAATTTCCTATTTTTTTATCAGCCGTCCCCTAAAAAATGACCCAAAAGTACCCCCGTACCAGAAACTCGTCTCGACGTACCGGGTACTTGCCGTCCCCGAAACCCCATGGAGCATAGGTACTTCCACTTTTCAGTGGTGATCTACCTGTTGAATGCACAAGACAACTGAGAGGGGGGAGTGAATCAGTTGGACCTTAAAACTTCAAAACCCTCATAAACATTCAGATCCACATTCATTCAATTAACCCTTAATCTGTTATAATGATTTAGCACGAAAAACAATTAACAGAAATTGAAACAAATCAAATCCATACACAAGAGAACACAAGATTTACGTGGAAAACCCAAGATGGGAAAAACCACGGTGAGGACTAGCTCACAATATAAAGTAATATCAACATCGATACAAAGGGCTCATTGTCGGAGGGCACACTGTCCAGAAGAAAGTAGGGCTCATTGCCAAAGGCTCATTTCCAGAGTAGAAAAGAAGATAGAGAAGAATGTTACACAGAGAAATCCATTTCAATGCAACAGAGAAAATCCACCACAATGTCTCCCCTTCGTAGCTTGACTAAAGAATTGTAGACACCTTCTGCTCACTGCATCCAACAATCTAACACATGAAAGCTCGCATTGCACTTCTCAAATTCGCATGTCACAACTTTGCAATTCGAATCACACTCATATATCTTTTCTATCTTATCAACCTTCAACAACTCAACTCTTATTTATACCATCTTCAACCTTGAAAACATTCTCCAAGGTTGGTTATGCACCTAAAACGTGCAAATTCAAATTAGGTCAGCACCAAAACTTTCCCGCCATGGAAAGGAATGAAGGCGGACCACAACATACCTTAGCTAGGACCTAAATCTACTCATACACGCCACACCACGCTTCCACAAATTTCGTAAGTAGTGTAAACACCCAAGGTCGGCCATTAACCGTGTAAACACCATTAACACTTAAGTACACGCTTCCTCAAATCTAAAGATGACTCGCTGACACCACATAACACTTGAACACAATCTAGAATATTCGACAAACACCCTGAAATCCAACAAACTCCTTCGCAACAACTTTCACTTGAAGAATGTACACACTTAGTACACTCAAACAACTCTGCCATACACTGTAACTCAAGAAACCAACTTCCGAAGCACCAAACCTTGAACAACTTCAATTGAAGAAAGATACCAACACTATCAGCATGCCTTCAGATCCACAAGACCTAAAACCAAACTGTGGAGAAACATTTTTCCTAGACACCTCTGCAATACACAGTTCACACATTGGTGAACACAAATTCCTTTGCACAACAATCCAACACACCGAATTCTGAATACAACACCTATGAACACCTTTGATCAACATATCCAAAACGCAAAAGCAGATCTTCAACCTAGAAGAACTGCGAAGCAAAACCAAAACACTACTCTTCAACCCATAACACACTACAACTCACTGTTTCCTCTTTTTATCAAATTTTCTCAAAAGCACTTGGAAACCAATCACCAGAGACACATCCTCATCATCTACAGTACTTCTAGAAACAACTACAACCTAGCAACTCAACCATACATCCATAGACAAAAGCTTATCAAAGCAACACTAGAGGTTGACACCAGTAGCTTACTAATGACAACATAATGCAACTAATCAAAGCATCAATAATGCAACAACATAGACAACACCAACAACTACATATACTCTTGCAACAATCTTTTGCTCATCGATGACAACACAAGCTTGTTGACATCAATGACAACACCAACTGCTCATACTTGCAACACTATTACAATATTACCACTTGTTCACTGGGGTAAGTACATCAACAATAACAAATTTAAACCCACTAGCGGTACTACCATCCAGTTCTTACAAAATAAAATGCTTAGAGATTGATGCTTTCGGTAAAAAGCATTACAAGGTTAGCACAAATGCATTGTGAACACCAAAATAAGAGGATTAACTGTTGACATAAAGTGCTGATGTAAATAATTGTTGAAACACCCCACAATAGCACCAAATAACATGTACCCGATCCCAGCTATGAAATAGCAATGTGATACCTTGAATGGATGAACTAGAAGGCTAGTATAGGTCTGAAAAAACCCTTTTTGCTGCTGTATGTTGGACAAATCAGAACTGAAACGTTGCTGTTGATGCTTTGGAAACTCAGGAAAGGAGCATACAAACACACCCACAAGCAAAATACTAGAAAAATCCCTTCAAACTCCACCTAACACACCTCAAAACAATGAATAGATCTTCATCTCAACAACATCCAAAATTGAAACTTGATTTGAAGCACAATGGCGATCTTTGGAATGAAATCACTCCAATCTAGCCTGGGATTATCTCTCAATTCGGAAACTAGAAATTGAATGAGGGTTTTCGTCCTCAAAAGATTACAGAAGAACTCCCAGGTTCAATCCAATAGCACAACAGTATGAGAAAACTTCAGCATCCAAATGAGCCCCCAACACCTCCTTTTATAGCTTTTTGCATTGCTTTTTCGGAAAAGAACTTTTTGTTTTTTTGCTACTTTTTCGAAAAAACACTTTTTCTTTTTCGCTATTTTTGTTTTCCAAAAAAACACTTTTGCTTTAAATTAAATAATTTACTTTGTGCAAACATTTGATCGCCTTTTTGATGAGCTATTACACTAAGTTGTCCTTTAATTTTTTCTCAACATTAGAGAACATTAGTGAAATATTAATTAAATAACTTAATAATTCACCCAAGTTGCAGATTACTGCAACGTCATTGGAATCCAATTTTGACTACACCATGATGAAACTGAAGTAGTAGGAAGATGATTGAAATTAACTTGGTGACTTTTTAAAAATAAATTGCTCGTCCAAGAAGTTTGGAGAACACCCAAAAGGTTGGAAACCGATTCCGAAAGCATCAAAGGGCTCCAACTAACCAACTAAACTCAAACCCAAGAAGAATTGCTCTACAAGATTGATCAAATGCTTCTCCAAGAATGTTGTTCTCCCTAACTAACCAATTAGCCTTTAGAAGACTTGGAAACTGTCTAAATGTGCACAAATTGGCTAACCGTCAAAAGGGGACATTACAAGAATAGAAATAGCTTTCACAATGCTGCATTAAGCTTCTCACTTCCCCACTTCCTCTATTGTATTAGACAACTATTAATAACTGGATTACTTCCTGAAGAAACAAATGGAAATGGAATTTTAAAATCCTTTTAGTAAGTGTAATACTGAAATGCTATCCCACAATAAAGCAACAGTCATTGAGAAGCTAAATGGGTTGAAAGTTTATGAAGGGAAACTTCCCAATGAGTTGACATGGAAAACTTGTGACATCTCCTTTCCATGATTGGTCTACAACGCGTGAGCTACAAATCAATGCCCAGAAAACAATAATTATAGCTCATCACTGACTAAACAGATGTGGGTGCAAACTGTCTATCTAGAACTGAACGTCCATGTCATCCATAAAATACAAAGATGGAGAAAATCTAAAAAATATGATTAATAATTCCTTTGTGACCTTTCTAACCTAATGTGATCTTATGTTTTATCGTCATCTAGTAAGATCTGTATTGATTTTATAATTTTCAAGGATTAATAATTCAATTCCAATGATCCACATCAATGTCTGGCAGATAAGTAAACATAGATTTGTTCATTTTTTGAAGCATCAGGGATATATCCTTTTACCCTGTGAGGAATTATGAAGGAACACTCCTTGATTTGTAATGTTTCTAAGGACCACAATCCTTTGTAAATTGGCATTGAAAACTGAAATATGCAAATCCTCACTTTCATGAAGGAAGTCCATGTGTAGGAGTTAAATGTTCACTTAGGTTTCAGTTTCAATTTGTACATAACTGTAGCCATTGTATTTGATAAAAACGAGAATTATTACATAAGCGTTTTAATGCCATCTTCCTGTTTCTAGGATTTCTCACTGAAAATTGGTTAATTCAAAAAACGAGTTGGTTCTTAAAATGCAATCTTAGTTTGTATTTGGAGGAATTTTGGGATTGACCTTTTCAAGAGTATCTTTATCTTTTGTTTTTTATACTCATGGTCTGCCAGTTGTAATCTGGGCTCTCTTACTGGTGATTTTTCTGGCCAGATTTGGTCTTCTGGACCCTTATATATTTATTATTTATTCCTATAACAATCAGGATATTACATGTCTATGGAAGCTTCCCTTGGTATATATAAAATGATTTTCAGATACAAGCAATAGTAGATGACAAGAGTTTTAACTTTTGAGTAAATTTAAAACCCAAAAAATCACAATTAGAAATTGAGGATGGACCAAACATGATGACTGTATTTCAAATTCATAAAGGATCTATGCTGTAATTTTAGTTCACTTTGTAAGAGTAATAAAATTAGAAGTTAGTTCTTGTCACTCTATTTTCTGTAGTGTAGCTTTCTATAGCATCAAATTTGATTTGCTCTTATGCTTAGAAATCCAGTTCTCTTTACTTGTTGATTACTCTATGTCAATTGCTCAGTGTATTATTTTTCCACCAATTTTTTTTTTGCTACTAATTTTTACTTGATGCAAATATGTTATAAGAAACATCACGTCTTCATCATTTTGCATGTATACTGTCTATGGAAAAAATTATATTGAACCAGCAATGCATGGTTTGTTCAAGTTATGACCTCACCCATGTCTTCGCATCAAATTTTTTTATGTGATGGAGGTTGGATATATACTGAATCAGAGGAACATGTATTATTTGCCAGAGATTGACTTCATGTAGTGAATGCAAGACTGCATTTTTAAGGTCTCAAGTCTATGGGAGTTTCAGATTTGAGGTTAAGTTTCTTTTTCTTTTTTCTACAAATTTTGCATTGTAAGGAACTTATTAACTTCAAATGCAGTTAAGCTTCTATGATAAGTTTTTAATGTTATTGTTACTTTGGTGTATATGCACTTTATTCTGGTACTTGAAATCCTTTTTTGGTGTCCTTGGATGCTATTGATGCTCATCTGTATCTCCTGAGGCTCGTGATTTGTGTCTACATTATTGCAGTTTTTGGAATTTTTATAGAATTTCTGGTTCTGCTCCATTTCGGGTTACTTATATTGCAAAAGTCAAAGCATCATATTGAAGTTGAACAAAGAATGTTTTTTTTGCTTACATCACAAATCTTACATAGCCTGAAATGATTATTGTTTAGCTGCTTCTGGAATTTGCTGGACCAGCATCAAGTGTTCGTGTGGAGTGGTCTTCTCGTGACATTTTCAAGGATGGGGGAGCACTTGCTGAAGTGATGTCCTTATATGAAAACAGAACTGATAAGATATCAGCACAAAATAATGATAATCGGAATGAAGGGATAGAGGTATGCTTGGTTTATATACATCTTACAAGGAAAATAATTTTTTATTAAGCTATTATTGAATAATAGTTAAGTTTACATTAATGTTGTGAACTACTGTCTGTCTCAGAGAAAATCAGTTTCAGGCACAAAGTTGTTCTTTATCTATTTTGGTTAAACATTGGTTGCGTTCCATCCAATAAAACTGTTTTGTGCACAATTTACAGAAAAATAGTTTAGGTAGGAAGTGTCATTAATATGATTCAGAAGTTCTGCAAAGGTTGCCGTGTTGAATAATGAAAATATATACTTTATAGGAAATGGAGTTTTTGTGTGTATTGTAGGGAGCCAATATCACATGCACATGCTTGCTGACACTCTTGGAATGAAAATTATCCATTTTAATGTCTTTATTTTCTTAACCAATCAGGGGTCATTTATGTTAAATTGCAACTCAGGAAAGTCAATGGTGTAAGTGACATCACAAAACTTCTTGTGCTTATCAATGAATTTGTCACATGCAGGTTATAATGGCAATGCCTGATTTAGTTGTTCAAGCACTGGCCCTAGCATTGCGCTATCTTAAGCAGTTCAAACTGGAAAGAATTTTGGGTTTGGGTGCTTCATTTCGGCCATTTTCCAGCAAAAATGAGATGTCCTTTTCATCCAACACGCTGCAACAACTAGAGGTAGCTATCTTGATTATGTCAAAGTATATTGTGTTTTTGTGTGCTGAAACCTTTTTGTTTTAGGAGAAGGGGATATATGATGTGTTAGACAGGGCGGTTAAAATCACTGCCATTTTGATTACACATTAATTTGGGATGGAACATAATTTGGAAGAAAATATTATAGTGAGGTTTAAATTACCCTGCAATGACTAAAATGAACAAATGATCCATAATTGGCACAGATATTCCACAATTAATTGACCAACACAGATCGTAATCCATCTTTTGAATCTCTTGCTTGAAAACATGCTTTTTTTTCTTATATTACTTGAGTTAACATCCACTGATTGTCTAGAAACGAGTTTAATGTTTAGAAGAATGGAGATAGTTGTATGCAAGAATTTAACAACAAAGGAAACTGAAAACAACGTAAAAACAAAGTATAACACAAGAAATCACCCTAAAGAATGTGGGAAGAAACCCCAGAAGTGTAATGCAATTTACCTTCTCTTACCACTATCTGTGCTCCAATTACAAGTTTTGCCCTTTTGTGGGAGGTGTTCAAGGACATCAATTTTTACAACATTATCTTAAGAACTAGCTCGCACCGTTTGAGATGTGAAACGGGAAGGTGTAAAATACCCAAAGAGGTGTGGGAAGATAGGATTTGTTGTTTTTGCTCTTCGGGTTTAGTGGAGATAGAGTGGCACTACATTATGGAGTGTAAGGCTTACGAGGACATCCGATACTATTACTCAGATTTATTAAAAGTAAAGTCTTTGGCGACCTTGTTTGAAGAGGAAAAGATCGATAAAACAACAAGTTACCTGATCAAAATTCACAGCAGAAGAAACAAAATCAGCAAAGAGTTGGAAAACAACGGGAAGTAGTTCGGTGGGGTCTGTTGTTGTTTTGGCTAAGGTGGTATCAGTTTCATTTCGTGGTCCCATAGACTGGCTGGTCTCGTGGACGTTATTAAAATCAATCAATCAATCAATCAACCCCATAGTTTGAGAACTCGGACTTGTCAGCCCTAAAATTTGACTCGTCCTTGGCACACACTTGGCAAAAAAAGAAAACACCTCATAATTTGACACAAAAAAAGAATTTAATACACTTATAGAACACAAAAGTCTAATTTGATTATCAATTTGTCATAATTCACACACTACATTTCATATGACCCTAAAACTCTCAAAATTTGAAATTTCGAAGTCAAACAATACACTGTAATACAACAAAATTATAAATAATAAATATATAATAGCATCATAATGTTTTACATATGATGATATCTTAAGAAAACAGCCAAATGTAATCTACATTTTCCTCTTTCCCCCTCCTTGTGTAACTTAATTTTTTGAACCTTGAAGTAGAAAGGTAAGTCGGTATCAAAATGTTGACCCATTGTTTCCTCAAAAGTGTTTTCATTTTGCCTCCAATTCTGTTGCTTCTGCTGCGGCTCTCTTGAATTCAACAAGATCCTCATTAGTAAGCAAGATATCACTATGTTCTTCGACAGTCCAATCATCAAAATGATTGATACCATCATAAGAATGACTCTCCAGCTTCTTAGTTTGGAGGCAAAGGTTGTATTTGAACAAATACAAGGTCATTAAGGTGCTCTTGGGTCAACTTGTTTCTCATTGTGTGAATGCTCTCAAATAGGTTACAATTGTGTTCACACCTGGAAGCTAAGTCACCAGGTTCAAATTTGAATTCGAGTTCGGCAACATTGAAATTCAAATGAAATTCGACAAGGAAAAAATTTCGAAAAGTATAAAATTCGCCATATGGAATTTATTTAATTTTTTATTTATAAATATAATTATATAAGTAATATATCCATACAATTGTCTAAATAGTTTAACATTGATAGATAAATTTGAACCATTACAAAAAGATGACACATTTATAAAATATAAACCATAAAAAACATGTGAAATCACGATTGCAAAGATGTTCTTTTGTCAAAAAGGTACAATAACAGTAAAGACTTTAGAACTTCAAAAAAGCTCCAAGTCATCAAGAGCACTTGGCTGAGATGCTAAATCATCATCTGTATCACTACTCATTCATCATCAACAAAGTCAGGCTCTGTCATGTCCCCGAAATTGCAACACTAAAAGGTTAAAACCCAAACATTAGAATACAAATAAATAAATAAAATGAATATTAGAAATATAAATATTAAATTATAATAATATAATAAATATTATAAATATGTAAAGAAAACTAATATAAAAATAAATATTAGTAATTTAAATATTATTATTATCATCATAATCTAATAAATATTAAATAAAATATATTTAACTAACATAAATGAATATATATTATATTAATATACAATATGTAAATATAAAATAAGGAAATACAATTACAAAGAAAATGATTAAAGGCAGCGAATGCTATTAAGGGAGTGGTTGAGGCAGCGATTCTTATTAAGGTATGTATTAATCTACCAAAAGGCAGCAATCATTAGTAACAAACAAATATATTAGAAGCAACAATGATATCATTTGGGAGGTAGGTAATAAAGACAACTTTATTTATTAAAGAATGCAACAATTATTATCAATTCACATAGTTAAGAAAAGCAGCTCTTATGTTAAAGGGATGTGTCCCTTACAAATGTAAGGCTCCTAATCAAAAGGAGGTGACTCTTCTCCCAAATGGGATATAAAGGGGCATACGTCACTTGTGAAAGGGAGGAGGGAGAGAGATAAAAAAAGAAATACATCTACATTTAGTGAAATATGGAAACTACAGCAGAGGGAATACATATATTGGAAATAAGTATCATTGACAAGAATATAATTAGGGAAGTAAAATAAAATATAATTATTAGTATATATATATATATATATATATATATATATGGGTGAGTAGATAGGTGAATCACTTGTGAATATACAATAATGATACTTGCAGCAATAACTAAGCCTTATAAGTAATGATGATTCTTTAATATAAACATAAATAGATTATGTATATTTATGAATTGTCCTTATCCTATGATCAATCCAGTATGAGGTTGAAGGAGGCGAGTAAGGAATCAGAAAACGTGGTGAGATACAATAGCTCAGGTGATGTACTCACTTAGCAATAATATTTAGCATATTTGAATATAAGAAACCGATATTGGTAATTTGATCATTGGTGTTTCTAGACTCATTGATTGTATTGTAATTGGCCTCATTGCATAAACTATTGGGGGAGTACACATGTGATAATAATTTAAGGAATTCACTCATATGACTTCTCTTCTACCTTATTAATTCACCTCTCTGCCCTAGAACAAAATTATAAAAACAAATTGAGAAATACGTCATCCCAAGAGGAGGATGACGTCTGATAGAAAATAGAACAAAATCGTGTCTTTAGGCATTTTGCATACATTGGTGATCTTTTTGAGCTAGACCATTTAGATAATTCAAGTTGCATTAGAAAAGAAATCATTGCTTGCTCTTTGATATCAATTTCCTCTTATTGTCAGAAATTCATCTTAATATCTGTGTAATATGATAGGAACAATCGCACAAGAAAATATACTACCGAAAATTACAGGAATAATTTCTTTGTGTCTAAATGCATTTCAAATTGACATCATGAATATAAGGAAGGAACATATCTACTTGTGCATTTTGCTAACTTTCCTTAAAGCATCTCATTGAATATATGAACTATCTCTTTTCTAAATATCAGGAGTAGAATGATAATAAATACATTTATTATGTTTATATAAAGATTGTCTTCTCCGTGATTGTTACCCTCTTAGGCTGGTGAAGTAGAGTCCAAGTGGTTAGCCTAAAAACCCCCCTCTCATGTTTGTAGGCCCGAGAAATGGGTGAAGTCGCCCTTGGATCTTAGGACTTCACCTTGTCCTAATAGGGAAAGTGTCTTTTGAGGTACTGTCATGTATGGAGAATGCAAGGACTAAGCCATTGGGAAAGGAGGATTGTGAGAGGCAACCTCCCGTGCCCAACACAAAGGCTTCAGGGCGGATCCATACAGGGCACTCCTCTTGCTTGTTAAAATTGCATTTATGATTATGCTTATATTTTGGATATCTAGATATCAATGCTAACAGATATATATGTGTATGTGGAAATGTTGTTAATATGGTGAATGCAGATTTCAAGCCAAGATTACTTCATTAAAAAAACATTCATTTGGAAGGAAGAAACCCTAAACCCAATCAACAAATGAATTCTAGATCAAACCGGGTAAGGGACATTACAGGCTCATCTGCAACTGGCATTGCTATGTCTTCAAGAATTTGTTGTGAGGAAGAGTCCTTTGCTGATTTGTTCATGAGCAATTTTAAATTGCTGCGAACATAGACAAGATCTCCCAACTTTCCAGACAACAATTTATTCCTCTTTTTGGAATGGATGTGATCAAAGCAACTCCAGTTCCTCTCACAAACTGATGAAATTGCTCCCCGACTCAAAACTCGAATAGCAAACCTTTGTATCTCAGGAGTTTGTGCTCCATAGGTCATCCACCATATATGCTCAGGTACATGTGCCATGTCATATTTAGTTGCTTGCATTCCAAACAACCCTTCTCCGCCCTTGTATACCCAAAATTGACTTTTGATTAGTGCTGAAATTGTGTGATTTGATTCATACTTTCCAACCGCTTCTAAAAGCCCTGCCATAATTTTAGTGTCACCTTTTGTATCAATAGAAAATAACTTAGGCTCCAAAAAGCAAGCTGCTGCATGTAAAGGTGTGTGCATCATTTTCCATCTGCAATCAACTATCTCCCATATCTCCATATATTCTGCTTCTACATTGTTTAGTGCTTTTTGAATAGCTTCCTTACAACGGTCCATGCTTTCATAAAGCATGCCAAGGCAAGGAGTGTAACCATCAACCATATGAAGCACATCAACAATTGGTTCACATATAAGCAAAACCTTTGCTGCACTTTCCCAGAAATTGTTGTTTAGAATTATTTGCTCTATGTTCTTCCCCTTAGGACCTTTTGGAAGCATTGAGTGTTCCCACTCATTGGAACAAATAATAGACCTCAAAGCTGCTTTTTCTTCAACCACTCTTTTCAAAGTGATATAAAATGAAGCAAATCTTGTTTCACAAGGCCTCAACAACTCCCTGGATGCATGCTGCCTATAAAGACTCAATGTGAGATGATGATTCCTTATGAAATTTGCAATTGCTCTTCCCCTGTGAATAGCTTCATGTACCCATGGGAATTTAGCCAAGTCATGAAGCAACAAATCAAGACAATGGGTTGCACATGGGCTCCAATATATTTGTGGGTACTTCTCTGCAATCAGCTTCCTAGCTCCCACATAATTTGCTGCACTATTAGTTACCACTTGAACCACATTTTCCACCCCTACTTCAAGAATGGCTTCCTCTAATATTTGAAAAATGTACTCGGAAGTTCTCTTGTGGTTCATGGTGTCAATCACTTTCAAGAACACAACACCCTCAGGACAAGACACCAAAATATTAATCAATGGCCTTTGACATATATTCGACCATCCATCACTCAATATAATGCAACCTGTTTTCCTCCAAGAGGCTTTGACAGTAGCTAATTTCTCAGTCACTCTATCTTTTGACGTCTGCAAAAGAGTAGTCCCGATAGCCTCTGAACCTGGGGGGGTTACCCTTTGCCAAACTTTGCAATTTTGTGAATTGCATTACGGAAATGTGGGTTTCTCGCAACATTGAATGGAATAGCATTTGTATAAAACAAATCGGCTACTACATTATCCACCTCCTGTTTCTCTACTAGTTTCCAAAAGCTATTCAATGTTCCTTGCTCTTTTGATACCCTCATCGGTTTGGATAGAGTAGAAGAGGAAGATATAACATATGCGAATCTAGATACATCTTCATCAATTCTCTGTTTCTTTTGTGCCTTCTTCATTTTTCCCACAATTGAATTGGATTGCTCTTTTTCTAAAGCAGCTCTCATTTCTAGGGTAACTTTAGGACATGCTATAACACCTCCTCCTGCACCATTTGAAATACCAAGTAAATGGTCCATTGCCCTTGTCAAACAACCAGTAAAAGGTTTCTGACACTCGTTGCATTTGAGTTCATTACCATTACGAGTGACATATTTCCATGCCTCGGCAGTTGATTTCTGAGGAGCCATAATCTATACATTTCAATGACAAAATAATATTTAATATTTAAAAGTTAAAATATCCACTAAATTTTCCTTCAAAAGCATTAAAACATAATATATAGATTTCTTATTTTAATGAACATTAAAAGAATTAACATTTTTTTTATTTTTAACTTAAAATACAAATAAACAAGCAAAATAAATACTAAAAAAATAAAATAATAAATACTAAATTGTATTTTAAAAAACATAAAAATAAAATATTTTAATTTTAAAAACAAAATAAAACACTATATTTTAAAACATAAAATAACAAATATAGTAGTTTTTTATTTTAATTCTTAAAACTTAAAAGTATAAAATAAATATATATTAATTTTTTATTTTAATTTTTAAGAACAAAATATTAAAATTTTAAATAATATTAAATTTACATTTATTAAATATTGATTTATTAATATAAATTTAATACAAATAAAAAAGTGAAAACATTTAAATCTTTTACTAAGTATTAAAATAATAAAAAACCAAATGCAAGAAAACCTAATATAATAAAAGTTAAAACCATATAATATTAAAACTCTACAAAAATATCCTGCTTCACTCTTCAGCTGCAGAATGGCGGGCATACGGCGCATGAACAAAATCGAAAGTTGCAGAAAATGACGAAAATGGAACAAAAATCAAGCTTCAGCATACGGGCGGGCGCATGAACAAAATCGCAAGTTTCAGAAAATGACGAAAATGAAAGGTTTTAGGAAATAAAACAAAAAATCATGGCGCCAGAAAATTTCAGAAAATGACGAAAATGAATTGTAGAAAAAAATGAAAAAAATTAAAGGGTCCAACGCCTACCTTTTTTTGCAAAGATGACTAGTGACGCCTGAGGGAGCTCTGAGTTCGGCACAAAAATGACTGGCGACGGTGGTCTCGATTTTGCCTGATAAATTGCCTTCAAACGGTTTCTTTCAACACCCGTTGACCTTCAATCTCCTGCAGACCACGTTTAATCTCCTTCAGCTCGTGTTTGAAGAAGTTGCGTTTCAAAATATGTGATTTCTGCAAGTCGTGGCGGGTTTTTATAAAAATATTCTCATGAAAACCCTAAAAACGCTTCAGAAACCCTAAAAAAGACGCTTTATGAATTTTCCGCACGAATTTAAATGAATTAAAACGAATTTAAGCTTTTTCTATAGATTCGACGAATTTCGAATTTCAAGCTTGAAATTCGCCGAATGCGGTGGCTTAGCCTGGAAGCACTACAGGGTTGGGACAAAACATAGATAGCTAGCCTTTGAAGATTTGGCGGGCCAATATCATAATTCTTGTTGGTTTTCTTAGATCAGATTATACAATTGAAGGAACTTAAAATAATGCAACACATAAGACAATGAACACAACAAGATACCTTGGGAAAACCCTCCTCTTGAGGGAGAAAAAACCTAGCAATTGAATCTCTTCTATAATGAACAATAATAGCAGAATTCTGCTTACAACTCAAGCCTAACACATAGGTGAATCTGATACATAGGATAATAGCACCTCTCCTGGATGTAGTAAATACAACTGATTATGTTTCTCCTTGAAATCGGACTGCTGCTATAAGATGATGCTCTGCTGCTCAAGTGCAAACTTCTTCTCTTCATGTGAATTGCTTGAGTGAACTTGCATGTAAATGAACAAAGTCGACCTTCTATATATACATATTGCACACAACATATATACATGTTGCACACAACCTTGAAGTAGGTCGGCCAAGGTAGAAACAAGTATTTACAAAAAATAATAATAAAGTCGGCCCAAAGAGAGTACAATAATATCTTAAGAAAGTTGACCACAAATATTGAATAGCCGTAAGGCTATCATTTAATATTTCTTCAAAACGTGTGAATGGAAATGCAGCCCTAAGCTGCTATAACATCAACAATTCTCCCACCACAAATCTACAAAGAAAACATTTAAAAAAATATAAGAACTAAGTAAAAAATTTAGACCTTCAAACTTTCAAGTTTTTAGTTTCTACTTCTAGTAGTATAGCTAAAATTAAAATATTATTTTTTATTTGGATTTTACTTTTCCCTCCTTTGAATTGCATGAGCTGAAGAAAAGAGCCTCTCGTATGCACCTTTGTAGACCTCCAACTCATCAATCACTTTATCTTTCATCTCAATTTTTGGCACCATCTTATCAATGCATGAGACAACGCTTGCCATAATCTCCTCATTGGCCTTAATAAATGTATTGGAGAAGAAGCACTTTAGGTTCAGGTAGTAGGCCAAGACATGTATCAGTTGGAGTATTTGGTTCGTCCATTTACAATCAATGATGTGCTAAATGATTTCATATTTTCTTTTGTTTCCACCATAGTAATGTAAAATGGATTCTTTGGTCTTATCCATGGCCTCACAAAGGCTATCCATTGACATGTCATCCCCATCCAACAAACAAAAGAACCTTGACCAAAGGTTCTGTATCCTAAAAATTGAAAACAAATTTGAAATTATTACAAATTTAACAAAAAAATAAAAACAACAAATAGATAATTCTGTATAAAGTTTATGTATGTATTTGTTACTGACCTTGATTAACTCCTTTGCATTTTTGATGAATAAGTCATCAAAAGTTGTTTTTTTAGCTTTCTCCTCTTCGTGTTTTTTTGAATATGGAGACTACATCCACACATCAAACACAAACATTTGCTTGAGAGAAGGAATTGTGGCAAAACTTCTTTTGCAAAGTAAGTGGCTAGCAAATCGTGTCACTCTCGAGCGCACAAGCTCCTTGCCATTTGTGTGCTTTTTCACCAAAGAAAGGACCCAAGTATGGTAACCTATTTAACATTCTCAATCACACTTATTTATCCAATCTTTCCAATGTTTTCAAACATCAAATCTAGGCAATGTGCAACACAAGGAGTCCAAGAAATAATAGGATGACTTTCCATAATAAGTCTTCTAGTGGACACATATGTTGTTGCGTTGTTTGTGATAAGTTGGACAAGATTCCTAACTCCAACCTCTATGATCACCCTGTCCAATAAACTACACAAGCTTTCAACATTTTTGATTTTATGTTAGGCATCTATTGACTTCAAAAACACCAAGGTGCCATTAGAAGCCACTAAAAAGTTAAGGACAGTCCTATTCTGCACACTGTCCATCCATTTGATAAGATGCTACACCCTTTACGATGCCATACTCTTTTTGATCGTCATCCAAAATCAATATATTTTTTTATGGCTTCCTCTAGTAATGGATCCCCCGTAATGTCCCCTTCCTAAGTAGTTGACCTTTGGAGATAGTTAACCTATTATTCGGGTTCCCGTAGGCTAATGTGGTTTGGTGGGGACTCCATAGATCTTGAAGACCGTGTTGTTTAGCCCATTTGGCATATTTTGAGTGTTGTAGTGAGTTCATGATGAGCACACGGTTATACTGAGAGGGGGGTGGGGTTGAATCGTAATAACAATATTCTTTTACCTTTTAAAACTTATTTAATCACTTCAAGATTTAATCAAAATTAGCACATTTGTAAAATCAAATAATAGCAACACCATAACAACACAATTTACGTGGAAACCCTTGCGGGAGAAAACCATGGCAAAAATATTGCTTTTATTAATCTTCTTTCTACAAATTTTGTAGGCACCAACCTATTGGAGACACCAACCCTTATAATATGAGGCACAAACCTCACCAATATGAGGCACCAACTTCAATATAGATAATTTTCTTCTCCAATCTGCTATAATGCTGATCACAAATCTGCCACAAAACTGATTACAATCTCTTAATAAAACTTATTATAAATCTGCTATAAAATTTCTCACAATCTCCTCATATAATCTGCATATGTTCCCCTTGAACTCTGCTCTAACATTCCTCACAATTTCTTCATAAAATCTGCAAGTAAACTCCTTATATATTTTTATGATGAATACTTTACTTCCTTCTTCACATTAATTTTCTGGTGTATATCTGAGATATATTTTATTTTTCACACACTTCACACCACACCTCTTTTTCACCTCACTCTTCACAAAATATTTATTTTTTATATGCTTATGCCTCTATGTGAAGAGAGGCATCCTTTTGAAGAGAGGCATCTCTCTCAAAAGACATTATCTTTAATTGTGAAGTGATCACTGCCTTTTGGTTACAGAAACTTGCTTCCTTAACTCATAATAATCTTTGCTTCTAAAATGAATCACTACCCTCCATGAAGAATCGCTACCTTTTCATAAAGTAATTGCTCTTCTTCATAAACTACATGCTCCTCATTAGTAAATGATGTAATTTCCTCTATAAAGAAGCGCTGCCTCCTTTAATATTAATATTGCCTTCATGAAGTAATCGCTGCTTTTTAAATAATGAATGCTGCTGCTTACATAGAAGATAATCGCTGTCTTCACATTATATTTAACTCTTGTCTTGGGTGATTATATATATAAATATGTCTTTGATAAAGATGGTTGGCCGGAATAAGAGTGGTATGAATATTAGTTAATAAAGTAATTTCATTTATTCTTAATTGCTGCCATTAAAGTCAAATGAATTTTCTTATATGCTTGATTGCTGCCTTAGACTTGGGTGCTAAAAACATGAAGGTCGGCCTGATTTTGTCTTATGTTAATTCCTTCAAGGGTGACGATCATGCCAAGAAATTTGGCCTCATTTATTAAACATTTTCATAGGAGGCGAATCATTAGAGGTGTTGGCTAATATAATGAACATAAGTAAATTTATGTTATTCTCCCAAAAAAGGCATTGCTGGGTATTAGTCAGCCAACATAAAGTATTTAATTTTGATCTATTATAATCCTTTTAAAGTGAGGCGCTAAGCATATGAGAGGGTCCGCCTTCATTTAGACATAAAATGCAACTTCATCCTCTTCATTGAAAAACTCCTTTGACATCAATGACAACTGTCTCCATATAAACCTAACCTGCAAAAACACATTACTCCTTTGACATCAATGACAATCAATTCCAATAGTTCAGTGCTACAGGAGATTCTTATTGGCACTTTTTGTAGCGTTTTCAGGCACTTGGTCCAATTTTACTATTTTAGTATGTCACCTCCTTAACACCGACTTGGTCCTTTTGCATCAGTTTTCCCTTGGCATGATCAGATTTTTGCATTTAATGATTATTTTGGTGATATTTAATGGTCTGGGGAATTATTTTTAGTAACCTTAACGTTAAAATTTAACTTAATGTTATTTTAAGTTATCTAAAATAAATTTATTAAGTGGTGTCTAGGGGACATAAGGGGACATTCCAAAAAGTAAATTTAAGTTGTGTTTATGTTATCCTTGAATTCAGTTGCGCTTGATTCAAGGGATAACCCTTACAAAACTTGTTTGTTTTGTAGTCCCGTGCACTCTAAGCATGCAAAACGAGGCAAATTTCAATTTGCTTTTGTGCGTGGTCATGAGCCTCAAATTGTCCTTTCGAGCGCTTACCTCTTTTCCTTTTTTGAAAAACTTCAAAACAAATATTTGTCACTTTTCAATTTTTCTAGTTAGAAATTTTTTGCCTCGTGTAGGGGTGCTGTTTTTCAGCACTTCTACATGAGAGTTAGGCAAAATTTTTTACATGCAGCGGTGCCGTTTTTCAGTGCCTTTGCATGAGGTTTGTTTTTCGAAAAATGCATAGGCGGTGATTTTCACCGCTTGTGCACTTTTTCCGTCCTTGCACGTGCGACATTTAGTTCATTAATGCGACTTCATTTAAACACTTTTTAATGGTTTTTAAAGCCATTTTGATCTCATTTGTGATCATCTAAGCGTGGCTTCTTTCCCCTCTGCTTTTCGAGTTTTGGTAAAACTTCTTGATTATGTTTGTCGCAGAGTGTGAAGGCTCATTTGCAGATTTCGACTAGGGTTTAATTTAGGGTTTTCATTTTTGTCACGGGTACGTGTTCGATTTCTTTGCCCTTTCATTATTTCTGATTATTATCTTACTTTGTTAAAAGAAATTCTCTTGTGATGATGGTTCACAAACATGCATCGATTTTCTTTTCTAATTTTTGTTAGATTGCTAGAAATGTTCGCTTGCTTTCTCTTTTCTTTCTTATTCTTCGAGTCATTTGTGTGTTCGCCTTTTTGTTCCATGCCCTAGTCGTCTAAGTTTACTTTTATTTTATTGTTTTTGATTTATCTGGTTTTTGAAGGGCGCGAACTATCACCCAAGCATTTATTGCTATCTATGTGTGAGCATCCTCACGCGTTTTAGCTTGTCCCCCATACCTAAACGTCCATGAGTAGCGTTGGTCTTTTTCATCGAGTATATAGTGGTGTGCAAAGTCGAATTTCCCCTTAGGGTCGAGGTTTTCTCTAAATCTCACAAACCCTATATACCACTTGGTTTCTGCGATGCATTGTTGGTGTTTTTCACTGGTGATACATCCTGGTTTGCCGTTATACATGTCTTGGTGCGGAAAAATCCCGCCATGACATGCCAATCTGCCAAGTATTTGCATGTAGAGGTGGGCTTTTTCACTGCCTCTACATAAAGAGATCAATGGTTACATACGACAGTGATGAAAAAGCCCAACGTTGCATCCCTAAGTTCTTTCCAAACTTTATGCTTGGTTAAATGCACCGGCTGTAATTTTCAGTGTCGATACACTAAGATTTCCAAAGCATGTGTAGTGTCGGTGATTTTTAGCGCCCTTACACTTTTCACCAAGTAAGGAGTACTTGCGTTGAAGTTCAACGTCTCTACAAAAGATCTACCTTTTGCATGCACAAGCGCTGATTTTCAACGCCTATACACAAGAAGCAATTACACAAAATGCATGAGCATTGAAAAAGAGCGCTTTTACACCAAATAGATTCAACTTCATGCAAGCATGTAATAGCACTAAAATTCAATGCTAATGCGCAAATAGACCTTCCCAACTTGCAAGGGCGCTGCTTCCCAACTTGCAAGGGCGTTGATATTCAGCACCCTTGCATAAAATGCAGAGAATTTCATTAACTCCCAAAGATCTTCCAAAACGCTTTCCGAACTCCGTTTCACATGCATTCGCTTGATTTTTCTCGCTCCATTGTTTATGTCTGCTTGCTCCAAAGTGCTCACTTGGCTTTCTCACATTCCCACACTTTCATATGCATATTCTTCTAATATTGGAAAAATCCTTTGTTTCCTTGTAGTTGCACTCCATCTCCTTTCGGGCATTTGTCGAAGGTTCTTTTCTCATCAAGATATTAGTGTTCCCTGGTGCATTCAATGACAACTGAGGAATCTCCGTCATCAAGCAAGAAGGCTTGTTCTTTTGCAAAGAAGTCCGTCACAAAGGTTCATACCATTATTGATTACACTTCAGGGCCAGACGAGATAGTGATGTAGGAGATCTTAAAGAGATATGAAGATTTCCAAGCCCAAAGCAAGGAACCATAAATATTTTTTGTATTTCTAGAGATAGTTAGTTTTCATGCTTTTCTCATGCTTTATGTAAATAGGCGTTGGCATTTTTACATGTCTTTTTGTACTCATGCAACTACATGTAAAAACGAAGATGTCCTATAATCATGGATATCATGTTGAATAAGTCAAAAGTTAGTTAGGTTTTTTCCTAGAATAACTCTTAGCTCTCACCTATAACTAAGAGAGCTCTATTGTATTATGAACCTTTAATCTATTGCAACGAAGTGCTGCCAAATTGTAAAGCAATTTTTGAAACCTTGAGTTCATATTGTGATACTATATTCAATCAATAAAGAAGCCGAACTTGCATACTAGACTTTATGTTGGACCAATTTCGAATGAATGTGAATGTTCTTACGTCTTTCACATTGATTTATCTCATTATTTGATTGGATTAGCAATATTTTATTAATTTTGGTTGGAGGGCATTCAAGCTGAATTTTGTAGACTTTGTGCTATATCATTTTCTTGAGATTATGTACGTGCTGTTGACATCTTTTTGGTGAATGATCTTCAAGACTTTGTGCTTCAAATTGTTTATTCTATTCGTGGATCTATTCGCGAAGTAGATTGAAAGACTTTGTGCTTCATTTTGCATCACTAGTTACTAGAGAAATCATCATTGAAGATAATAGAAAGACTTTGTGCTTTCATTGATTTTCTGGTTACGAATCTTTTATTATGTTGGTATTCTTAGATTATGCTTTGACAAATTAAGAATATTGGAAATTATTGCTTTAGTTATTACTTAGAGTTGAAAAGCATCACGAAATAACGACGTGGAACATTGTAAACATGTTCTCTAAAAGAAGAGAGAATTATGAATGTAACATTTCCATGGTTAAAATAGTGTAAATATTGTTAAATTTAGAATAGTTTACTTTCATTCCTGTAAGCAGTAAGAAGGGAGCCTCCCCTTTTCAAGAGAAGAGATTTTTTTCTCATAATAAATGTGGCTGAAATTCAAGTTTTGTAATCCATAAAGGGATTACAAAATTTTCACCCAACAGTTTAAAAGGGGGACATCTACATGGGAGACATAAGGGGATTTTATTAAATAAAATAAATATTAAATTCCCAAAGTTGGGTGTGGGAATTGAGGAGGAGAATAAAAGAGCTTTTGGAACTCTTTTTGCAACTTATGCTTGAGAGTTTGATGAAGAGTTGCAGGTTGAACAGTGTTCTTCCAAAGCTTTGTGAGGACAAGAATCTTCACTGGGAACATCCATTTTGAAAGTGAAAGATCTTTCCTGGTGGATTTACAGGTGGTTTCATCCAAGAATCACACAAGAGTTTATTTGATTCATATTTTCAGTTTATTTCCAGGTTTCGAGAGAGGGGATTGATTGTTTGTAAGCAAAGAACATGACAGCAAGGAAGGAGATCATTCAAAACAGATTTATTCATTGCTGCTAGCCATACAACCTTCATTATTGGCTGTACAGCTTATAGAGGAGGGTGTGAGATCCTTAGGGCAAAAGGCCTAGGGATTGGGACTTATTTTGGTTGCTTTTGAGGTGCCATAGGACACCTTGTGCATTGCCCATAGTCTGGGGTTGGGAAGCTGAAGTTTCAGAGGGGTTTGAAGACATTTTTGGAGGTCCAGTTTGCTGTTCACAGTCAATTTTTTAGACTTGTTTATAACAGCAGCTAACAGGTATGCTTGTAATGTCATTTTGAGGCTATTTAACTATCTAAGTATTGTTTAAATAAATGTTATATGGCTGTACAAAATCTGTCATACTTCTGAAATTAATTTCCAGCTTGTGGGTGTTCCGGTATTGTTTAAGTTTCATGTGTATTACATTGCAAAATATTTCTGTTTGATGCAATTATCATTTATCCGTCAATATTCAAACTCAAACTTAAAAACACAAAAAAAGAAAAGGTGTATATTACAGTGGTATTAGAGCAGTGAATTTTGCCATCTTGGAGGGTTGTGAATGAAAAAGGGCACAGGATAGTTGGAATGAGTAATGCAAACACCTTTTACTCATCATTATAATTTGAGAAGAAATAGATTAAACCCTAACATTGAGGATCCACTAGAAACAAATTTGTTAAGGGAAGTTGAAAGAGTGGAAGTCAATATGGGTGATAGAGAACACAGAGACCAATAGGAACTCGGTACCAAAAAGATGCTCAATGATCTTGCTAGAGGGCATTGAGATTTGTAGTAGAGTATGGCTTAAATAGTGGCATTAATGACCCAAAATATGGTGGGAAATAACGACGACGGTGTATATTATAGTGGTATCAGAGTAGTGAATTTTGCCATCCTGGAGAGTTGTGAATGAACAAGGGCACATGATAGTTGGAATGAGTAATGCAAACACCTTTTACTCATCATTATAATTTGAGAAGAAATAGATTAAACCCTAACATTGAGGGCCCACTAGAAACAAATTTGTTTAGGGGAGTTGAAAGAGTGGAAGTCAATATGGGTGATAGAGAACACAAAGACCAATAGGAACCTGGTATCAGAGAGATGCTCAATGATCTTGCTAGAGGGCATTGAGATTTGTAGTAGAGTATAGCTTAAATAGTGGCATTAATGACCCAAAATATGGTGGGAAATAACGATGACGGTGGGAACAATGGGGGAAACAACAAACATGAAAGGAACAACGAAAAGGGGGATGGTTCAGTCAATAGTACAGCTGCAAATCAGTGCAGTTTGACAGGAGTAGCCAACTCAAGACCCCTTATGCCTAACATTAAACCAAGAATCAACCCTTGAGTTGAAGAGGAACCAACACAACGAGAGCTGTAGGAATCGGATTTTAGAGGATTGGAGGAATTTAGGACTTGAGTTTTAGGTTGAAATGTCTTTCCGTGACTACGTGGATCTCAGATTGAAAGATAGGCCTAATAGAGGTGGTAGACAATATAACCAAGACTTTATTGGTCCCCCCAGTAAAAAGTGGGAGAGCATCTCTATAGAATTCATTACCAGTTTTCCAAGAGTTTAAGGTAAGGATTGCATATTTATTGTCTTAGATAGACTCACTAAGTATGCTTATTTATTTGCAAAATCTTTTAAGTACAAGGCAACACAAGTGGTTGGATTTTTTTCAGAGAAGTATTCAAGCTTTATGGGTTGCTTAAGAACATAATGAGTGACAAAGATAGTAGGTTCCTTAGTTTATTTTGGCAGGAGATGTTTGATTTGGTAGGAACTGAGTTGACACCTAGTACTAATTTATTGCCCTCAAATGGATGGGCAAGCAATGATTGTGAATAAGTGGATTGAGGGGAATTTGAGGAATTATGTAATAGGGCAGCAAACAACATGGATCAAATTGCTCTATCTAGGGGAGCATTGCTACAATACTTCACATCATATGTCCATTGGTATGATTGTATTAAGGACTTTATATGTGTTAAATTTTAATGATGAGATGAAATGCACAGATTTTTAATAAAAAATCAAACACACAACACAGCAAATACCCTGCGAAAACCCTCCAGCCTGAGGGAGAAAAACCCAACCAATATATCTCTTATATATTGATTCAAAATAAGAGCAGTATCTGCTTACAACTTAGGCACAACACAGTGCCTATTAAGAACAACACCTCTCCTAGATGCGAATATAAAAACAATGTGTTTCTTCTTGATCTCAATCTGCTAAATGAAAATATCAATCTGCTGCAATAATGCAAACTTCTCCTTGAATGAAAACTGAATGAACTTGATGTGAAATGAAGTGATTTCATCCTATATTTATATCCATGCCATGAAGGGATGTGACTTTCCAAATCAAGCGGTTGGCCTCTTTGGAGAAAGATGTCTTTTGCTGGGGGCGTGAATTCCAAGAGAAGGTCGGCCCTTCATTTAAACATTATTTATTTTATTTAGTAAATAAAATCACTTTATTTAATTACAATTGATGAGGCGCCTCTTTAATTAAATCGATTATATAAATTTAAATAGCCTTGAGGCTATATTTAAATTTATTCTTTAAAATCGCATCTGGAGGTATGAAACCCGATGCTACTTTTATCATCAACACTCCCTCTCAACTAGGGAGGAATACTTTCAGTTAAACAAGACATATCACCTCATCATGATATCAATCAACATGGCTACATCATGTGAGAAAAGAGCTTATCACCTCATCGTATTATGAACCATCATGGCTACCTCCATAGATGGTATGTACAGGTGCTCATCACTCAATGTGATGCTGTCACCTCATTGTGACGTTCAACATGGCTCTCCCAGAGGGTGAAACGCAAGTACAAATGAATCATCACAGACTCCCTCTTGTGATGTTGTCATGGAGTCACACACATGACATCCACCATGGCTCTCCCAGAGGGTGGAAACAAGGGCTTTCACCTCAAATCTCAAAGAGAAATGCATTATCAAGGGCTTGCACCTCAAATCTCTCTCAATAGAGAAATGCATTAACAGAGGATCACTGATATTGAGACTCGCTCTCAGCTAGAGCTTGATTCTCCACCATACCAAGCTTATCTCGAAAGTACACAAACTTTATCTTGGAGAGAGGCTTGGTGAGAATGTCTACCGTTTGCTCATCAGTGCTGATATACTTCAACGGAATTGCTTTCCTCAATATCATATCTCTGATATAATGGTATTTGATCTCAACATGTTTAGTTTTGTCATGAAACACAGGATTGACAGAAAGCTTCACACAGCTCTGGTTGTCACAATGTATGATAGTAGGCTCCATTAATTGTCCAAACAATCTTGCAAGGAGCTTTCGAAGCCACACTGCTTCACGAGCTACCACACAAGCTGCAATGTACTCGGCCTTTGTTGTACTCAATGCCACTGAAGACTGCTTCCTGCTGCACCAGGATATCATAGGAGATCCCAAACTGAAGCAACAAGCAGAGGTACTCTTCCCATCAGTGACACACTTTTCCCAATCAGAATCAGTAAAATCATGCAGCTGCAAATCCACACCTGAAGAATATTTCAACCCATATTCAACTGTGCCATGCAAGTATCTTAGGATATGTTTTGTTGCAACAAGATGTATCTGCCTTGGTTCGCACATGAACTGATTAAGTGCACTCATTGCATAGTAGATATCTGGTCTAGTGTTGACTAGATACATCAATGAACCAATCAACTGCCTGTACATCGTGGGATCCACTAGATCTGAACTAGCTGCAACCTCCTTCAACTTATGTAAGTTGGTCTCCATAGGTGTAGACATAGGTTTGCAATGAATCATACCAAACCTCTTCAGAATGTCAATGGTATACTTCCCTTGACTTAGAATCATCTCATTTGACTTTTGCCAAACTTCTAAGCCAAGAAAGTAATGCATGAGACCAAGATTCTTCATCTCAAATTCAGAAGCTAACTCCTTCTTGCATTTGAGAATGAGATGTTCTTCTCCAGTGATAATCATATCATCGACATACAAAACCAAAATCAATGCTTCACCATTAATTACCTTGAAGTAGAGGTTTGAATTTGCATCATTCTTTGAGAAACCCAAAATTGACAGGTAATGATCAATCCTTTCGTACCAAGCACGAGGAGCCTGCTTAAGACCATACAAGGCCTTCTTCAGCCTGCAAACATGAGACTCCTTCCCATGTACCTCAAATCCATCAAGTTGCTCAATAAACCTCTTCCTCTATTATGCCATTCAGAAAGGCAGTCTTCACATCCATTTGGTGAATCTTCCATCCTCTAGATGCAGCAATAGCAATGATGGTCCTAACAAAAGTGTAACGAGCCATTGGAGCGAAGGTTTCTTCATAATCAACTCCCTCTTTTTGTGAAAACCCTCTAGCCACGAATCTGGCCTTGTATTTCTCAATGCTCCCATCAACCGCATGCTTGATCTTGAAGAGCCATTTAGAAGATACCACAAATTTGCCTTCGAGTCTAGGAACGATGTCCCAAACATCATTCTTAAGAATGGATTGATACTCTTCAGACATAGCATTTTTCCAAACCTGTTGACTAGAAGCTTTCTCAACATTGGAAGGCTCTGACTCAATGATTTGACTCATCAAGGCTACATAACTGGAGAACTTATTAGGTCTCTTACTCTCTCTGAAAGTTCCTCTTGGGGCTGCAAAACTTTCTGCCTCCTGCATTATTTTCTTGGCCCAAAGAAGTCTTTTCCTTCCAATAACAATATCTGTAGGCCCATCAGTAGGTTCCAAGGGCTTGATTGGATCATCATCTCCTTTAGGTTCTGGAGCCTCCCTTTGAATCTCAGAAACATGGTCAACTTCCATATCTTGAGGAGGCTCTTCATCATCAATCTCCATATGAGTGCCCTTGGATCTTCTGAATGGAAGATCCTCCTCAAATGTGACATCTCTATTGATCTCAATTGTCTTCTGACCCAAAATGTAGATTCTATAGGCTTTTGATGTCTTACTATAGCCTACCAAAATTCCCTTCTTGCCAGAAGGTTCCAATTTTGTCCTCTTTTCCTTTGGTACATGAACATACACCGGACATCCAAAGATCCTCAAATGACTTACTTCAAGCTTCACCCCAGAGAATGCTTCTTCAGGAGTTATATTCTCCAAGATCCTGTGAGGACTTCTAATTGGACATAGACAACAGTCCTTGCTGCTTCAACCCAAAGGGAGGTTTGCAGGTCTTGGTCATGAATCATGGTTTTGACTGCTTCCACAATAGATCTGTTCTTTCTCTTCGCAACACCGTTCTGTTGAGGATTATAAGGAATGCTGAACTCCCTCTTAATCCCTGCTTCAATGCAAAAGTTGCGGAAGATAACATAAGTGTACTCTTCTCCGTTATCGGATCTCAAGACCTTGATCCTCTTTCCGGACAAATTCTCCACCTGAGCTTTGAACTCTTTGAATCTCTCTAATATCTCCTTAGATTCTTTAGATTTCAAGAAATAAATCCAAGTCTTTCTAGAGTAGTCATCAATAAAAATAATGTAATACAAGAAACCACTCGAAGAAGCAACAGACATTGGACCACATAAATCAGAATGAATAAGATCTAGGATACATTTGGATCTACTTTCACTACTGTGGAATGGACCTTTTGTATTCTTACCCAAAGCGCAACCTTTGCCGGTTCCTTCATGCTTCTGGTTGAATTTCGAGACGCCGGTGACCATCTTCTCCATAATAGGTAGAGCTCGAAAGTGAAGGTGAGCCAATCTTCAATGTCAAAGATCACAAAAACTTGAGGAATCATGCACTAGAGCCTAAAGAGGACGAGTGCATAGCCTGTAGAGACACCCATGTCTAACTCCAATCACCCGAGTAGTCTTGATGTTGGAGTTCTTAGCCCATATAAGAACTTTGCCTTCTGAAAATGCAACTTGATAACCCTTGTCTTCCAAGGTTGAGATGGAAACAAGGTTTCTCTTGATGCCTGGAACAAATAGCACATCATCCAATTGCAAGGAAGCACCGGAATCCAAGTGAATAGATGAGGTCCCAACTCCTTTCACAGAGTAACTAGCATCATCTCCAATAATGACCTGTTCGCTAGAGTCTTTCTCCACCAAATCAAATAGATGCTCCCTAAATCCGGTGATGTGGTGATAGGCACCAATATCAATCAGCCAAGTGTTGGTGTCGGTAGTTACATTGCTTGACAAGGCTGAGTAGAATAGGTATTCACTTGAATCCTTCTATAGAGATACTTCATCAACATTTGCAATGGCGGCTAGTTGCCTAGGCCTGGTAGGACATTCCTTTGCAAAGTGACCATACTTGTCACATCGAAAACAATGTACCTTGGAGAGGTCCCTCTTCTTCTTAAATGCGGGGCCACCATCAGCTCCTTTATCTCTATTTCTCTTGAAATAACCTTTCTTCCCATCTTTCCCTTTCCATGAATGTCCTCATTAATGAAGCTTTGCCCAATACCTCTTGCAACCAACCTAGACTCTTCTTGAATATAGTCTGCCCTCAATCGATCAAAATTGGGAAGTTACGATCTTGCACTGATTCCCTGAATGTAAGACTCCCAAGATGAAGGAAGACCAGTAAGAGCCAGCATGGTCAAGTCCTTGCTATCAACAACATGTCCAACAGACGAGAGCTGATCTCTCAACTCGGTTATTCTCATGAAGTAGGCAATAACAGATTCTCCTTTCACCATCTTCAAATGATGGAGTTGTTGCTTCAGTGCAAGTGCCCGACTTGTGTTATTGATTTCGTACATCTCCTCCAAAATTTTGAACATCTCTCTTGCCGTCTTTAACTTGGAGACAATAGGAACAATATGATCCTTAACAAAATCAACTAACATCTTCTTTGCCCTAATATCTTTCTTCTTCCATAGGGCCTTCTCTCATACGTAGGCTCGGGGACGGAGCTCTCCACAAATTTTGCCAATTCGCTTTTGTTAAAGTTATTGTCATTGATGTCATGGCAAAGAATAATATTCAGAATACTGCCATTGATGATGCCAGTGATCATGTTCAGATTTGTTAATTGATTATCAGGTTATCATCATTCAGATTTAGATCGTGATCATCATTCAAATTTATGAGAGATCGAATTTGTGGACATTCAGATCATGTTCAGATTTGTTAATTTTCAGATTGACTAATCGTGTTCAGACTTATGAGAAATCGAATTTGTGGACATTCAGATCATCATGTTCAGATTTGTTAATATCCCGATTGACTAATCGTGTTCTTCAAGAATTGCTTTCGACTCTTTGTTGAACCGATTATTATGGCATCGAACAAAGTTAGTGAAAGAAATGAAGTTGTTAAGGAGAAGTTCGATCTGTTAAGAAGTAAAACAACTCTCTGGAAAAGTCGTGTGAATTGAGTTTTGTCTAATCTGTAAGACGTCTTCTCTTGAAGTGTTATGAGAATCGAATTTGTCTAACCAAGACGTCTTTTCTCTAAAAGGTATGAGAATCTTGTTTCTGAAGATATGAGGAGCTGCATCGATTCATCTGCTGAGAAGACGTGTTTCTCTTGGAACAATATGATCTTTTGACTTAATTCCTGGAAAGTCATTTGATGGGATGTTTTAAGTGATGTGTCTCATTCGTTTTGTCTCTTGGAGAGATGTGTTCTGTCTTAAACTCAGATTCAACAAACAAATGATCACAATAAAATTCGGTTAGACAAAAACAAACAAACACAGGTTTATGAAACTAAGCATTAATCATAAAATGGTGCAATCTGATTTTTGAAAAGGTACAAGAACAGTTTTTAAATGATACAACCTTCCACGAATAGTTACAAAGATCGATCAAACATGATTTCAAAGTCAGTTTGATGAGTGGTGGTTGTGTAAGAGAGCATTCTAAGTTTGAAGTCCCATCTCCTTGTGTGGGCTAAGCGTGAGATCATTCATCACCAAAGGCAGATTGGAGGATTGGGATAGCGCAGGTCAGATTGAAGGCATCATCTTGCAACCATCAAGTCAAGGTTGGTGCCTTGCATTAGGGGCTGGTGCTCCTTGTAGGTAGGTGCCTACTAAAGTTATAAAGGTTTGGATGTTCCTTGTAGGTTGTGTCCTACTAAATCATCTTATTATAAATCTGTAGGTTGGTGCCTACTTTGAAAAAATCATTTCAATAAAAGTTGTGTTAACTTGTGTAAATTGATTCATATCAAATAGTTGATGTATGTTTAAGTTTGAAGTTGATAAATAAGTAAGAGGGTAAAAGTTTGTTGATATACTGATTCACCCCCCCCCCACCTCCCCTCTCAGTATATCTTTGTGCTCTTCAATTGGTATCAGAGCAAGGTCCTTCTTGAAAGCCTAACCGCTTGAAGGAGATCCTTAAGAGCACATATGGCAAATTCAAGCAACACTGAAAGCACCTATCTTTGATGGGACTAATTATGCCTTTTGGAATATCAAGATGGAAGCATACTTGAATGCACTTGGGTTTGACGTGTGGCAATCTGTTGTTGATGGGTATTCACCTCCAGCCACCCCTCCAACGGATCAAGCAGGGAAAAAGCGAAGTGAAAACAATGCAAAGGCTAAGCATGCTCTTCTTTGCAGCCTAACAGATTCTGAGTTTACAAAAGTCATGAGATGCAAATCAGCAAAAGAAATTTGGGACAAACTTCAAAATATTTATGAAGGAGATGTAAAAGTTAAAAAGGCAAAGTTGCAAATTCATAGAAGAAAGTTGGAGACTCTCAAAATGGAGGATGATGAAGATATTGCTTCATATTTCCTTCGTGTTGATGAAACAGTGAATATCATGAGGGGACTTGGTGAAGAGATCAAGGATGACTTCATTATTGACAAAATTCTAAGATCTCTTTCTACAAAGTTTGAAGCCAAGGTTGCAGCATTGGAGGAATTAACAAACTTGGATCAGCTAACCAAAGATGAATTACATGGAATCCTTGCTGCCTATGAGATGAGGATTGAAGGAAGATCACCACAAAAGGAAGTCTCATTCAAAGCATCCAAAAAGGGCAAGAACAAGCATGAAGAAAAGGATGAAAAATCAAATGATGAAGCAGAAGCTTACTTCATGGGTAAACTTAAGAAAGGAAAAGGAAAATTTCCTTTTAAGTGCTTCAATTGTGGAAAAGTTGGACATTATGCCTCAAAATGTCCTCAAAATGAAAACAGCTCTAGTGAAGAAGAAAAAGAAATCAGCAACAAGAAAAAGGGAAACAAGAATTTCAATAATAATTCAAAGAAGAAGTTTCAAAAACATAAGAAGAGTTTCTATTCAAAGAAAGATAGTAGCACCTCTGAAGAACAAAGTGAAGACTGCTCTAGCAATGGTGAAGAGGAAATACTATTTATGGCTGAATGTGAAGAACTAAATGCGGATGAAGTTTTTGATAAAGAAGAAAAGATTGACCAAGAATGTAATGAAGAAGAGGAAGTGGATTTTGAAGAAGAACTGCACTATGCTTATAAGAAGAATGAAGATTTGAAGAAGAAAGCTACCAAGTACAAATTGAAGGTCAAAGTGATAACAAAAGACTTGGAGAATTCAAGTAAAACCATTGAAGATTTGAGAGCTCAAATCATGGAAGCTGAAAGAAATGAAGAAGAATTGAAAAACAAACTCAATACAAAGGAGATGAAATGTAACAAGCTGGAGCAAGAGATAGCAATGCTAAAATTGGAACTAGAGAAAACAAAGGTTCAACACACAAAGATTGATGAAGAATCTAGCAAGTTGATTGAGCTAATGAAGGCTCAAGATGTTCTTCAAAGCAAAATGGGAGGTAGTTTCGAAGAACAATCCAAGAAGGTCACTAACTCCAAAGAAGATTTCAAGACCTTCTCAAAGCAAGTTGAAGAAGAATGGATAAGTACTGATCCTAAAAGAAAATCAAACACTAGGCAATCATATACATTCAATGGGTATTGTTTTCTATGTAACAAATTTGGCCACAAGGCCTTAATTTGTAAAAATAAAGTAAAAAATATTCCTAGCTACCTTAGGAGAGATTATAATCCTTTCACACCATTAATGGACTATAATAGTTTATGCTACAATTGTAATAACTTTGGGCACCAAGCTCAAGCTTGTAGGACAGTTTTTAATGATTCTCCAAAGCAAAACAAAAAGGAAGATAAGTCCATTAAAAGGAAAGAAGTGCCTATCAAAGTGTGGAAGAAAAAGGAGAAATCAATGTTCATTCAAACCACCTTACATGCTGAAAGTAAGAAAGATAGATGGTACATTGATAGTGGGTGCTCAAAGCACATGACAGGTGACAAGAGCAAATTCATCTCTCTTGAACCTACTGATGAAGGAACAGTAAGATTTGGTGATAATACAAGAAAACAAATAAAAGGAAAATGAACACTTAGTCTAGATAATGGGAGAACAAAAACAGAAAATGTTTTGTATGTTAAGGGCCTAAAAGAAAATCTTCTAAGTGTTAGTCAACTTTGTGATCAAGGACATAGTATCACATTTCTTTCTAATACATGTGATATCAAGAAAGATGGAAAGCTGGTCGCTCAAGCTGAAAGGAAACATAATTTGTATATCTTAAAGGAGATAAGTTGTGAAAGTTGCAACCTAGTACAAGAGGATGAGAGTTGGTTATGGCACAAAAGGCTAGGCCCTCTCAACTTTGATAATATTGTCAAAGTTAGCAAATCAAATGCTGTGAGAGATATGCCAAGGATAACAAAACCTTCTAATACCATTTGTAGAGAGTGTCAACTTGGAAAGCAAACAAGGTCAAGCTTTAAGTCTAAGGAGCATTCTTCATCAAAGCCATTAGAACTCATACATACAGATCTTTGTGGGCCAACCAAATCCAAGAGCATGAATGGGGAAAGATATTTTATGTTGCTGATTGATGACTTCTCAAGAATGACTTGGGTTGCATTTTTGAAAGAAAAATTTGAAGCTTTTGATAAATTCAAAGCTTTCAAAGAGCTGGTTGAAAATGAAGCAAACATCAAGATAAAATGTCTTAGATCAGATCGAGGAGGAGAATTCACATCAAAGGAATTTGAAAATTTCTGCATAGAGCATGGAATTAAGAGGCAATTTTTTGCAGCAAGAACCCCTCAACAAAATGGGGTTGTAGAAAGAAAAAATAGGACGGTTCAAGAAATGGCAAGGGCAATGCTAAATGAAACCAAGATAGCAGATTCCTTTTGGAAGGAAGCAATTCATACAGTAGTTTACATCTTGAATCGTGCACAAATAAAAGTGAACAATGAGAAGACACCATATGAACTTTGGAAAGGTAGACCAACAACTGTCAAGTACTTCAAAATTTTTGGAAGCACTTGCTACATTAGAAGAGACGAAGAAGATTTGAGCAAATTTGACACAAGAGTAGATGAGGGAATCTTTCTTGGCTATTCATCAAAAAGTAAGGCATATAAATGCTACAACAAAAGAACTCACAAAATTGTTGAAAGTGCTAATGTAAGAATTGATGAAGGAAAGCAATTCAAAGAAGTTGGACAAAGTGATCACCATATTCAAACTATGAATGATGAAGACAAAGAGGATGAGGACTCCCAAGAGGAAGAAAAGGAGGAAGAGGCAAAGGAAGAAGAATCTTCACAAAAGACTCCCATGAAGACACCAAAGACACCTTCCAAGTTTGTTCAAAAGAAACATCCTGAAGATTTGATTCTTCAAGATAGATGTAGATCTACAAGGAAAATGATGAATTACAATGAAGATTGTCATGCAGCATTCCTATCTCAAGTTGAGCCGAAAACTTTTGAAGAAGCAAGCAAAGACAAATGTTGGATTGGTGCAATGAATGAAGAATTGGATCAAATAGAGAAAAATGAAACTTGGGAACTTGTCCCAAGACCAAAAGATAAGAATGTAATTGGCACAAAATGGGTTTTTAGAAACAAATTAAATGAAGATGGTCAAGTCACAAGGAACAAAGCAATGTTAGTGTGCAAGGGCTATGCACAAGTTGAAGGAGTAGATTTTGAGGAAACATTCGCACCAGTTGCAAGGATTGAAGCAATTAGAATGTTTTTATCCTATGCATGTCACAAGAAGTTTAAGGTATATCAAATGGATGTCAAATCTGCCTTTCTTAATGGAGATCTAGAGGAGGAAGTTTATATTGAACAACCCGAAGGCTTCCTATTATCAGAAGACAAGGATTATGTGTGCAAGTTAAAGAAAGCTCTCTATGGGCTTAAACAAGCTCCTAGAGCTTGGTATTCTAGACTTGACTAGTATCTCAAAGAGCAAGGTTTCAAAAGAGGAGATGTAGATAGCAATCTATACATCAAAGAAAAGGATGGACATTTATTGATTGTGGTGGTGTATGTAGATGACATCATTTTTGGTGGAGACAAGGACAAAATGTGCAAAGAATTTTCATCATGTATGCAAAAAGAGTTTGAAATGTCAATGTTGGGAGAATTATCCTTCTTCCTTGGGCTACAAATTTCACAATCAAGTAAAGGTATTTTCATCTCCCAAACCAAATATGTGAAGGAAATGTTAAAAAGGTTTAAGATGGAAGACTGCAATCCTATGAGTACTCCCATGGTTACAGGTTGCAAGCTAAGCAAAGATGATGAATCCCAAGAAGTGAATCAAACACTATATAGATCAATGATTGGGAGTTTGTTGTATCTAACTTCTTCAAGACTAGACATAATGCAAGCTGTTGGAGTTGTGGCAAGATTTCAACCAGCACCAAAAGAAACACATGTTCATGCAGTAAAGTGTATATTCAAGTATTTGAAAGGCACAATGGAATATGGTCTATGGTACCCTAGTAGAAATGACTTCACTCTTGAAGCATTCACAGATGCTGATTGGGTTGGCAATGTGGATGATAGAAAAAGTACAAGTGGAGGAGCTTTTTTTCTTGGAGGAAATCTAGTGTCTTGGATGAGCAAAAAACAAGAATCAGTCTCTCTATCTACAGCAGAAGCTGAATATATTGCAGCAGCAGCATGTTGCACTCAACTTTTGTGGATGAGGCAGACTTTAAGAGACATCAAAGTGGAGTATGATCACCCTTGCACTATATATTGTGATAATACTAGTGTAATCAATATCTCCAAGAATCCAGTGATGCACTCAAGAACCAAGCACATCCCTATAAAGTATCACTTTTTGAGAGAACAAGTAGGAGAAGGACAAGTGTGTTTAGAATACATAACTACAAAAGAGCAAACTGCTGATATATTTACTAAACCACTTCCAAGAGATACATTTGAATATCTAAGGGACAAATTGAGAGTTGTTCCACATCCATCAAATTAATTGATGGCTGCATGTATTCAGGGGGAGCTACGCACAAAAATCTCGTAGCTTCATGGAGCTAAAATTTTGTTAGAAGACCCCTTGCCATTGATGTCAAAGGGGGAGAAATTGGAGATAGGGGGAGCTTTTTTTTTAGAAAACAAGGATATTATTGAAAAGGTTGCCATCAATGACAAAGGGGGAGATTGTTAAAGTTATTGTCATTGATGTCATGGCAAAGAATAATATTCAGAATACTGCCATTGATGATGCCAGTGATCATGTTCAGATTTGTTAATTGATTATCAGGTTATCATCATTCAGATTTAGATCGTGATCATCATTTAGATTTATGAGAGATCGAATTTGTGGACATTCAGATCATGTTCAGATTTGTTAATTTTCAGATTGACTAATCGTGTTCAGACTTATGAGAAATCGAATTTGTGGACATTCAAATCATCATGTTCAGATTTGTTAATGTCCCGATTGACTAATCGTGTTCTTCAAGAATTGCTTTCGACTCTTTGTTGAACCGATTATTATGGCATCGAACAAAGTTAGTGAAAGAAATGAAGTTGTTAAGGAGAAGTTTGATCTGTTAAGAAGTAAAACAACTCTCTGGAAAAGTCGTGTGAATTGAGTTTTGTCTAATCTATAAGACGTCTTCTCTTGAAGTGTTATGAGAATCGAATTTGTCTAACCAAGACGTCTTTTCTCTAAAAGGTATGAGAATCTTGTTTCTGAAGATATGAGGAGCTGCATCGATTCATCTGCTGAGAAGACGTGTTTCTCTTGGAACAATATGATCTTTTGACTTAATTCCTGAAAAGTCATTTGATGGGATGTTTTAAGTGATGTGTCTCATTCGTTTTGTCTCTTGGAGAGATGTGTTCTGTCTTAAACTCAGATTCAACAAACAAATGATCACAATAAAATTCGGTTAGACAGAAACAAACAACCACAGGTTTATGAAACTAAGCATTAATCATAAAATGGTGCAATCTGATTTTTGAAAAGGTACAAGAACAGTTTTTAAATGATACAACCTTCCACGAATAGTTACAAAGATCGATCAAACATATATTTATGATTTCAAAGTCAGTTTGATGAGTGGTGGTTGTGTAAGAGAGCATTCTAAGTTTGAAGTCCCATCTCCTTGTGTGGGCTAAGCGTGAGATCATTCATCACCAAAGGCAGATTGGAGGATTGGGATAGCGCAGGTCAGATTGAAGGCATCATCTTGCAACCATCAAGTCAAGGTTGGTGCCTTGCATTAGGGGCTGGTGCTCCTTGTAGGTAGGTGCCTCCTAAAGTTATAAAGGTTTGGATGTTCCTTATAGGTTGTGTCCTACTAAATCATCTTATTATAAATCTGTAGGTTGGTGCCTACTTTGAAAAAATCATTTCAATAAAAGTTGTGTTAACTTGTGTAAATTGATTCATATCAAATAGCTGATGTATGTTTAAGTTTGAAGTTGATAAATAAGTAAGAGGGTAAAAGTTTGTTGATATACTGATTCACCCCCCCGCCCCTCCCCCTCTCAGTATATCTTTGTGCTCTTCAGCTTTCCTCCAAGGTGAGCATGATCCTGAATCTCCACGAAGTGAAATTTGATGCTCCCTCAAGCCTATCCTCAATCTTAAGACCATTCACCATCTTGATGGAGAGATAGAGGTAAACAAAGATGAGAAATAAAATAAAGGGTATCGCTGTAATACACAAATTTGATTGAGATCTTCTTCAAACCCGCTCTGATACCATGTTAAATTTTAATGATCATATGAAATGCACAGATTTTTAATAAAAAATCAAACACACAATACAACAAATACTTTGGGAAAACCCTCCAACCTGAGGGAGAAAAACCCAACCAATATATCTCTTATATATTGATTCAAAATAAGAGCAGTATCTGCTTACAACTTAGGCACAACACAGTGCCTAGTAAGAACAACACCTCTCCTAGATGCGAATATACAAACAATGTGTTTCTTCTTGATCTCAATCTGCTAAATGAAAATATCAATCTGCTGCAATAATGCGAACTTCTCCTTGAATGAAAATTGAATGAACTTGATGTGAAATGAAGTGATTTCATCCTATATTTATAGCCATGCCATGAAGGGATGTGACTTTCCAAATCAAGAGGTCGGCCTCTTTGGAGAAAGACGTCTTTTGCTGGGGGCACAAATTCCAAGAGAAGGTCGGCCCTTCATTTAAATATTATTTTTTAAAGAAAATCACTTTATTTAATTACAACTGATGAGGCGCCTCTTTAATTAAATCGATTATATAAATTTAAATAGCCTTGAGGCTATATTTAAATTTATTCTTCAAAATCGCATCTGGAAGTATGAAACCCGATGTTGCTTTTATCATCAACAATATGATTATGATGTTTTTACTTTTATCGATTTGGTCATCATAGACAATAGAGTGCCAAGAGCTAGAGAGTTGTTCAAGTAGAGCCAATAAATTTTAGAATTACTTAAGGAAAATCTCTAATAAGTACAAAATCAATAAAAAAATGTAGATTGACATCGCACTGAGTGGATGTTTGAGGTTGGAGACATGGTTTTCTTGAGGTTACAACCATACAAATGGTCTTCTCTCAAGAGAAGTGGAGCCAAAAAGCTTAATCCTTGCTTCTACGAGCCTTATAGGATTAGGTGTAGGATTGGGGAGGTTGCTGATGATCTTGAATTGCTATAACACAACAAGATTCATAATGTATGTCATGTTTTGTGCACCAAAAGAGAACTTGGGTATCATATCACTTTTTCAACAACATTTCCTTCTCTAGATGATAAGTTGATTTTGGTTCCAAAAACCATCATTGATACTAGAGAGAAGAGATTGAGGAACATGAGCATAACATAATATCTAGTGTGTTGGCAAAATCTTCAATTGAAGATGCTACATGTGGAGGTGCATAGATACTTGAGCATCTAAATTTGCAATTGCTTGAGGGCAAGCAATTTTGGGAAGGGTGGACTATCACGTTCTCTTTTAGAATTAAAATAGTTGGGAGACATGTATCTTATTTCTTTATTTTCTATAGGCTAAGGGATAGAGTCACGAGAATAATTTAATGGTAAAATAACAACCTAAATATTAACAACATCAAGTTTCCATAGTCCATGATAATGAATTGTTGATTTTTTGGATTGAAATTGTGTGCATTTTTATGAATCAATGTTTTGGATCAAACTCCATGATCTATCATTAGGATATTACGCATGCAACCAGAGAGAAGAATAATAGAATGAGATAGCAAACTTAGGAGGATAAATAAGTGAGGGGGGAAGAGAGGGGGTTGGGGGGTTGAGAAGGAAGGGGACCCAAACTTAGATTGGACTAAAAAATTAAAGAATTAATGAAAAAAGGAAAAACACTAAACCTTAATAAATTAAGATGAGGACTAGGAAACTAAAAGAGACAAGCAAAATGAAAGTAGGAAAGGGAGGAAGAAAACCAAATTAATAAAAGCTAAACAATAGACATAAATATAATAACAAAAGAACTAAATAATACAAGAGAAGGAAAATAAATAGTACAATAGAATCAAATTATGTAAGGAATAATTATATAACCTTAATATCTATAGTACTATAATTATTAATCATAGAGACATAAATATACTTAAAGAATAAAAAGGAAAATAAGAAACAAAAGATGTAATGAAGGGGAGAAGAAAGGATAAACTAAGGCCAAATCTAAAATATTGAAAGAAACCTAGGGAACTAATAGAAAATAAGGAAAAACAAGGGGATAAAAATCTTATTATAAAAACCAAATTGTTTACCTCGCGGAGTGTTTCTATCAACGTACTACTTACATAGGAAGTAAACTCAACTAGATGCAATACACAGAGAGAATAACATAATAAGGCTGAATCATGAACACTTCTATTCATTCATTGCAAGTATTAACATATACAATTTGACTGTCATAGTATTATCAATTCCACATAACATAACTCCCATCCGATTACATGGTCCCAATACATATAGCGTTCGGCGGTGGTTGAGCAACCAACCGTCGTGCCGCTTCATAACCATAACTAATGAGGACTTCGTTACATGCCATTAACCATACTTACTTATTCCCGCTACAACTAATGTTTTATTACCAAAGCCACCGGCCGACTACGCTAAGGCCGACTACGCTAAGATTGACTACGCTAAGACCGACTACATATGTCGGCTTACATCATCCCCCCCTCAAAAAGAAGTCGGCTTCCCAGACGACTAACACAAAAACTGGGAGCCCCTTTACAAAATAGATTTAGTGAGAAGAGGGTTGAGAAGACATCCCTGGCGGCTGAGGGACTGAAGAAGTGGTTGCCGAAGTGGTGAGTTGACGCAGCCGGTACACCTCCTCAGTACGTTGTTGCAGGTGACGAGTGGCCTTCAATTCCTTCTCTCGCGTGGTCTTCACCAAATGTACTGCCTCCTTCAAATTTTTGTTAGCCTTCGCCAGTTCTTCGTCCTTCCTTGCTAACTGTTTAGCCATTTCTTCCTCTCGCACCTTCATTCTTCTTTGCATTTCCAATATGGTGTTATCTCGGTCGGTCACCTTCTTGTTTTCTTCCTCTAATAGGTGAGAGAGCTCCAGTCTTTGTTTCTCTATAGATTTTGCCTTGGCACAAATGTTCTAGGAGAGCATGATTGCCTGGTTTGCCTTCTGCTCCATTTGGTCTCCCTTCATCTCAAACTTCTTGCAGGCTAGAAACAAGGACTTGTATGCTGCCTCCATCTCAAAAAGTTGGGCTACCAGCTTATTGTCCTTCCCACGGAAAGACGGCCTCTTAGGATACCAGGCTGCCATCATCTCATGTGTCTGTCTGCCCACCCATTTCCCTGTAAATATTCTGTTGAACTCTTTTTCACTCTCTGAGTTCATGAACTGAATTATTTGTTTAGCCTCTTGCTCCGCTATGGGTGAGTAATTTCTATTAAGTGTCTTGGCAATGTTTGACACTTCCTTAATAACCAACGCAATAGGCTCCAGGCTGTGGATGTACCTTTCGATTGTGCCGATTGGATCTTCTTTGTCAGGCTTGGGAATTACCACGGCAATCCCTTCAGACACATCCTCACTAGACTCCCCGTCGGTACTAGCGGTTGCAGGTATGACTGGCTGCTCTGCTCTCGGAGTCTCCCCATCTGATAGAATGTGTATTACCTGTGGTGCCACTTCTCCCACTCCTCCTTTTAGTTGTTCTATCTCCGCCTACTGAACTACTAGTATGTGAGCTGCCAGTTGTGTGCTTCCTGTAGGTACTCCCTCCATCTCCTGCAAGCCCGGTGAATGTATGGGGGAAATATCTTCTTCCCTAATGGGAGAGCCCATTTCCCTCAACCATCCGTCTACATGGAGTACCTCCCCTGAAGGTGCGTCCTCACCCATTGTGCTGTCTATGGCTGTACTCTCTACTTCCACCTGTTCGTCTGGCACGCCTCCAGTCAGGGGTGCTATGTCTGGCTCACCCTCAACTTTCCCAGCCATGTCAACTTCTTCTACCAACTCTTGTTCGATAGGTGCTACTGCTTGGGGATTCACCTCTACTGAATAAACACCAGCTGGTGCAATGCTGTCCGCTGAGGAGGAAAGTGCTAACTGATCATATTCATCACTAGCTGGCTGCTTCCTCTTTCTCCTTGTCGTCTTGGGTTCCTCTGCTGTGCCGCCTGCCTCTAAGGTTGTCCACCGGAATACTGTCGGCCAAGAAGAGTCACAATCCCTGGTTGGCTGTAGTTTCCCTAGTTTGCCTTGCGGCACCTGATTATAGATGACATCCAGAAACAGTGCTATCAGATGCTGGGTCATGTAGAATGCTTTATGTTTGCATTCTAGAAATTCTCTAACCCTTTCTGACAGGTAGAGCGCCCAATTGTAAATCCGTCCTACACTCAACCCGAACATGAAATCCAACATCCGGGTTGCTATGTCCGAGGCTTGACTGGCACCTGTCAACTTGCACTTGATGAGGTCCATGATGCATTTCCACTCAGGACTTATCAGCATGTTTTTCCACAGTCCCCTCTCCCTTGAACTCCACACCATCTCTTTCTCTTTTTCTGTGATATCAGGCCTGCAAATGCGTTTAATAATCATTTCTTTCTGCTGGGCTGTCATCTTTGTGGTTGGTTTGGCAACTACCTTGCTAGACGCAGGTATGCCAAAGACTCGTCTGAAGTCGGCTGGTGAGAAGGCCACTGTCACTGGGAACCCTTCGTACTCAATTGTGCTCCGGTGCCCATGCTGATTGTAATTAGCCACAATATCCCTCAAGTGCTCCTCAAAATCTCTGGAGTTAAAAAATGGACACTGTATTGCCTTGTCAACCTGTGCCGCCACTAGTGCTTGCTTCGTCGGGTGATCGGGTGCCGTCTCCTGCCACCAAGTTTTGCAGTCTATGCCTGTGAGACTCTCCCATGTCAATGAGTTTGCTATCACGTTGTTCGTTTTCCCCTTATTTGCCTTATTTCCAGCCACCTTAGATTTGAGTATGATTTTCTTCCCCTTGACGCTCGTGCTGGCATCCATTGTCTTCTGCTTACAGAACTGAAAATGATTGACAGTGACTTCTCCAACTAATTTAATCCCTGGACCGTATGCAGTTTCTTTTTCCTGCTTTGGCTTGATGGCTGGTACAACCTTCTGTTTGGACTGTACGGACTTCCCTGTGTAACGTACGGATTTTAGTTGAACTTGGTGTACGGATTTTAGCTTGTAGTGTATGGACTTCAACCTGACTTGACGTATAGACTTTACCTGTGATAAGTGGCGTACGGATTTTTCCACTGATGAATGACATACGAATTTCTGATGAACTTGGCGTACGGAAATTTGCTCGCATTGGCGTACGGAATTTGGACTTTGCCGTACAGGTTTTTGATGTACTTGGCGTACGAAAATTTCCTCTTTTTGGCGTACAGAATCTTGACTTTGCCGTATGGAAATTTGCTTGCTTGGGCGTACGGATTTTGACTGGCAACGTGCAGACTTCACCTTGCAGCGTACGGACTTCTGAATGTAATGTACAGACTCCCCACTAGCTTGGCGTACGGATTTTTGATTGCAAGGTACAGACTTCACATTAATTTGGCATACGGTTTTTTGCTTGCAGCGTACAGATTTCTCCTTCAAGCGTATGGACTTCTCTTTTAGTGAATGGCGTACCGGCTTCTTCTGGCAAATCCGTACAGGCTTCCTTATTTCCTGGTGGTTTCCTCTCTTCTGTCGTACGGCCTGTGTCTTCAACCCTTGTTGTCTGGAATACAAATAAAAAGTCTTTGCAATCTTTGTGTTAAATAAGTTTCCTTTTGATTTAGGTGGCACCTTTGTTTGTATTATTATTAATTTTTTTAATACTTTAATATTTTTATTTATTTTGCTTGATTCCCTTTTCTTATCTTTCTTTCTTTTCATTATGCTTTTTCTCTCGTTTTTTAATTCTTCTTTTAATTCTACCGTCTCATTTTCTTTTTCATTTCCTCTCTCCTCTCTCTTCAATCTACTCTCTTTTAATTTATTTTTTTCTCCTTTTAATATTTTTAATATTTTTTCATTTTCACCATCTTCTCTCTCCTGATTGTTTCTTTTTCTCTTCTTCCCTCATACTCCATCATCTTGTCTGACTTTTAATTTGGATGCATAATACCATTTACATGTGTACGGGAATCGTTTGTAACATTCCTCTTCACAACAAGTCCCTATATATTGAATGTCAAACCATTTATCAAGTAAAGGAGCAGGACCAGTACCTTTATATCGGCCGTCGACATACCTCCCTCCGTACTGCTGGTACCATGTAACATCTTCACCTTCTACTGTGGGAGGTCCGGCTGGATTTGGTAGTATTTTCCAAAGTCCATCTTTTGTTGCTATCTTCTTTATCTTCGGCACCTTCCTTCTTTCTCTTCTCATTAGCTGCAGTATTTCCTCCATATACCCGTCCACATGTGATAGGAACTTGTCTTCTCTCATGATCACAGGTTTTAGACAAGGAGTCGTTTTTGCAAAGTATTCTTCCCATTGTTCATCGTCCCAATCTTCCTTCTCCTCGTCATTTTCTTCAAGTTGGGGTTCTTTTGCCGCTTGTTCTTCCTTTTCCTTTTGTGCCTCTTCATCTATTTTGTTTGCCAGGTACCCCTTTCGTATGCCTTCGTATGGTGCGACGAAACTCCAATGTCCACCCATTCGTTTCCATAATGCAGGTGTCTCGAACACTGCATTAGTTAGGTGTTTGTTTATTCGTGGTACTGCAATTCCTTCCAATCTCTTTTCTACCAATCTCTCTTCCATTATCTGGTTCCTGCCTGCCCAGATTTCTTCTCCTGCGTATCCGAGGCCTCCCAAACCCCAATCTTTCTCTCTTGGTGCCTCTGTCTGCACAGGCCAATCTTCCTTGGTGGCGTATCCGAGCATATTGATGGCTATAATATGTTCCTTCTCTTTTCTCTCCCGGTATATCTTTAGCTTAGATCCGTTGATTGCACTGGGTAGGGGCGATCCATCCAAATTCTCGAGTTTTATAGACCCATTGTTGCATACTTTTTTGATTTTGAACGGTCTTGACCACCTTACTTTGAACTTCCTTGGTTTAATCTCGTTATGGCCGTTATACTTCAAAACTAATTGTTCTGGCTGGAAGTCCATTAGTCAGAGGTGCTTGTCGTGCCAATGCTTCCTTCTCCGTTGCATATTCCGTGACCCATTGTGCCATCACTCTTCGCTCGTCGAGTTTGTTGAGTTCGTATAACCGCTCCTTCAAACTCTCCGTATCTCCTAACCGGTTCTCTATGGCTATTCGTAGACTCGGTACCATGTATTCCATTGGTACCACTGCTTCCTGGCCGTACATCAACTGGAAAGGTGTGTGTCCTGTTGTTACTTTGTATGGCGTATCCGAGCATATTGATGGCTATAATATGTTCCTTCTCTTTTCTCTCCTGGTATATCTTTAGCTTAGATCCGTTGATTGCACTGGGTAGGGGCGATCCATCCAAATTCTCGAGTTTTATAGACCCATTGTTGCATACTTTTTTGATTTTGAACAGTCCTAACCACCTTACTTTGAACTTCCTTGGTTTAATCTCGTTATGGCCGTTATACTTCAAAACTAATTGTTTTGGCCGGAAGTCCATTAGTCGGAGGTGTTTGTCGTGCCAATGCTTCCTTCTCCGTTGCATATTTTTCGTGACCCATTGTGCCATCACTCTTCGCTCGTCGAGTTTGTTGAGTTTGTATAACCGCTCCTTCAAACTCTTCGTATCTCCTAACCGGTTCTCTATGGCTATTCGTAGACTCGGTACCATGTATTCCATTGGTACCACTACTTCCTGGCCGTACATCAACTAGAAAGGTGTGTGTCCTGTTGTTACTTTGTATGTCGTACGGTATGCCCACAGGACAGCTGGTAGCCGCTCTTCCCAATCCGCTTCCTCTATACCACAAGACTTGTGAATAATTGCCACTAGTACCTTATTCGTAGATTCTGCTTGGCCATTGGCTCGTGGGTAGTACGGGCTAGATAGGTTGTGGAATATCCGGAACTCTGTTGTCATTAGTCGGATGACGTGATTCACAAAGTGTTCTCCTCGATCATTGGTAATTTGGATTGGAATCCCGTACCGTGTCACTATCTGTTCGTAGATGATTCTAGCTGTTTTTTGGGCTGTGTTATCTGGTAATGCTTGTGCTTCAGCCCACTTCGTGAGATATTCTGTCGCCACCACGATGTATCGGCACCGGTGTAGGTGACTCACTTTCAGTGGTCCGATAAAGTCCAATCCCCATCGCTCAAACAACTCCTGCGGTTGGGATGGATAGAGTGGCATAAAGTCCCGCTTCAGAGGTTTTCCCACTCTCTGGCAGGTGTCACATCCTATCACCCACTCCCGTGCGTTTGTGTGCATCGTCGACCACCATAGTCCTGCTAGAAGAATTTTTCTCGCCGTGGCATCTGGTCCCATATGCCCGCTAGCCAAACCCTCATGTGCCTCCTTCAGTACCCCTGGTATTTCTTCTTCTATAACACATCTTCGGAGGATCTGGTCGGACCCCATTTTGTATAGCAAGTCGTTAATTTGCTGGAAGCTTTTGCTTTTTAGTACGAGCTTTCTCCTCTCTGTTGGTGCCATTTCCTTGGGGAATGAGGAGGTGGACAAGTACTCTCTAATCTTTTCGTACCATGACGGAAGTATTACAATCTGAAACAGGTGTGCATCGGGGAAATCTTCGTTCACGCCTCCTTCCGCAGGTTCACCTGACCGTATTCTTGACAACTAGTTAGTGATCACGTGACTCTTCCCTGGCCGTACTATGATAGTGAACGTGAACTCCTGAAGTAATAACAACCACCTACTCGCTCTACCTTGGATTATAGGCTTGTTCACAAGATACATCAGAGCTTGATGGTCCACGTAGAAGGTGAATGGCGTTGCTAGCAAGTAGTGCCTAAATTTTTGTACGGAGTACACCATCCCTAGTGCTTCTCGCTCGGTCGTACTGTAGTTCTTCTCTGCCTTCGAGAGTAGCCAACTAGCAAAGAATACTGGTTGGTCCAACCCATGTGCTCTAACTTGTGTGAGTGTTGCTCCTATGGCAAAGTTTGAGGCATCCACATGTACGTGGAATTCTTTGTCCCAGTCCGGGTACACCAGGGTGGGTGAACTGATTAGCCGATCCTTTAGTTCCTTGAATGCTTTTTCTTGTTCTTCCGTCCATAGGAAAGGTTGTCCCTTCCTTGTCAATAAGTCCAGCGGGTATGATACTTGTGCAAAATTCTTAATGAACCTCCAGTAGTACCCGACATGGCCGAGGAAGGATTTCACTCCCGTGACATTTTCTGGAGCCTCCATATGTACGATGACCCTTATTTTGTTAGGATCGGTCTTTAGCCCTGCTTTGCATACAATATGGCCTAGTAACTTCCCCTGCGGTACCATGAACCTGCATTTCTTCGGGTTCAATGCTAGACGTGCTGCTCGGCATCTTTCCATGCATTCTCCAAGGGCTTTGAGATGTTTTTCCTTGTCACTAAAAATAGACCAGTCGTCTAGAAATGCTCTGAAGTTGCCCACCGACATCTTGTCAAATATGTGCAGAATTATCCTTTGGAATGTGGCCGGTGCGTTACACAACCCAAATGGCATCCGGTGGTACGCGTATACTCCGTCTTCGACCACAAAAGTTGTCTTCAACTTGTCTTCTTCGGCAATACAAATTTGGTTATATCCGGAAAACCTGTCGAGGAACAAATACATTTCATGCCCGGCGACGACCTCCAAGATGGTGTCGGTGAAGGGAATTGGGAACGGGTCCTTCACTATTACTGCGTTCAAACATCGGAAGTCGACACATATCCGGATTTGCTCCGATTCTTTTTTTAAGGAAATGACAATTGGTGACACCCACTCGCTCACATTTACTTTGAAAATGATTCCCGCCTCCAACATCTTCTCTATCTCCTCTTGTACTTTCGCGGCATAGTTCTTGTTCATCCTATACGGTCTCTTCCGTACGGGTTGGGCTCCTGGTACGAGCGGAATCCTATGCACGCATAGCTCCGGTGGTCCTCCTTTCAAATCCTTGTACGTCCAGGCGAAGGTGTCCTTGTACTCCATGAATATTTTGAATGCCGCCGCCTTTAGTACTGGGTCCCAGTCATCACCGACGAGGATCTCCCTAGGCTTCTCTTGTTCTCCCAGATTCACCCTTTTGATTGTCGGTTCGTCGTACTTGATGGGTTTATCTTGTTCAAGCTTATGGGTTGGCGTCTCGTCTAACTCTACCATGCCTTCCTTATAGTTGCCATACTCTGGCGAGAATGCCTCACTGGCGGATCTCTTATCTTCGCCTTCTCCTCCTCCTTTGATCTGCAGCATGTTGCAATCTGGGTGGAAGACTTCATAATCTTCCATCTGCCAGTGAAATAACCCGTTTAGTGAACTAGTTTCATCTTCTGAACAACTTCCAATTTCTAGAACGCCTTCCTCGTTTGGCTCCATGCTTCCCCTTTCTTCATCGCCATCTAATCCCTCATCAGATTCTGAAGACGCTAGGTCCTCACTGACTGCTTGATTTTTCAAGTCGATGATATACTTCTTCCCATGGCTCTCGATGGAGAGGGTATTCTTCTTCCAGTTATGGTTTGCCTTGGCGGCAATTAGCCATCCGCGTCCGAGTAATGCATCGTACGCTTTTCTCTCTAGCGGGATGATGACAAAATTTAGCAGGAATTGTTGCGTACCTATCTTTTTGTGCCATCAGCGTATTGATTGGTTTGATATTATGTTGATCGGCACCCACCAGTTGAAATGTCGGTGGCCAGAGTGTGGGTTTCCCGAGGCTCTTCTATGTGTCCTCGGGTAGTACGTTAACCCCCGATCCTCCGTCAACGATGGTATTAGAGAGTTTCATCCCTAGGATTTCCATCTGTACGACGGCCGGTTTCCTCCCGCCGCTTATTGCGAGTAGCGTTGGATCCGTGGTTGCTCCTGTCGGTTCTTTGGTGTCTTCAATCGGACCCATTTGTGTGTTGTCTGTCATGATATTTGTGAGTGCTACTCTTAGTTGCGGCATGGTTTGCAGAAGGTCTGTTACCTTGACTGGTATAGTCGTGTGAAGTACTTGCCGTACGATATTCTTTTCCAACTCTGACCGCAACGGCGTACTAGCCTCTTTGTTTTAGTTCTCCGTTCATTTGCCATTGCTTCTTCTACTTCTGCCCTGGCTTGTCGGAGTCGTTCTTTCTCCGTACGGGGGTCCGGGTAATTAGCTTTTTTCGTCTACGCCCTTGTAAGTGCTAGAACTTCTTCGTTGGTTACCTCTAGTATGTTGATACCTTTCTGCTTGGGACAGTCGGTGTCTTCGTGATCGCCTGGACCGCACCACTTGCACAGCTTCCCTCCGGCGCCTTGGCCGCTCTGGCATTCCTTGGCAAAGTGGCCCCATTCGCTACATCTCCGGCATTGGATCATGGGCCGACCTTTGCTGTCATATTGGATTTTGCTTCTTGGTGTGGTGTTTCTCCGATTGTTGTGATAGCCACCGGGAGATGCGTTGTTACTCTGATACTTCAGTGGAGTGGTCGGAGGGGTGGATTGTTCCCCTTGTGTGAAGAACACTTGCGCACTTCGTGTTTTCAAATTGTACGGGCATTCTTTGACCGAGTGTCCCATAACCTGGCAGATGTCACAGAACATCTTCTTTGGGCAGTTTGCTTTTGTATGGCCTTCCATTTTACATTCCGTACACCATAGTTCGGTTGGGTCTTTTGACCCTTCCTTGTCTGCTTTCAGTTCCTTCATCATCCTTAGCATGTCGCGACAAAGTGCTTGTATAGTTTTTGATTCATCCTCGCTTTCCCCCGCGCTTTCTTCATCATCATGTTTCTTCCCTCTAGAGGATGTCTTGTTCTCACTTTCAATATCCATCGCACGGTTGTATGCTTCCGTGTACGAGGATGGAGGTACTACCTTCATGTTTTTACGTAGCGAGGGAAGTAGCCCTTCAATAAACCATCTCTTCTTTAAACCATCTACTGGCTGTGATTCTAGTTTCCCCAGCAGGTCTTTTAATTTCCAGTTGTAAGTTCGTACGCTTTCGTTTTTCCCTTGTTTGGTGTTGTAGATCTCAGCCACAATTTCATTGTTGTCCCTCAACAGTTTAAATTCGTCTTGAAATGCCTGTTTCAACACCCTCCATGAAGCTTTCTGTGTTCGATCCAACTCTGAGTACCAGTTAATGGCATTGTCTCGGGGTGTCGCCGGGAATGCTTTCAACCAGTTATCCTAGTCGTCTTCTCCGCTCGCTGAGCAAATTGTCTCACACGTTTTACAGTGTCGTATTGGATCTTCTGACCCATTCCCCGTAACCTTCGGCAACTTTTGCCGTTCTAGAGTCACCATCCTACCTCGCTGTCCTACCCGTGTATTGCACCTGACTGGACTGGTTTCGGTACGTTTCGGTGCGTCACTTGCACTCTCGGCCACGTCCGAGTCACCCTTCTGTCCCCTGTCAGCGTCCTCTACACCTTGGGTTTCCTGGGTCCCACTCCGGTGCTCCCTCTGCCAAGGGGTCTTGGGCTCAGATCTCCCTGTCCTCAACCCTTCGTCGTCGTCTGATATGGACAACTCCCGAAAGCGTTGGATACTGTTTTCAAGTTCACCGCTCAAGTCTTCCTCATTTTCTTGGGTTTTATGTTTTTCTACGTATGGGGTGCCGAATGGTTCCTCGTGCTTCTCTTCCTCAGGGTGCTGATGTGATTTACTAAATCTCCGCCGTTGGTTTTCTTGCTCTTTTATTCTTAATGATCGCCGAATTCTTTCGTCCTCCGCTTCGTGCCCGACTGGTACTCGGTTCTTGTTTTTGTTCGGTCATACGGGCATTTACAAGTCTTTCATGCGATCATTGCTGGTTGCCAGGGTTACGTCTCCGACTAGTGTCCCTTTCTTCCTCCTCCCGTTTGGTTCGTTCCTCGTACCGCTGCAAGATTTGTTGCCTTTGGCTTTCTTGTTCCTCCTCCACCCGAAGTTCTTGTAGGATGATGGAATGACGGGCCAACAATCTTGGCATGCAGTGGAGGAGGTGATCAACCTCGTTGTTTACTTCGAGGCGATCCCAAATAACTGCCTCAGGGACTTCTCGTCGGAGGGCTTGCCTTCGTATGTGGTCTCGTAGGGATATGTTTTAGAGATTTGTTAGATCTCGTGTCAAATCGTCCTTTCTTTCTTCATTCGTTACTATGGGTTCGTTCGCTGGTCGACCCATTACGCTGCCATTACACCGAGTGCTTCCCTGGTCCGCTTAGGCAACGGCGCCAAATGTTTACCTCACGGACTGTTTCTATCAACGTACTACTTACACAGGAAGTAAACTGAACTAGATGCAATACACAGAGAGAATAACATAATAAGGCTGAATCATGAACACTTCTATTCATTCATTGCAAGTATTAACATATATAATCTGACTCTCATAGTATTAACAATTCCACATAACATAACTCCCATCCGACTACATGGTCCCAGTACATATAGCGTTCGGCAGTGGTTGAGCAACCAACCATTGTGCCGCTTCATAACCATAACTAATGAGGACTTCGTTACATGCCATTAACCATACTTACTTATTCCCACTACAACTAATGTTTTATTACCAAAGCCACCGACCGACTACGCTAAGGCCGACTACGCTAAGGCCGACTACGCTAAGACCGACTACATACGTCGGCTTAAACAAAATACTAATAATTAAATGAAGAGCTAAACATAAACTTAAATAACAAGCTAGATAAGGAGCTCTAAATGTTAAATAACAAAAAGATACTATCAAACGAACTAAATAATAGAAAGAGAAGAAGAAACTCAGAGCAAATAGGAAAAAATAAAACTAATGAAAAAGATAAGAAAAAAGGAACAAGAAGAAAAAAGAGAGAAAACAAAGATAAAAAGAAGAGCAAGAAAATTAAATAAAGAGCTAAAATTATACTTAAAAACCAACAAAAAAACGGAAACGAGTAATAAATATTAGACCAAAATATGATAACAATAGAACTAAATATAAGAAAGAGAAGACAATAAATTATTAAAGAATAAAAGGGAGAAAAAAATATTGAAGAAATTGTAACGATATTTTATTATTAACTGATTGAATGATTACAAATGGAGATGTAGTCTCCTTATATAGAGAATAACCGAGAACAAAATAGAAACTTTCTAAACTATCTAATTGATGGAGAAAATAGAAACTTACCTAATGAACTAAAGATGACCATTAATAGAATATTATTAGTTACTCTAATACCTTCCCTTAATGGTCATCGTTCTAACTAAACATAGAAAAAATTTAAAACGCATAGAAGGCTGACTCCTTCGCCTTCTCCTCAGAATGCTCTGCTACATGAGCTTGTTGTTGAGACTCTCCTTGGTTGGACTTCTGATCAGCCAACCGCTTTTTGCAGAACCTCTGGATGTGACCAAGCTTCCCACAATAGTGACAGGTGATACTCTTCTTGGAACCCTCTTCAGATGTGCACTGTCCTTTCTGCCGAGTGGACTTGCCTTTGCCTTTGTCCTTGACAATAAATGCTTGTTCCACACTGACCATATCATTGTTGCTACCAAACTTTTGTCTCCACCTCGCTTATTGCAATAATTTATTACACAAGTCATCAAATTTCAAGTCAACATTAGTGGAGGTAATGTTGAGTGTCTCAATAAAATGTTCGTAGGATCGTGGTAAACTCTTCAGTGTAATTACCACCATATCCTCTTCCTCCATCTTGCAACCAATGGCCTCCAGTTGATCGCGTATATCCTTTATCTTCATAAGATGCTCCTGCAGAGACATCTTCTCATCCATCATAAGAGAAAACAACATATTCTTCAAAAAGAAAGCTCGGCTTTTATCCGACGTTTCATGGAGACTTTTCAACTGCGCCCAAATCTCTGCAGCAATCTTGCCAGATGGCACCTCTGGAAGCATCTCATCGGCAACTGATAACTTGAGCAACATAACCGCTTCACGGTTACGTTCATTAATCTTGTCTTGGTCCTTGCCGACCATTGTAGGATTAGGAGTCTTACCCAAAACAATCTAATCTAGGCGTCGGTACTCAAAAATTGATAGCATCCGTTGCTTCTAGGTATTGTAATTTTTACTGTTGAAGCGTTGATTGCCCTCCAACATGATGTTGGTCAACGACACAATCCCTCCCGTTTTCCGATGCACAAAAAACTAGGTAAACACGAGCTTCAAAAGAATCTGATTTTTTTGTCAAAAACCAAGCAAAACCTTTAGCAATAGATGGCACAAAATTCGAGGCATAGAAAACGATGCACCTAGAAAAATTGGAGACCAACCCAATTGAGATCTCGAAAAATCCAGCAAGAATCTGCAATCAAAAAAAAAATCACCTTGAAACAGAGGGTCAAAACCTTAGATGAATTCTGGAAAACCTTGGGCCACCATGAATAAACCAGAAAATTGCAGGAAAAAAGAGATTTGCAGATGTCTTTAGAAACACAGCAAAGAATTGAAATCCGCAGCCAAAGACAGATTGAAAAAACGCTCAGATGATTTTCATAAATTGCACCTAGAAAACGCGATTTAATCAAGGGCCGAACTGTGAAAAAAAAAGGTCGCGTGCGGCCAGAAGAAACACGAAAAACTGTGCGCCTAGGTATAGTGAAAAACGTGGCCAAACTGAGGAGCGAAATATAGGTCGCGGTTTGCACGAAAACGCCTCCTTCAAAGCACAAACGCATGCCTGGAGAGCTTAAAAAAAAAGCGCGATAGAAGACCTATTTTCACAAAAACGGGTGCCCAAAAAAACAAAGAACGCGGGCAGAGAAGGGCGATCTCATAAATGCATCAAAAAAATGACGCGAAAACCCTTGTAAATGCAAAAAGAATACCCACGAACTTCAAATTCTTTTGCAAAATAAAAATTTGCCCACGAGCTTAACAGAAGCCACCAAAAGAATTTCAAAAAATAAATTTCGAAATTTTAACACTTTAAAAAAATCTTCAAAAATATAGCACAATTTTTCATAAAAAATTGTTCAAATTTTTTTTTTGGAATAATTCTAGGTAACTAGGTCACGAATTTTTTTTTCTAAAGGCTCGTCACCCTCTTTGATACCATGTACTGATATTTTATTATTAATTGATTGAATGATTACAAATGGAGACGTAGTCTCCTTATATAGAGAATAACCGAGAACAAAATAGAAACTTTCTAAACTATCTAATTGATGGAGAAAATAGAAACTTACCTAATAAACTAAAGATGACCATTAATATTATATTATTAATTACTCTAATAGAAATTAAGATAAAGAGAATAAATGAGGAAAAAGGAAATTGAGAAAAATGATGAGAAAAAATGATAATAAAGGTAAAGGAAAACCATAAAATAATACACCAACTGAATAATAGGAGAAGAAAAAAAATTCTTAAAGAACAAAAAGGAAAAAACAATACTAATGAAAATCCAAGAAAGGAAAAAGTTGAACAAGGAGAACAAGACGAATAAGGAGAAAACAATGAAAATGGAGAAATATCAAGAAAAAAGGCACTCTAAATAAAATAGGAAGATAACGAATAAAATCAAATAATAAATAAATACCCCTACTATTCCTAATATCCAAAGAACTGTTGATGTTGTAGTTTCGGGCTACATACTTCCACCTTGAATGTTAGACAATAAATTCATATAGCCTAACGGCTATTCATTTATTGTAGTGAAGAGGTGCTTCACTTATAATATTTAATTATTGAGAATAATTAAATGGGCCGACTTATAATATTTAATTATTGTGTATAATTAAACGGGCCGACTTCATTAAAGAAATAATATTTCTTTAATATTGATATGAGGCCGACCTTATTGAAGAGTCACCTTATTTTGTATAAATACAAGGTGATGATCTCCCATTTGATGATCAAGTTCATTCATCATATTCGCACTCTGTAATGATCCGATCCTTTGGTACAACAAATTTTTTCCAATTTACATCAAAAGAGTAAATAAACTTGCTAACAAGTCATTGCAATATAATTTTTCTTTCCTTTATTGATACTATATGAACATGATATCATATTGAAATTGCAATAAAGATTTCATTTGATTACAATAACTTCACAAGTACAAGTAACGATAAAACGTACCTTAACTAACTTAGCTCCAATGAGCTTTTGAACTAATACTGGTAAGAAGGTCCAGGAGCCCGCCTTTCAAATCTCGGTGCCTCAGTAGCCTGGTAAGGAGGAGAAACATCACTCGGGTGCTTTTCCGCCAACCATAGACTTATAATGCGGTCCCCCGCACATCTACCATTCGATAGATGGCCCTCCCTTCAACGAAGAGATTGGTTGGGTAACCGATACTGTAAACCGATTGAGCATAGTGGTGTGTCCTACATAGCTAGAATCTGTACATTCGGTAAACTCTTGATCTAGTATGCAATACGGGATCACGATGGACATGTCAGTGTATTCATCACTCAATCAAGAGGACGTTTGTTCATTTACACTACTTTGGCCAAAGTGTTTAATCAGTATCTCTACTGAGGGTTAACTGCCACATACACTATTTAGGGTTGATTTGACTTAGGGCTATTTTACACTACGCATAGGTCTTTTGTCCTATCGTGGTAATCTGTACCAAAGACATCCTACATCAAGTAAACCTACTGGGATGAATCTGCATCGCAAGTACTACTAATACTCTCTCCTATACGAGAATGGACATTTGCTAGGAGTTTAGCTAGCTTACTAAGTTAAACTAATAACTTAGCTGGCTATAATGTACTTGAATCAAGCTCTCATTACAGTCCTAGTAGTAATATCTAAAATATTGAATACTCTCCTTATACAAAGATCATACAAGTAAAGCAAATAGAACTAAATGCATTGTCTACCTTTTAAGACAAATTATTACTCTTTTATACAATCATGCATCACCTATGCCTTATCTACTTCATGCAACTTTTGGACAATCAATTGCAAGCATCATACAACAGTATAATATTTCGTTTGTCTAACATGACTTCTCAAGGATTGAAGATAAAAATAGCAGAATAATAACTTTATTGATCTAACATGACTTCGCAAAGATTAAAGATGAAAAGAGAATAATTTAATCATGCCTGGATTAAGCTTTCCTCAGGTGATGATGGTCTGTCCTTGCAGTATTCCAGACTACAGAGTTTCTTTGTTCTCTCTCACAGCAAAATACTCTTTCAAAGAAATTGCTCTCACACAATAAGATGGCTTCTCACAGAAAATGACTTCTGACAGAAAAATGGCTTCTCACAACAAAATGGCTTCTCATAGCAGAATGGCTTCTCAGATTTGTGCATAAATTACACTCCCAGAATTCAATGTATATTCTTGCAAATATACTACTAAATCTGTGATAAATTACTCCACAGTTTGATGTAGAAATGAGTGATACTTAGATTGATAATCTGATGAAAACAGAGTGACGACTTAACTAGGCTTGATAGCAATTAAATGCAGCAGGTTAAAATCCTAATGAGGCACAATGAATATCACATGAATGCTAAGAATGAATGAGTGTATAATTCACAGCAGGCGAAGGACTTTTATAGAGCCCCGAAATGCAATGCATTTCCTTATAGGAAGGCATGAAAATTGACAACACACAACCAAAATTGTTCAAAGGTAACTTTGTGGATTTCCAAGCCCTTAATCATCATTTTAAGAAGTGATTCGACTTAATTAAGAGCCAACAAAACAAGAATTATTCAACTGATCAGCAAAAATCGCCACTTGTAGGAATTCCCCAATTATGGTGCCAAACAAGTAGGTGATTCATTTGCTTGAGAAAAGGTCTTGCTTGAGATTGCATTAAGTTTACACCTTTGAGTTGCGTTGCCCCTGCATTCTAGCAGTGTTGAATTCTTCATCCAGGCGAAGCGCTTCTCTCCATTCACGTGATTCACCATTTCGCCATTTTCATCCTTCACGGGAAAACTTCAAATATTTCCACAATGACTTTATTAAGTCTAAAGTTTATGAATCACATATTTCTTTTAAACTTTAGAGAAGTCCTTTCTCACATTCGATTTATTTCACAATGCAAGGTAGGAGAAATCGATTTTCATTATACTTGGGAAACATTCGATTTCCCAAATATGTGATGAGAAATAATAAATATTGATTTTCATATATTTAACTATTTAATTAATTTCATGATGGAAATAAGAAAGGTCAATTTCCATATTACTTAGGAAATAGTTCGAATTTCCTAAGTACGTGATGACAAATAATTAAATATTGATTTCCACATATAAATCAAATATGAATAGCTCCATTTTAATATTTAAAAAAAAAAATATTAAACGTTAGGAAAATAAGTCGATTTCCCTAAATGAGATCAATTTAGATAATAATCCGTTTTTTCATAAATTGAGAAATGATAATTAAATCAATGATTTGATTTTCCAAATAAGAGAAATTAATATTAAATTAATTTAGGAAATAATTATATATATTTGATTACATAAATATAATTATAGTTCTTAAATATATTAAACATATATATATTTAAATACGCAAGTATTAATATTTATATATTTTAATATAACTATAATATATTTATATAACTTTTAATATATAATTATGCATATATATATTTATATCGTTAGCCAATCAACATATCCGATATGTATAATCATACATATATATGTAAATTTCCCAGGTAATAATAATATAATATTATTAATATTCACACATTACTGGACACATGCATATATACATACATATACCAGTATATTCCCCTAGGCACATGTATACGTACGTATACCATATCGATACATTCGTATGGCATGTCCATTAGCCAACTTACGCTTGTATCAACATGTCTTATACCTACGGATACGTGTATGTACTATACACATGTATATATATACTTACTTCCAATACATGTATCCGTTCATGTTCCCATCACAATGACCATGAACAAACGCAAGGAAGAACCTCATATAAAACACACAGAAATAGTCAAGACCTCTACTTGCAAAACATACAAGCTATGGATGACTTACCTTAAACTTGTACAAAACTAACTTGGTTTACTTAGTCTAAGGTGAAGTGTGTGTATGCTTAATTGGTTTTCGTTACCGGTTAACCGACCAAGCTCCTCTCCCGAGTGATACTTCCCCTCCCCCTGGAGAATGATCCTTTTCCTGCAACCACTAGCACATACCTTTAGCAGCATCACATATATAAACATCTTTAAAGTTAAAATAACTATACTTCAATAACCATCTATTCATATATGCAGTATTTCACCATGAATAACATCAACTGAGACAACATCAAATGAAACAACATCGAGTGATATAACATTCATATTGATAACAAGGTACATGCATCATTAATTCATCTCAAGAATTCACATCACATTCACTTTTACCGCATGTAGCAATAGTAAACAGTAACCTCACATTTTGGGATGTAACACACTCCTTGAAGAAGTTCGCACTTGAGCTGCAGGTCATGATCTTGAGCAGCAGATTATTATCTTGAGCGGCAGATCATTATTTGGAGCAGCAGATGATTATATTGATGCAGCAGATTGATCTCAAGGAGAAACATGTCTATTCTGTATTCACGCATCTAGGAGAGATGCTGTTGTATATTGTATCAAATTCGGCCTTGTGTTGGGCCTGAGTTGTAAGCAGATTTCTGCTCTTATTCCTAAATATATAAGAAATATATTTGTTGGGTTTTTCCCCTCGAGTTTGGAGGGTTTTCTTAGGATATCTTGTGGTGTTCATTGTCTTATGTGTTGCATTTTCTGATTGCTTTCATGTCTGATCATAAAACTAACACGGTATCAGAGCGGGTTTAGATCTGATTAGATTTGTCCAAGCAATTCTAGCAGATTCAAATGCAAACCTTGAGTCAAACTTCATCATATTGGATGCGAGCAGTATTCAGAAGGCTTCTGAGGTTGTCAATCCTTGACATGTTAGAAGGCTACAGGTGTCATGGCCTGAGTTTTTATGATGGCGTATCCTTGTGTTTATCCTTCCTTTGGCAGACTATTATGAATGCTTTGAGAGCGGCCAATTTAAAGACTATCAGGAGCTGAAGGATAATATAGTAATCGCTCCTAATATTGGTAATCGCTTGGATTAAATGTTGGAGGTCGCATAAGGTTGCCGCTTCAGATCAAAGTTAGATGGGAGGTAGGAAAGGTCAAATCGTCATATAAGGTGGAGTTTGAGGAATCGCAGATTTAGAAGCTCTATAAATTCATATCGACTTCTGTCCAAGCTTAGATATGGAGAGTCATGAGACATCGTGATTGGAATTATATTAGTCTAGACCTTCAGTGCTAATTAGAAGCGGCGTCTCAGAGTAAAGTGAGGCACTAGTAATAATCGTGGGGTTGGAAAGACCTTTTGTTGAAGCTGCGTGTGAAGTAATACCTTACTATTGTGGCGTGAGGTTGATATGGCCTTGTATTCTTTTGCAAGAGCTTCATGTGTATACATTCACCAAGCGTGCCTAATACTAGTCATCAAGATGTTATCCAAACTTGGGGCTGAGTCTTCATTATCAGCTGATATGAAATCAGGATGAGGGTAAAATTGATGGCAACATTGAGTGAAGGTGGCGGAGATGAGACTCAGCTATAGATTTAGCTCAATGGTGTACCAACAACAAAAGATAAGTATTTTATTATTGTTTATATTTTTTAAAATCTGGGGGTAAAATTCAGTCTGTTGAGTTGTGTAGATCTCATGTCACTTATTTAAATTCTATGTGTGCAGTAAAGATCGTGCCTCCTCTTGAATAGTGATCTCTAGGATGAGATCCTTTGGAGTCACCCTTCGTTCATTGTGAGATGTTCATGCTAGTTGTGAAAAATTTCTAAGTGTCTGTAATGTCCCCTTCTCAGCCATGACCTGGCAGTTGGCTGTTAGTCTATCCTGGTGACCCGTAGACTACTCGAAAGCAGAAATTAGGGTTCCCTATCTTTTAGGAGGATGTTTCAGCCTTTGTTGGAGTGTGCTTCTGGAATCTTGGTGTTTGGTTGGCAGCTCCTTTTTGGGTTTTCAGAGAGCTTCGCGATGGTATAACTTGCATGATGATCCGAGTTACTTCCTGGGTTTACTATTTTTAGTAAATTCTATTTCTGGCAGTGGTCCTATTGGCTTCAGTGCATTTGGCTTCCCTCATCAGATGGTTCAGCTGGCATAATCGAAATCAGCACCTAGATGCAGTTTCTAGAGAGATAAGTTGTTTTAATTAAAATAATGTTTTATTTTAATTATAACCCCCTTGGTCTAACATCATGACTTAAGTTGATTTTTAAAGGGGGAGTTTTATGGGTGGGCGCCCCATCAAGAGTTAAGTGAAATATTTATCATTTTTTATTAAAGTCAACTTGGGGAAAGTGGACTCCAAAAGGGAGGAGGTTTTAATTATTTAAAAAGTGCGAATATTTGCCTTGGAGAATGGGACGCCACTTGAAGGTTGAGTCAAACATCAAATTAGGGTTGACTCATTGAAGTGGGGCGCATCTTCTGGAAGGTTCTAGAGATGCTTGGCAAAATTATAAAAAGGGAGTGTGGGGTCTTCATTCAGCATCTTATGTTTTAGAGTATTGTTATGTTGCCGGAATGGTGTCAGGATTGCTTCGAGGGATGCATACCTCCTAGCTGGCTTAACTTCTTGCTTGAAAGATAGCAACTAGTTGAGAGTAGGTTTTTATTGAGTTGTTTTGCATTTTGAGATTGAGTCCTTGTATTTTCAGTCTTTTTCACAGTTGTTGTATTGGCTATGGCTAAACTGGTTTTTCAATTATAAGTCTTGGAGTGATTTTTATTTGCTTATGGGTAGTTGAGATATGTGCTTGGCTGGTTGAGGCGACCCCTTCCACCAATTTGTAGATTTTATTGTTGAGTACTTATTTTTATATGGCAAAATCGCCCCTTCTTGAGGGCCATACCATTTGAGAGTGCATTGGAATGCGTGCAAAATGAATATGCTATATTTTGGTTGGTTTCTTGGTCCCATCTTGGGCGCCATCAGTCTTAGAACATATTGCACTTTACTTCATAAAGTTTGAATGAGTTTCGAGGGAGTTATCATTATTTTAGCGAAATTCTGGGTTGCTGATTCTGCAATTTCAGTGCAAGTCTGTCATAATCAGATTGGTAAAAATGGGGTTTGTGAGTTGGGTTTGAGATAGAGAGATCAAGATAGGTATAGGGAAGTCTTCCTATCTTATTGCAGCATTTATACTTGTTCTTGGTGACAGGAAATTCTATGATAATGTAAGTTGAGCAGTAGTACTACCAGCACTCTTGGTTGTATGCTTTTCCCACGAATGTGGAAGAGATTGGTACCCCATCAGTCTATAGTTTAAGTTTAATTATCGCATCACCCGCTGAACAAGTGGAAGAGGCCGGCTTGCCGCCTGTTACTTATGTAATTGCATTATCTCATCTTGCTGATCGGCTAAGCCGTCACCATGCTTCCGTTGAAGAAGTGGTCGAGTTGCATTTTACTTTCAGTATTGCTCTTTCATTTCAGTCCTCTCGTTGAATAAGTGGTTGATTGATTGTACTTCCCTTCTATTACTTTCAACAAGCTTTGTTATGCTAACGACCCCCTTTCGTGTATGCTCTCAACGTTGCCTGCATTGGGATCTGGGTTGATCAGAGGAGAGGGTTACATTCAGTTGATTGAGGATTTCATAACATTAACGGGTGATTTGAGTTGTGTCAAAAATGTGAAAAATTGGCCCGGTATATTTCAGACTCAGAGATGATAAGAGAACTGCAATTTCGTTGTGATTGGATGATCACATCGATACGATTCTCTATGTGCACGGACTGTGATGGTGCCTTGAGGGACCTGGTTCTATGTTAAATATGCTGGTTGCATAATGTGTTTGAGAAATCTGAGTTGAGCAGATTGTCTCTTGTTGTGCTGAGATTAGCTCTTTCGAGAGGAGTAAAAGATGGAAGAAAGATATATCAGAATCAATAAAGATAAGTTCTATTACTTCTTTATTTTTGATCTTTTGATATTTGCTACATATTTCACTTATAGTTTGATTCTTATATATAAACTATTATTATTATTATTACTAATCCTTTAAAATGCAGGTTGGATCAAGAAGAAAATAAATGATGAATTAATTGGGATTGTTTAAGGAGATTCTGATGAGATAAGTATTTCATGGTTGAATAATGTTCATGAATTTTTTTGAGATAGTAAATCATGTATGCTTCTAGTATTGGTATTTCTCTTCAGAATAGCTGAGCTCTATGAACTATTAAGTAATCTCTCCTTAATGCTTTCAGGACGGACCAAGAAGCGAAAGAGATTGCTTTTCAAGAGAAGAAGAGCTTGATGCATCCTGTAGGCTGAAGAATGGAGACACAACTTGCAGCCATGGGACTGAGTTGGTGGCTGAAGACATCTCTCGAAAAGGAAGAACCTATTCAGGTTGTCATTGTGATCAGTCTTTTCGAAGAGGAGAAATTAACCTTCAGAGGGAGTTCTGTGACTCACGGAGAAGAAGTGAAGGTTGTAGTGTTGCAAGGCTTGATGCGAAATCCTTGAAGATCCTCTTCAACAGTTGAGATCAAGATAGTCAACTTGGATTTAACATTGGTAGCTCCGCAAACCTATTCAGAATAAAGTGATCTGGGATATGGTCGAAGAGGACAGCCTTGAATCTCTACAGAGGTGTGCGTTGGAAACCATTCCTCTAAGGCAAGCGTTGCAGACAATCTTGGACGAAGAGGTCAGAAGGTTGATGCAAGTACTTAAAGATTCAGAGGGAGCCTACTGAACCTAAAGAAGATGGTGATCTAGTTAATCTTGATTCTTTATGTTGGTAATTTATTTCTTACTGGAGAAGATCACCTCATTATCAAAAGCAAGGAGTTAGCTTCTGAATTTGAAATGAAGGATCTTGGATACATGCATTACTTCCTTGGTTTAGAAGTTTGGCAGAGGCCTAATGAGATCATCCTAAGTCAAGGGAAGTATGCAATAGACATCTTGAAGAGATTTGGTATGATGGATTGCAAATCCATGTCTACATCTATGGAAACCAACTTTTCAGAAGTTAAAAGAGACTGCAACTAGTTCAGATTTGGTGGATCCTACAATGTACAGGCAGTTGATTGGATCATTGATGTATCTAGTCAATACTAGACCAGATATTTGCTATGAATGCACCTAGTCAGTTCATGTGTGAACCAAGTCAAATACATCTAGTTGCAGCGAAGCATATCATGAGATACTTGCGTGGCATAGTTGGGTATGGCTTGAGATATTCTTCTGGTGTGGACTTGAAGCTGCATGGTTATACTGATTCCGATTGGGCAGGGTGTGTTGCTGATCAAAAGAGCACCTCTGGATGTTGTTTTAGTTTGAGGTTTGCGATGATCTCCTGGTGTAGTAGGAAGCAGTCTTCAGTGGCACTGAGCACCGCAGAGGTTGAGTACATTGCAACATGTGTGATAGCTCGAGAAGCAATATGGCTTTGGAAGCTCCTTGCAGGATTGTTTGGACAATCATTGGAGCCGACTGTCATTCATTCATTAATCAAATCTGCGTGAAGCTTTTTGCCAATCTAGTGTTCCATGACACAACAAAACATGTTGAGATCAAATACCACTATATCAGAGATATGGTATTGAGGAAAGCAATTCAGTGGAGATATATTAGCACTGACGAGTAGAGGACTGACATTCTCACCAAGCCTCTCTCCAGAGTAAAGTTTGTGTACTTCCGAGACAAGCTTGGTATTGTGGAGAATGAAGCCCTAGCTGAGAGGGAGACTTAGCTTCAGTGATCTTCTATGATTTGCTTTAATGCATTTCTCTCTGTGAGAGAGATTGAGGTGCGAGCCCTTGTTTCCACCCTCTGGGAGTAGCCATGGTGGATGTCATGTGTGTGACTCCATGACAACATCACGTGAGAGAGTCCGTGATGGTTTTCTTGTACTTGTGTTTATTCACCCTTTTGGAGTAGCCATGGTGAACACCACGATGAGGTGACGACATCGCGTTCAGTGAGGGGCACTTGTGCACATGTACCATACATGGGAGTAGCCATGATGGTTATTATCATGATGAGGTGATATGCTCTTTTCCACATATGGGAGTAGCCATGGTGGTTGACATCATGATGAGGTGATATGACTTGCTCAGCTTGAAATATTTCTCCCTAGCTAAGAGGGAGTGTTGATGTTGTAGCTTCGGGCTACATACTTCCGCCTTGAATGTTAGACAATAAATTCATATAGCCTAATGGCTATTCATTTATTGCAGTGAAGAGGCGCTTCACTTATAATATTTAATTATTGAGAATAATTAAATGGGCTGACTTATAATATTTAATTATTGAGAATAATTAAATGGGCCGACTTATAATATTTAATTATTGTGTATAATTAAATGGGCCGACTTCATTAAAGAAATAATATTTCTTTAATATTGATATGAGGCCAACCTTCTTGACGAGTCACCTTATTTTGTATAAATACAAGGTGATGATCTCCCATTTGATGATCAAGTTCATTCATCATATTCACACTCGTTGAAGAAGTTCGCACTTGACTTGCAGGTCATGATCTTGAGCAGCAGATTATTATCTTGAGCAGCAGATCAATCTCAAGGAGAAACATGTCTATTCTGTATTCACGCATCTAGGAGAGATGCTGTTGTATATTGTATCAAATTCGGCCTTGTGTTGGGCCTGAGTTGTAAGCAGATTTCTGCTCTTATTCCTAAATATATAAGAGATATATTTGCTGGGTTTTCCCCCTCGAGTTTGGAGGGTTTTCCCAAGGTATCTTGTGGTGTTCATCATCTTATGTGTTGCATATTCTGATTGGTTTCATGTCTGATCATAAAACTAACAAGAACCACAAAATAAATATAGTGCTAAAAATATTAAACGTAAAATAAAGGGATAAAACTAATAAACGACAATAATATAAAGACAAAAGAAATAAATATTAATAGGGAAGAAGAAGAATTAATGAAGGAAAAAAGGAATAAAATAAAGAGGAGGATAACAAAACAGGAAAAAGGAAACTAGGAAGAATGAAGAGAAAATAATGAAAATATAGATAATGAAACAAAATTAAACCAAATAAAAATGAGGGACAAAAAAATGAAAATGAAATTATAAATTCAAATAATTAAATAACAAGACAAAAAATAATAAGAGGAAGAACAAAAGAGCTATAAAAAGACTAAATGAAACCCCACTATTGAATGATGAAAAGAAAGACTAACACAAACCACCCCAACCGAAAAGGAGAAAACTAGAAGCTAAAAAGATCGATGGAACAAAATGGAAGAAAGGAGAGGAAGATCAACCGAGAGGGGAAGACAAGACCAACAGGACTAAGGAAGGAAGAGAGGACCGGGGAGGAAGGGATGGGGAAGGAGACAAAGGAGGGAAGGATACGAGGCAAGGCTATTGATTAGAGGATACACTAGAGCTATCATGAGGGGGGACTACCAAGTTATTCAGAAGGGATTTCTAAGAGAAGCTAAAATTCTAACCCCCATCTCGGTTGAGGTTGGAGGGGTGGTTATTGATTTTAGTTGCCTCTTTGAGCTTTCTCTTGAAGTAGCTATCTTCTTTGCAAAGGATTTTTGCTTCTTCCAAGGCAATATGATGCTTGGTCTTGGAAGAGTGCTCGGGAAGCACAGATTTTGCAACCCACTGAAAAAATTGATTTCCATCACGAAAAAATTGTCTAAAATTTGATCTCCATGATGAAAAAATTGTCTAGGATATTATGCTTCTCAATAGTGGATGCACAAAGATTGTAAAATTTTCAAGAGGTTAGTTTTTAAAGTATACCGTGCTAGTCACACTGCAAGAAATGCTGCTACACAAAGGAACACAACTGCTTTGGTACCAGTCTGATGATATTCCATAACTAATTCACCAACAGCAATCTCAATCTTTCTTATTAATCTCTTATTGTAAAACATGTTATCTTCATGTGGTTACTTGAGAAAACAGTTGTCAAGTGCCTAGAAAAGGAGTTGTTTAAGTGCTCAAAAGAATGGAAAGAGTTGTAAGCAAGAATTGAACAACAAAAGAAACTGAAACAATACAAAAACAGAGAATAGTTCATTTAGGAATCAAGAAATTGATTTTTAATATATTAACTGGGTGACTGTTCTTCTAACCTTTTGAAGCCAGTCTTTAAATTTGGGTTTCCAATCATTCTTATGTATCCATGATTTGACTAGAATATCATGTGACAGGCTTTGTCGAAGAACCAATGTCTTCTCTTTGTTTCCTTACGAGAGATTGGGTGCCAGATAGAGTGCTACTTGTTTTTCTAGAGAATAAGCAAGCAAGTATCAATACACACACACACACATAATGCTCAAATGATTAGACATTAACTTTTCTCATATCTATTCTGCTTGTTTGTGTTATCAATGCCATCATTGATAATTGTTGATTTCTTCTCTAATGTAGCATACTTTATAGAGGCTTTCTAATTCACTAGACTCTTTTTCATATTTGAATTGTTATACATGCTCACTCACAATTAGCTTTTGGACACAGTCTTAGAGGAATCCTAATGATTTGAAGGCCAGTTAAGATGTAAAGTGATATTTTAATTTAGAAAAGTCTTGGACTCTGCCTTTTATTATTTATGTGAAAACTACTTGCCATAATGAACCAAGTTAGAATGTATTCTTAGAGGTCACAACTGGTCTTTCAGATTTTTTTTTTCTTAAAATCAAATGTTGAAAATTGAAATGCCAAGCTTGATTGTTTGATTGTTGATTGATGTTGGTTCTCTTATGACCTTAGGCCTCTTATTTTTCCAACCATCTGTTTTTGCATCTTTAAAGAACTGTCAGTTGACATACTCAAGTTTCTTTAGATCCATGTAGTCTATCTTACTAATGTTCCTAAATACTGGTCTTCCTCTTTATGGGAGCAGGTATTGAGAAATAATGAGGATGGCTCAGAAAATGGATCATTGCTGTCGCTAATGAACCATACACAGACTGCCTTTGGTTTGAGATTACTTAAACACTGGGTATGTTTGGACTGTTTCGAACTTCTTGGTATTCATTTCAAATTTTCAAGTATTTTGATTCTATTTACTACTCCTAACTTCTGCCTTAAGCATAATTTTTAAAACCAGTGCTTGTAAGTTGCCTATTTCCATCCTTATCTTGATGTATATTAGGTCCTCTAACAAATTCTGTGTTACAGGTAACTCATCCTCTATGTGACCAAAACACAATTGAAGCTCGTCTTGATGCAGTTTCTGAAATTGCAGAATCAATGGGTAGTTCTGGAGGGCTGCAACTTGAAGGTTCAATTTTAGGTAGTGGTAAAGGAGGTGGACCCACTAGGTCAGCTAGGTGCAGTAGAATAGAAGGTGGATCCCAGGGTTTACTAGCATCTGTTTTAACCTCCTTGGGGAAGATGCCTGATATTGAGCGTGGAATAACTAGAATTTTTCACCGATCGGCTACTGCAGCTGAGGTATAGTGTCAAGGTTCTTTCTATGGACACCTAGAATTTTCTGCTTTTATTTGCTTTGGACATTTATGAACTGTTACAAGCTTATGATATTTGAAAGATTGGGAATGGATGATACTAATTTTTTTAGTTTTAGAAATAAGTATAGAGTTAAAGATGCTTTATTTAAGTTAAAAAAAAAAGTTTTGTGGTTTCAGTTCTTTACTGTCATTCATTCACTCCTTACTGCCGCCAAACAACTTCAGCAGCTGGTTAGTGTTGATGAGGATGAAGTCATAGCAGATGATCCTTCCCAAGGGCATAATAAACATATAGGATCACAGTTATTGAAACGATTAATTGCAGCAGCATCGTCCTCTGTTGTTATTGAGAGTTCTACAAGACTTTTATCTTCCCTAAACAAAGATGCTGCAATGCAAGGGGATAAGCACAATCTTTTCATCTGTGCAGGCAACAGATTTTCTGAGGTATGAATTTATTATCTAACAATCACATCATTGGTCTTTTGGTATGTTAAAACTTTGTTGACGTGATTGCCAAGTCTACTTTGGAATTCATTGCTTTTGAATAGGTAGCAAAGTGTCGTGCAGCAGTTAGGGCAGCTGAGAAGATGTTAGATTCGTTTCTTCCTGCCTTTCAAAAGCAGCTAAAATTTCCGAACTTAGAGTATTTGAGCGTGTCTGGAATTACTCACTTGATAGAGGTAATAACGAATCACTGTATCAAGTCTCTAATTTTTTTGTTCTACTTCTTATAGCTTTAACATTTGTTCTGGTCACATGGAAACTAGATAAACAATGAACATGCAATGCCAATAATGTTTTAATATCTTATTTGTTTTTGTTTGCAAATTTATTATGAAAATATATGATATTTCTTCAAATGATACAATATGGTGTGGTGCATTTCTAAAGAAAGAAAGAAAGATGGATTGGGAAAAATCATGCCCCAAAAGCAGAGGTAGGACTAGGCATATGACTTGCAATGAGACTGCCAAAACAAGTGATATGAAAGACTTATGATGGGCAGAGATTTCCAAAATCCCATGCCTAAAAAACTATGTTCACTCTCCCCTGCATGGATTCTAGGGAAGCCATGTGGTAACTAGCTTTACTTGAACATTAGGCCAGTATTGGGATGTCTACCTTAGCCATCAAAGTGATCAGGCTAATTAATCCAGGCCAAAGAGTGCTCATCGTGCTTTGTATAATGAACTTGACCAAGCCTGAGGTGTGTTGTTTAGTGAGCTGTTGACCTTCAATCCATTTACCATTTCCTGATATTAGCATTCCATAGCAATGGTCAGACTCTGCTGTGGAAAACTGACACCTTTTGTATTTATGTGGATATCAGAACAGTGCCCACGTGAATTGGAATGGTTCTCTTGGGACCTTTGGGAGAGTCCTATAACAGATTTGAAGGTACCCTACTACATCTTCTGCTCCAGTTGATGATAAACTCTAATGTGGTCAAACTCTATGGTTGCTTTCTCTCCTGGGACTGATTCTGCATGCGCAAGTCAGCAAGGATCAAGATTCGTATAATAAATGAAATCTGATCCAGTCAACCATTCACTGCTTAAACTTACATTACAAGATACTTGAAGATGATATAAAGTCTCAATTGTAAATAATAGTTGAGCTTTATCAAAATCTCTTGACCAATGATGTCTGTTTCCCAATATAGAAACTTTCCAAAACACTTAGGCTTCTGAAATGTGCTCAAAATGATCCACGCACAAGCACCCTTGGGTTGGGTTTGCACCTCCCTTAGGCATTTGTGCCTTTCACAGCTTACTCCGCAGTATTTGTAGCTTCCATTACAAATTAAGCAAGATAATACTCTTCTGACTTGGCAGCCTGTAAATTTTGCACCTCATGTGAATAAAACTGCCAATCGTGCCATCAGCATGTTGGGTCCTACAAACACTTCACTTTCTCAGTCCAGTAATGGCTAAGGAAGTTGAAATGGTTAGAATATGAAGTCTCTGTAAACATATGTTCTTTTAAATTATTTATTGCATTATTTTTCCATGGTTTCCTCTGTTCAAAGACAGTCAGATGCAAAGACACACACACGCATACCATTTTTGTAACAAATTATCAATGCTAAAACAATCATTTGCAAGATTCATCCCATGAGACATGATTTTTTATTTTCTGGTGTCTTCTCTATTATGAAGTTTGTGGGAGATACCATTGTTTATACAAAGATTCTGGTAGTTCTCTATTGACTTTCTTCAGTTACCTTCATCAGAGATGCTTGGCCCCTTTTCTTCACGAGGTCACCTTGTTTAGGCATAGATCTCTTTGTGGAGGTCTAAGAACCAGATTGATTATTTCTTTCAATCTGTCACAGATGTTGGAGTTGATAAAAGCTCTCTGGATACTATTGATTCACTTACCAATGCAGACATGTCAGTGAGCCATTGCTTGTTCTTGTGGTCTCTGACAACTTAGATTTGTGGGCATCTCAGCTCTCATTCGAATGGTTGTGACACTATCTCTTCTTGACACTAGGGACCCTCTAAGACCCCTATTTCACGACACAGTTCTTGGGGAGAAACTTACATTACCAGTTTCTTTTCTACCACTTTGGCTTTGAGTCTTAGGAGAGGTTCTATGCAGAATTGATTTCCTCCTAGGGTTGTCCAATATGAGCCCTCTTTAGCCTTGGACTTTCCATGATGAGCATTCTTAGGATCTACATTGGTACTCCTACTGTGATTGATGATAATATTGTTTGCTTCTCCAATGCATCTCAAAAGATTGACGCTTGAGGATTTTGGTTCCTTGCATGGGTGGTCTTCATCTGCTTCCACTGCTTTGCAAGGTCTTTCCCTTGCACATCTATTACACTTGTACTAGTTTGGCTGTTACCATTTTTGAAGGTTAACCCTTGTGTGTCTATTTCTGTGTTTTTGCTACTTTTCTTGTTTTATTGTATTTGCTTTGAGTCTAAGGTCCCTTTTTCCCTAGTTCTTTGCTATCGTACCTGATTTACATTCCAGTCCCTTTGTTCTATTCTTGTTCCTGGACGCTAATATAATTTCTTCTTTGTTTCTAACTCCCGCATGTATCATAAGATCATATCCCATTCAAGACGTATAAGAGAACTTCACTTTTTATCTGTCATGTCCATTGAATATGTAATGGTGCTTCCACTTTTTGTTTGTTCATTTCCATTGCATGTTCAACACAATTGATTAAGTAGATCCGCCTCTTAGTTTGTAGATTGTCCTCTATGTAATTACAAGGTTTGGCATGGATCCTAAATGTTCCTTTTGCCTATAGCCAAGCTACCTGAGCTTTGGGAAAGTATCAAAAAACTGTGTTTAGCAGGCTTAGATCTGCCACAATAGAATCAAGAGGCCTGGAAATGTAAGTGGATCAGTTTTATCCTCAAGGCTAAGCCATTAAAATTTAAATACAATGCAAAATATTTTGTTGAATAAAATTCTAGGACTGGATTGGCAAACCCAAGGGAGACAATGGAGCTCAGATGATTTGTGGCGAGTTTTTTCAGATGAGACAAGGAGTGTGGGTTTTCCACAGACCCAAGGGTCCTAGAAAAGAAATGCTAAGTTTTGTAATACTTGAAACATGCCAGCCATGGATGTCTCAATTGCCCTAAACCAAGCTCTTATCACAGCCTTTAAAGGGGCTTGACAAACAAATTACCCAACTTGCAATGGGTTCATTTATGGGCTGGGCCATATGTATGGTGCAACCAGCAGGTAAGGAAACCCCAAATTTCACAATATGTTTGGATAAAGATGCTGTGATAACAATCTGATACAAGCAAATGAGGGCCTACAGGACCTCAGAGCTTTCTAGAGCTTGCTCCTATTCCTTATTTCAAATATTTGAAAAGATACAAACTCAATGCCAAGTACAACTCCCAAGAATCTTAAAAGAGTGACCCACAGACTGAAGAATGAAGCACATTGCGATTTCTACATGGGACTGCACTCACAGCATCCTTCAGTGGGATTTGACCCTTTTCAAGATAATGCATAGATCCTCTCACTTAAATTGAGCGACCCTGCTTTGGCTCTTCAAAAAAATGTTAATCTTTAAAATTTTCTCTCTTTATTCTTCAATATTATTTTTCTAACAAAATTTGTTTTTTGCAGCTTCCATCTGCTACAAGAGCACCTTCCAATTGGATCAAAGTTAGCAGCACTAAAAAAACAAATCGGTATCATCCTCCTGAAGTTCTAGAAGCTCTAGACAAGCTGGCTGTTGCTAAAGAGGAATTGACTGTTGCATGTTCAAGGGCCTGGGATGATTTTCTTGCAGAATTTGCAGCCCAATTCATGAATTTTCGTGCTGCTGTGCAAGCTCTGGCTGCTTTAGATTGTCTTCATTCTCTTGCTATTCTAACACATAATCAGGTACCTGCTCAGACAGTCGAAGTCACTAACCTGCAACGCTATTCATTCAGTAAAGGAACTTTGGTTGATGTTCTTGAACTTGAGTCTGTTTCAGATTGCATTTGTGTTTAGTGCTGACTGTTTTCTCTCTCCATGTTCCACCCAGGGGTATGTGCGACCAGTCTTTGTTGAAGATAGTGAAATACCTCAATTATTTATTCATGCTGGTCGGCATCCTGTATGTTCTTTGTTATAATTCATTATATAAGAACACAGAAAAAATTACATCTTAATTTTTTGAAGCTAAAAGGAAATAGACAATTATGGTTAGTTCTGATAAGAGGCTCAACTCATTACAGGTATTAGAGTCAACTCTACAGGATAGTTTTGTACCAAATGATACCTTTTTACATGGCAGCAGTGAGCGTTGCCAAATCATAACTGGACCAAACATGGGTGGAAAAAGTTGCTATATACGTCAAGTGGCTTTAATTGTAATCATGGCTCAGGTATAATGATTTAAACTTTAGTCCCCTTTAAAGATATGAATCTTCATTTCTATTTTGGTCAGGGCATAGGTATGATTTGCCTTGATATAGTCAACAATATGACAACTTTGGATAAATGTGCTATGGTCACATACATGGAAAAGAAACTGAATTTCAATTTAGTCAAACATTTCTGAAACATGACAATAAAGGGAAAATAAGTTTCTTGTATAGAAGTCAAGCTCTATTCATATCTAGTTTTATTAACATAATTATATTTTTGGATTGGAACAGTAATGATGCTGTCTAGCAGTTGCCTTCTTTTTTAAACAGTCATTTAATTTCACCAATGATTGATTATGTATGGGAGGAGAGTCTGGATTTAGTAGGTAGCGTTGCATTGTGAAATTGGAGGAAAGTGTTCTGGAATTCAAGGGTGTCTTTTTTAGGAACAAGGACAATGGTCGTGAAATTAGGTTCTGGCTATAGCTTATTTGTATGCCTAGATTCTTCCACCATTCTCAGGTATTTCTTAATAATTGACCAAGGTAGTTGGTAGGTTTGAGTAGAGAAACCTGAAGCTTTTTTAGTTTTCTGCATTTCTGGAATTAAGTGCCATTGCTTTTGTTGTAGGCTCTAATGAGCATACATCATGTATTTCATTCTCCATAATTTCCTTCATTAATTCTCTGTTCTGGTTGTCTGTTATAGTCTTTGATATGTATCTTGGAATGTTTAATTGGATTATTAATTTCCTTTCATGTATTTCTCGGATGGTCCTCTCAGCTCCTTCCTTTAAGGAGACCATCACTAGAGCTGCTGGGTGGGACATCTACAAATAGTACATGCAGGTCATCTAGACCTCCTCTCCTATGCCACTTAGCTTAAAGTTTGCTTTTTATGCTAAGCATTTCTTGTAGGTGGAGGATGGTATATTATGCCATGCTCACCATCTTCAATGTCACGGGTCACATGGCCTGAAGTTTCCTCTTGGCCACCTAATTGTAATGTCCCTTTTCTAGGGAAGCACTTAAACCCGAATCTTGCATTCCAGTGTTTTCTCAAAGAGACATTAGAATCGTTAAAGATCAATAAGTTTCAGTGATAATGTCTAATAAGATCAAATATGATATAAATATTTCATTCTTGTCAAAGGTTCATTCATTTCTTTCACTATGAGTGATTCTTCTATAATATATTTCACAAGTACATTAGGGTAGATACTAACATCTTTCAAGATTCCAAAGATGGAATTCTATTATACCATTTATCATCATAGTGAATGAATAGAGTCATCATTACTTATAAGGCTCAATAATTGCTGCAAGCACCATTATTGCACAATTATATATATATATATATCTATATAAATATGGTATATCATCATCTCTATTTGACTTCAATTTATATCACTATTCCTAATAAATATTTATATATCATTATGTATATATTCTATATAAAGATCTATATGTATATTATTAAAGTTGCTCCTCTGCCGGGTCCGGTCAGCCGGATACCAATCCCACCTCCCGGACTACTTGATTCACAATAATCCCGTTGTATATATATATAATTGCAGGCCATAAAGATAATAAAGCCTACCACAGAAATAATAATTATAAATAACAAACATCTAATAAACATGATAGAATAATATTCATCAATAGCTAAAATATATAACTATATTCAATCACTATAATAGAACATACCACAGCCTTCTATCACTAATCCGGTGTTTCTTTTAGTTCAGAATATATTCTTATATTCTTTCTTAACTTCCGGATTCCCATTTCCTTTCCTTTCCATTCCATTCCATTCCATTCGATGCCACTCCTTCCCCATACCTTCCCCTTTTTATATTGTCCCACCTTGGAGATATAAGTCTGATCATTGTCATAGATGGTTGTGTCTTTTTGGGAAGACGTGACTTTGATGGAAGCCGATTCTTGATTGACTATGATCGCTGCTTTAAGAGGTTTGACCCAGGCTTTGTGACAACGTTTCACTTGTAATTGCTGCTTTTAGTGGTCGCTGGCTGGGTGGTTTGTTAGTAGTTAAGATATCTCACTTATAATTTATAATATTGCCTTATATTCATTATTTGGAATATAGGTTAATATATATATTCATTATTATTATTATTATTTTTTATATATTTATAATATTGTCTTATGGCAATTATAAATAGTAAATTATTAATATTTGTATTTATAATAATCATAATTGTCCAATAATGATAATTTAATTATAATATTATTTTATGTTTATATTTTATATTAATTTTATATACTTTAATATCTGTTATATCATAATAATATTTATGATGTTATTTATAATATTCATAATTATAATATTGTCTTAGACAATTACAATTATGTAAATATCAAATGGTTAACTATATTAATTATGCTTCTTAATTATCTAAATGTCACGATTTCGGGGACATGAGAGTCCTCCCCGCCGAAGATTGCTTATCCTCAAGCAATCACAAAAACATCTTTCACTTCAAGAAGCAGTTAGGCAAACAAATTTTTTAATCTTTTAAGCATAAGACACCGTGGAGTAATCGTGTTTGAAGACACATCTGTAAAACACTTGGAACTACTTAATGAAACATAAATATACGTGTATGTCGGGATACATACGAGTTACATAAGTTGCATAGTGTGAATGCACGCAAGTTGCAAGATATACACATGAATACAAGTGAGAGAAAGTATACACATGAATACCAGTCACAAAGTATACACATGATCACAAACAAACCATAATGTAAGCCAAAGGAACTTGAATACACAAGAGGCATGAACCAAACACAAGCATACATGAAAAGAGTATTCATGGAGTAAATATGTTGAAAACATTTAAGACAAAAGCAAACATCTAAATATACAGAAAAGTGAAGCATTTCATAAACTCATGAAACATATACATGGAGTGTACGCATGGAGTATTTGTAAGACATATGTTGTAAGCAATAGTACACAGCTTCTCAGAGTCATGAAGTATACATATAAGCATGAATAATTCACATGAGAGCAAATGATTACCTATAAGTCATAGAAATATATATAGGGATACACGCAAGGTATTGTAATACATGTCGGAAAGATCATATACATGAATACATATGAGATATGTAGATTGTAACACAAAGTACATATAGGCATTCAAACATGAGGACACATATCAATGATGAAGTGAATGAAGCATGAAGTATTCGTATTAGCACACATGAAACATACACATAGGAGTTACACCATAGAGCGAGTAGCAATTAGCCATTACATAAGGCATGAGTATATAGAGCATTCAAGTACACTCAAATTTACTTCTATGCATGGAATAAATGCACTCAATAAATGAAAAAAAATACACATGAGATACACGAAGTGTAATCATGGGGCATGAATTTTAGAAGACAATTAAGTACACTCAAGCATACGCATAAATACACAATATGAAGCATAATATACATAAAGCATGAAATGATCATACATAAAGAACATAGGCATAAGAATGCTTGTAGACACACTCAACAACTACAAATAAATACATATAAGGCATGAATTTCACAAACACACAGTATACATTTGAGAATGGAATAGTCATGTATTAGAGGGCAATGTCTATGTAGGCAACAAATTTTTGATTTGACTGTATTTATTAATTAATTGAAAATAAAAAGTGCAGTTAATAGTAGAATCTGTTGCCTGCATAGACAATACCGTACTAGAGTACATCAGTCATGAAGTATACTCTTGAATACAAAGTCACCAAGTATACAAATACAAAATTATAGAGTATACACTTGAATACAAATACATCTCTGATTCAATTGCAAGTCATAGAGTATACACTCAAATATCAATACAAGGCCATAGAGTATACACTCAAATACAAATACAGTCATAAGTCATAGAGTATACATAATTCATAGAGTATACAAATACAATCATAATTTATAGAGTATACACTCAAATACAAATACAACCACAAGTCATAGAGTATATACTCAAATACAAATACAATCATAGAGTATACACTCAAATACAAATACGACCACAACTCATAGAGTATATGCTCAAATACAAATTTACTTGAATGAAGTATACTGTCAGACAATTGGGAAGGGGGATTTGGTGCATCCCATATTACACTGTGGACCCGTCCACCATCCCAAGGTCATCAAGTATACACATGAGTAGGAAGCATACACATGAATACACATAATATACAAGTATTCACTTGAACATATGTTACAAAGCATACATATAAGTCACAAGGTAAACCTTTGAATACACTTGAATACATATAAATTGTCTCAAAGTATATACTTGAATATCTGTAAGGCACATGTAATATTGACTCAACAACACCTTGCTGAAGTTATTGGTCTTCTCAATCATAGGTATGGTCAAATAGGGTGGCTGCATTGGGATGCCCATAGAGGTGTTCCTTCCAAAGCCAAGAGCAGGTACGCAGGCTCTCTTGGCCCAACAATGGCAGACACGCAGTCATCCATGTGGGTGGACTACTCAGAAGGGTCCCTAGCACCTGCTATCCCTTCTGCACCTCCTATTCCCCATCTCCTACTATGATGGAGAGTTCCTCAAGTTGATCGAACCATGCGATAGTTTGGAGGAAGAATTCCCATAGGAGGCCCGTAGATACTCTCTCTAAGCCCAAGAGCGGATACAGTGAGCCCTCTTGGCCCAACAATGGCAGACCGCAGTCATCCATGTGGGTGGGCTACTTAGAGGAGAAATCTACCACCTGCTCAACCTATCGGTTCCATCCCTCAATCAGCTACAGGATTGTTTGACGATACAAACAATTGCATCTAATGATTATCATAAGTTACCCACAATTACACCATGCTAAGGGGATTTATGAATTTAACAAGATATTAAGAGTTCAATGTAAATAATCTATTTATCATATGAATGTATATGCAGCAGTCCCTTATGATATTCAATATTTATATATTTATCAATTATCAAATATTAATTACATTAATATCTTTATCAATATCAAATCTTAATATATTTATCAATTACCAATTCCTTATATATTTATCAATCATTAATATTTGCATTCCTAACATATTTAACAAATATTATTTTCTAATTATATAAAGGTATTTATGATTGCTGATTTAGGGCTATGAAAGTACGCACCTAATGCTTACCACTTTGATTTGTAGGGACCTCTTATTTTCCCAGTCAACGATGCCGCCTTCTTATTCTATGTTATAGTAGAATGATAGATCATAATTGTCTTTGATATTGCCGGGGGTGTAGAGATGTAATTAGCCTTTCTTTTCTAGTCTTCCATGGTTGTTTTATATAGTTACATACACAATAATTAGGATGGAATATACCATCATAACATCATTAGTTGTCCAATTCAAAATAACATATTAGCAATACTATAATAGTGACATGCATTCCTAAAATGACGATAATAAATAACATCAATTAGACAAATATTATTATGCATAAATTGTATTTATCAATCACCTATTATATATTTATCAGTCATCGTGTATTTAAGTATATTTATCAATCATATTTAGATATGTCTATTAATCACCAATTTAAATTCCCTATTTATTTGCCAAAATAATATCATTGTTTCTATTCAAAATCTCATAATTTTAGGAGGGATATGACCCATGGACCATACTAATACAAACAAATGACTAATCATAGATATGCAGATTAACAACATATATATTTATCTATTTATACGCATTATCTTGATACTTATTTTACCCTTACACACAGTAGCTATGATAAGGATAACGAATGTCAACAAGAAGTAATTACATTCAATGGGTACAAGACATACCTGACTTGCATAAATCAGAATGTGTTTCTATATGTTTATAGAATATACCTTTGTCTTTGGTAAGTTTGCATACGCTATTTTCACAGGATGGCAGGAAAGTTGCTCTGATACCACTTGTAATGTCCTGTTGGTGTGTGTTTTATTACCCACCGAACACAGAATAAAATGTCCAAAGACACTCTATCCTCTCTTGAAAAATCACCGCGTATGCTAAGATTGCGAGAAGATCATATGGCGATTCCAAGGTTTCTTTTGACAGGTCTTGACATGTGGATAAGCTCAATGGGCGTTATGATATGTTGGTAATACACAAAGGGACTTACGCTAGGCTAGTTCAATTCACAAGTTAGGACTCAGGCGGTTTGGACATTTAATGCTCTTCTTTTTGGGATTTTCAATTTTAGGATCTCAAAAGAGATGTAAAAAGATAAGGGTTTAGGAGATCTAATATATTCCTAAGAATTCAAGAGACGGTAATGATTGGGTGAAACTAGTAACCACACTTTGCTTCACCTCCCTGAGACAACTACACAAAGTGGGTGCAATCTTCAAGGGGTGTGATTATAATTTTCATGTCTTGAACAATACTCATTTAGACTGAAGTTAAGCATCCACAATCATAAGCTCAGGCTAACTTTACGCATTGAATAAAAATCATCTATTCAAAGTGTTGGCGTAAGAACTAACACCTTTGGAGTGTAAGTTTGTACGAACAACTATGCACACTGCGTAATGAGTGCTCTTCAAATTAGGAGGGGAAGCTCCCTCGTTGTGTTGGAATGCATGGAAAAGGAAAGTAAACTAAATCCTATCTTTTTGTTCTCTGCTGGTAGAGGCACAAGGTTAAGAAAACCTAGAACGTTGCAGCTAAGGATTTTTTGGTTTCGCAGATCATCTAACTACAACTAAGCTAACTTCTTTAAATCTATTCAGTTTCCTCAAGAAAACATGTTGGCGTTTCAATTAGCACCTCTGGAGTGCTTATTGGAAACAGACAGCTATTGCAAGTGTGTTAGTACATGCTCTTCGGATTATAGAGAGGAAGATCTCTCTTTGCTGATTTTCTACTGTAAAAAAGGGGTGTACTAAGATTCCTATCTTTTTTACTCAGCGGCAGGACACAAGGGTGCATAAACCAATGCGTCGTAGCTAAGCCTTTTCTCTGGTTTCCGCAGATCTTAACTACGACTAACTAAGCTTCTAAACTATCCTACCTCCCCAAGATAAACAGAGCATGAGGGCGTAGGAGCGAAATGGATTGGTTGGATCACTTGAATCCTCTGTCTCAATGGAATATGGCCGAGGCTCTGAACCTTCAAATATATACCAAGATAGGGCTCGATACAAGTAAACACTCGTTACGGTAAACTGGATCTGAGACTTGCCAAGGAGGAGGAACCCCTGTCCGAGGTGTAGGCTTGGAAACAACTCACTGGAAACAACAAGGAACGATGGCCTGTCTAGCAGGATTCTCGAGGAGGTGACGACACCTGTCCAAAGTGTAGGCTGCAAGACAAAACATTAAACAACATCAAACGATAATGATCGATGACAAAATATCCAAGGAGGCGACGACACCTGTCCAAGGAGGAGATTGAAACAATGCACTATTTGAAAACAAGACTTTGAAAACACTCAATTATTTAGGTCAAGCAAGCATGTGCCATCTGATTTATTTCTTCAAGCTTCTCCAAAGAATTACAAAGGTCGGGACAGCAAAGGCACGAAATCATGCACAATTGCGATCAACCAACGAACTCTCATTCAAGAGTGAACGGATATAAACAAGCTAACTCTGGCAACAATGGCGCAGCAATTTTGCTAGCAAATAAAGGTTAAACAAATAAAGAACCTAAGGCTCTTATTTATAGAAACTCAAAGGAGTAGGCAACCCTAAAATCTCCTTGAGTTAACAATCGGTTCTTGCCAATCAGCAAGATTTATTCCTATCTAAAAGTAGGTAATCAAGCAGTTAACTGGAAATCTACTTAAGTTAACTGAAACTAAACAAAATTCAAACTGGGAGTCTACCTCAGTTGACTGACACCTAACTAAAAGTGAACTTAACTTACAAATGTGTCCAAAATAGACATCCACCTTTAAAGGAGATCTGAGATGCACTAATCGTGGGAGTCAATTAGACATCCTAGATCAGTGGGATCTGACATGCATGATCTGTGGAGATCTGAAGTCAACTTGGAAAGGGGCATCAAGTTGACTTCAGTCATATTTATTGCTATTTTGGAGGGTAGGACATCCTTCTTGAGGTGTTTGACACCTCATCACCATTGGTCAACGGTGCTTTTGTTCATTCGTTGACTTCTTCATATGGAGACCGTTACATGTCTGTCAATTGTCAGCTTATCGCTTGTCAGCAATTTGATGTATGTATCTCCTTCATTCTGCTTCCCTTAGGAGGGTTACTCTTCTTTTTGTCTGTGTTTCCACTTTGACGTGGAAGGTAGTGTAGTATTAACCGATGGTGGCTCTGTGTTGGGAATGACTACCTTCCGCGTTCTTTTGCAGCTTTGACGTTTTCCTTGATCTTTCTCAATGGAAGAATGTCGTATGATGAAACCACGAAGCTTGATGATGAAACTGCGAAGTTTGACCACGATCACTCCAACCGTGAGAAATGCACATGAACTTGCTGCATGTGTAAAATTCCAACGGTTACAATCCACTAAACTGGCCTTGGAAGGCGATCAGATATACGAGGTGAAACCATTATGGAACCTGTGGACTTGTTTCTATGCTTGTCAATCTGGCTAGATTGACCTCTGGGTGTGCCCGACGCAGATCGGTGCCAGTCGTTTTCAAAAAATCATGGAGTAAGACCATTTTGGTCTTGTATTCGTCTTGGGAGAACTACGTTCTGAAAACCTTGAAGATTGACTATGCACACGATGCTGCTCGGACAACTTTTTCTGGAACTGCTAAAAGTAGCTTCACCGGGGATAATTTTTACGAAAAAATCTGAGACATGGGTTTTGTTGAGAATAATTCTCTGAACAAACCCAGATCGTCAGAAATTCAGAAAAATGAGTTTTTCTATGACATGCAAGAGCCCTTCGGTGGCAGAGGCAGCGAGGCACCAGAAAGTGATTTTTTCTCGAAAAATCCAACACATGGGTTTTATTCGTGCTTCAAAGCTGAACAAACCCAGTTTGTTTGATTTTCAAAATTATGACTTTTTCCGGAAAACCCTAAAAAATAGGGGCAGCAGGCTACTTTTTCTGGAAAAATCCAACATGTGGGTTTTGTTGAAAAAGCTGTGCTGATCATACCTAGTTGGCCAGATCTGTGATTATTTGTCGTTTCCTGTGACATGCAAAGAAATATAGACAAAAATAGAGGAAGTAGACAAAAGGCGGATTGGAAGTTATCGGCTATCAATCTGGAAGAATTATGCCTTTTGATGCAAACTCTGATAAATAGTCCCTTTGTGCATCAGATCTTCAAAAATATGAAGAACGGAGAAAACCCCTCTGTCAGATCTTCAAAAATGTTGGAGAAGAAAAATATTTGTTCTTGAGCTCCTCAACCTGCAAAGAAATAATGAATAATGGATGCCTAGATGCTTTGATATGTCAATTTGGAGTTGCAAGCATCAATTTGGGCATCCAACTCATGATTGAGCCTAATTTGGAGTTCAAAAAGGTGATTTCCACTGATTGTGGAGTGTTTGGCCTCTTTTTGCCTCCAAAATTTGTTAACTCAAGTCAACATTTGCTTTTGACTTTCTTAGGCTTCCCTTTTGGAGTTTTGATCATTTTTGCAGGCTGAAGTGCCTCTGTTTGATCTTCGATCCTGGCTGCTCGGTTGATCTTCGGCAGTTGCTGATGGATTCGTTGTCGAGATGGGATCAACTTGATGAGATATGCTTGGGAGAGATTAACTCAGAAAACTGAGTTTGGACCTTCAGAATGAAGGGCGCCGTTCTTCAAGAGGGGCGCTTTTGGCTATGCCTTAGTCAATTTTCATTAACTGTTCTTCGTTTTGGCCTTTTCAGACCCTCTGTGCTTTGATCTGACGTTCCCGTTGATGGATGAGTCGGATGACTCTGCTTGACGATGCATCGGGTAGCCAACTCGGTCTTGCTCAGGATGACTAACTTCTCAATTGGAAAAGACAAGTTCAGGTCCTTCAAGCTTAAGGGCGCCCTTGGCCAACAGGGGCGCTTTTAGCTTTTGATTGGTTTTACTTATGCTGTGAACTGCTTGCCTTTGACCTCCTCTATCAGATGACTGATTTGTCAGAAGTTTTTGCTGATGGTTTCACTGGCGAGACTGGTCATAGCTGAGAAGATCATCTTGGGAGGCAGTAAAGATTCTGACTGAATCTGGATGCCTTCAAGAAAGAGTGCCTTTCTTCAAGAGGGGTGCTTTTGATCATGCCTTAGCCAATTTCTGGCTTGTCTTTCCAGTTCTTCAATTTTGGCTTTTTCTGCTTGATCTCAACTCATGATCGTTTGGTGTGTCTTGTGGACCTGCTGTCAGATTGATCACATAGCTGGGAGGAAGTTGGAAAGATATCATGTATAGAGCTGCTGCTTATGGATTCATGTGGTGCCTGTAACTGAGGGGCGCCCCTGGCCAGCAGGGGCGCTTTTACCTTGAAGCTCTTTGTTTTGGCATCTTCATTGCTGGTGGATCCTCCATACTTTGCTGACGTTTGGTCATTGATCCCCGAATCAGATGATTTTGCTGATTGTTTCGTTGTCGAGCCAGCATGAAAGTGAAGAGGATGACTAAGTTGAAGATGCCAAATGATTACATTTGCCCTCTGAGATCCAAGGGCGCCTGTCTTCAAGAGGGGCGCCTTTTTCACCTTTAGGCTGTGTTTTGCCTTGGTAGACAAAACGTGCACCTTCCAGAAAGCCAAATTTTGGCCTTTTCTGTTTTGAGAGTCTCCTCCGTTGAAACAACATCTTTTCATCCTTTTCCGCCATAGCTTCTTCGTGGAAGCTTTTGAGGTTTAGCTTTCAGCACTTGGTACTGGCCAATCTGCCATTAATGGCTGCGGAGCTCCTAACTTTGTTCCTGAAAAATAGAAATAGACCCACCAGAGTAAAACATGTCTTTTGATAATTCTGACTTGATCAGTGTGATCGTGAAGGCAATTAACCATATCAGAATTATTTTCAATCATTTCCGGGAAGGTCCTATTTTTAAGGGTTTCTTTAAAAATAGGGGCGTAGAACCCTAATTTTCATTTTTTCAGAAATTTTACCATAGGTTCCTTGACAGAAACTCACAAAGACTTCATGTTTGGTTTGACCTAAAACATACTTTCAATGGCATTTTTACATTGTTTAGCTCAATTTAAGCAGAATGCCAAAAATTTCATTTTTGGGTACAACAAAACAGAGCATGAGGAAATGGAGCAGGAATGGTTTTTATATGATAAGCTAGGTACAGATTCGCAACATGAAGGCAAGTTAGGCACAACTATTTGCTCGGCTGAATAAGCTTATTATCACACACTTCATACGATAAGCCAAGTACAAATTCTCAACATGAAGGCAAGGTGGGCACAACTATTTGCTCAATTCGAATAGGCTTATTGATAACAAAACACAAAAGATAGCCAACTAGGAGAAAAAATTGCATAGGCGAGACACGCGTACAATCTACGATCGAACTAGCCACTATATCTAACTAAGGCAAGCATTCACCATAATAATTGCATGGAACTTGAGTGGCATAACAATTCATTATGAAAACAAACGCTCATGAACAGATACAACAAAGACAATATTACAGGCAAGGTGGGCACAACATATATTAATCTCTCTTGCAAAAGTTCCTTGAACAGATACAATAATAGCAATACTATAGACAAGGTAGGTGTAGCATGTATGCTATCAAGCAAAAATTAATTACAAATGAGCTGAATGCTTTTATTTATAGACATCAAGGTGTAGGCAACCCTAAAATCACCTTGAGTCAACTACAGTCCTGCAGTACATGCAAGATCTTATTCTCTAAATCTAATTGAATGAAACTATACAGTTAACTGGCAAGCTACCATCAGTTAACTGAAACATCTAATCTAAATGGACAATGTGCAAGCATGCACATCCTTATTGAAAGCAAGTTAACTGGAATGCTATCATCAGTTAATGCAAAAACTTCTTGTCCTCAATTTTAGACATGGCAAAAATTGGAGCAACCTACCTAAAAAAATTGGAGTTTTTCTCTCTAAAGCATGTTTTACGAGGTGTTGAGGTCAGAAAACTTTAGATTTCAATTGATGATCCCCTTGGGCATCCTTTCATCAGCTCCCCTTTCCGTTTTTGTAAAATTCTGAGTCATTTTTCTTGTCTTTTTGGTCAAATCCGGGTTTTTTTAGGCAGCTCAGCAGAATAGGGAATTTTAAGTCTAAAAGCAAAATTGCTAAAGTCTTCAAAAAGTCCGATTTTTGCTTAAGTGATAAAAAGTTCCTATTTTTCTAAAAGCAAAATTGCTAAAGTCTTCAAAAAGTCCAATTTTTGCTTAAGTGATAAAAAGTTCCTATTTTGCTAAAGGCAAAATTGCTAAAGTCACAAAAAGTTCCGAAATTGCTTAAGTTGCCAAAAGTTCCGATTTTTGCTTGAGTGAAATTGCTAAAACTTCAAAAAGGTTCGAAATTGCTTAAGTGGCCAAAAATCCCTACTTCGTCAAAAATGAAAATTGTCATAAGAGCTAAAAGGTCCGATTTTATCTATTTGACAAAAATAAAATTGTTGAAGTGATAAAAAGTTCCTATTTTACTCATGAGTAGTAAAAAAAGTTGTTGAGTGAGCTTGAAAACCCGATTTTGGTTGTTTTTTGTTGTTGCTTGGCTCTAGAAACCCGATTTGAAGAGTTCGCCCAGATTTGAAGAAGTGTTTGTGTTCAAATTTTATTGTATACCTCTTTCTAAGGAGCTTTCATAAATTCTTCAGCTCAAATTGCGTCCTCGACTTAAATATTTAGGATCTCATCTTGTTTAAGAGAATGCGAGTTATCTAGGGTTCTTCTTCTTCATTTTGAGTTTCAGTTTTGTCTTCCAGGTATGACTTTGTTCTCTTTATCTTTTGTTGTTTTCTTGTCATTTGCAAATCGCGTAATTCAAGGTGAAGGCGTTTTTCTTTCATTTTGCTGTGTAAAGTCTTTTTACTCTTTTTCTTGAAACGTTTCTTCTTAGTCAAAACGTGGTTGCATAATCTATCAAAACCGAAAGACATAAGGAAAACGTTTTGTCTTTTGTCATTTTACTTCAAAAAAATGCGTTTTGCTGAGTATATGTTTCAAGTTTTCATAAAACGTGTTTCTCCATAACAAAATCTCGATTTTGTTTAGCACCTCCCTTTTATGAATTTCTGTCTTTATCAATTTGCATCTCTTAAAAGGTCTTTAAATGGAGGTTATTAGCTAAAAGCGTCTTTCATGCCCATGTTCTTCATGCTTAAAATCATTAGAACATCTTGTTACCTAAAAACGTGTTTTTGCAAAAGAGGTCTTTCAATAAAAACGTATCTATCTATAAAGAAATTTGGGTTTCTCCAAAAGGCGTCATTCAAAAGAGTTATGGAGTATCAAATCAAAGAAACACGTTTTTGCAAAACGTCTTTTTCAGCTGAATAAGAGTCAGCTATCATTATCACAAAAACTATTTTTGCCATGCGTCTTTCCTCTTAGCAAAACCGCGTTTTTCATTTTTAACGTCATTGCCATTTTCCATTTTTCACTTCCATTTGTCTTGTCTTCACCAAATTCGCCTCATTCATTTTACCCATCTCATTTACCTTCATTTTCGCAAAAGTATGCCTTGGCTCAAATTCGGGCTCAAATTCGGGTTTTTGGTATCAAATTGCAAGTCGGGATTTGTCACAAGGATTGCAATTATAAAAGTTGCAGAAAATAAAATTGCTAAGTGTTCAAAGAATCCTGACTGCACTTTGTAAAGTTGCTGAAGACACTCAAAAACCCGAAATACTTCAAAAAGCCTCAAAGTTGAACTTTTTTATACTTGACTTCAAATTCAAGTTAGAAGATCTTTTTGACTTGCTGTTCCAAAAAGACAAAACATTGCTTTCAATCGCAATCAGCCCACAAAGATCCGAATTGGTCTTTACCATTCATTCTCCATCATCATTCAGAAAACAGTTTCATTACCCTAGGGTTTGAGTCTTGTTGTTAATGGCTACCATGTTTTCACATGTTGATGCTGATGATGTTCTGACCTTGTGGGGTTTTCACCGCAGCCTTGCAGATTCCTGTTCAATGACAGACGAACCGACTTCTCCAACAAACAAGAAGATGAAATACAAATTTGATAAGTATCAGAATGAGATTTCTTTGTCTCACGTGGTCTCAAACATAGACGAAATCAAGGACACAGAAATTGGGCATGTTGATATGTCCGAGTTTCTTAAGAGGGCAGAAAAATCAACTTCTCACGATATGCAGTTGTTGTTGAGAAGTCATATTCACCTGGTGTCTACTTTTCCTGTTGCTGTCCTTGGGCCATAATTCGTTCTTGCATGTGCATCCCGCTTTGACAGTGAATCTAGAACCATCAAGGACAACGATGGCAACGTGGTTATCAGATTTGATCCTGAGACTTTCAACAGAATCTTTAGAGTTCTTGATGCTCCTACATATTCAAAAATCACAGTGAAGAGTGCTCATAATCATTACGAGCAGACAAAGAATGATTGTATCAAACATATCAATCACAAATGGCTTCTCAAATCACGACCTTGTGTGACCCGGATACCCAAATTGTATTGGTCTGATTTTAAAGAAGAGATTAATGATATGATCACTCTCCTAAGCAAAATAGTGGGGTTAAAAGTTTCCAATATGTTTGAAAGCTGGATGTATAAATTCATCGTGGTTATCAGAAAACCACAATACCCAATCTTTTGGGGTGAAATAATTAGTGATAGTTTGTGTGAACAGCTTGCACAGGTTCCTACCACACTCACTTTCTACATGAACTCATATTTGGTTTATATAGCAGCTTCATTGAGAAAGTTTCCAAGCCTTTCTACTAAAGGTGATAGGTCATTGGTTCTTGTATGGGAGTATTATGATCAGCTAACTTTAAAGCAAAGTCGTGTGCATTATAGAAGAGTTCAAGATGGTTTCTTTGGTCATCTCATGTGTTTCTTTGACAAAGCATTGGAAAACAACAGGGTATCTAAGGCTGCTTGGAGGAAAGTAAATGAGTATGGTTGCCTGTTTCTTCAATTCCCTACCTTCACTTATATGAGAGTTGGCTGTTTTGAAGACCAACCTTATATGCTTCCAAGGTATCCAACAGATAAGATCATTTTGATGGAGCTGGGAAGGCAGTTGATGACAGTGCATGCACGTCAAGCTACACAACATAAGACTGGAGTCAGTATTTCCTCACATAATCCATTGATAATTGGGAGGTACTCTTTGACAACTTCCTCAAGGGCAAAAGCAATGGAAGCTGAACTTTAGGAAATAAAGTTAAAGAAATTCCAAGCCAAAATGGAATTTGACTAAAGAAGAGTGAAAGATAAAATTAAAAGAGCCTTCACTCATGTGCACCGCATTGAAGATATTTGGGCGGACCTCCGAACAGAAAAAGATATCTATAGAATGGATTACTGCAGGCTCACGGTGGAGCAAGTTGTTGATCTCAATCTGACCTTAGTTCCATAAGGAGTAATTGATGATGGGCAGGTTTTAGATCCTGAATATGAAGAAGAAGAGGTGGCTAACGCTCCCATTCCTGCAATCCAGTGGTCTCAGAAGGAATCTACCTCTATTTTTGATAGATTTCAATCAGTCTTAGCAAATACCAACACTTGGCTCAAAAGCATAGGTGTTAAGACTATAAAAATCAGAATCGGAGCTGAGGATGATTCAGCTGGGCCCAAAGGATTGAAGTCAGAGGTTAGAGACAAATCAATCAGAATCGGAGCTGAGGATGATTCAGCTGGGCCCAAAGGATTGAAGTCAGAGGTTAGAGACAAATCAAAAGAAGGAGCTTCCTCTTCAGGTACCAGGATTAAGCTGAGAGTAAGTCGGGCTGTGTTTTTTTTGTTGGAAAAGGAAACACTGAAGGGGAAAGAAGTTAAGGAAACACAGATTCAAGTTTTGGATCAGCAAGAAGAAGAGGAGGTTCTAGAAACCTCTACTATTTTAAGTGAAATGTCTCCTCACGTTGAAGCTCCAATACCGGTTTCAGTGATATCCCCTATTTCTCCCATTGACAATGATGTTGATTCTTTCTCCACAGTATTCGTTTCTTCCATCCCTCCTTCAGAAGCTATTCATCATTCCTCAGCTACATCGATAATGAATACACCTGTGAGAAGCTTGCATGACAACTTGGAGAATGTATTTGATACAAATCCAATCTTTTCGGCAATATCAGAGATAACTCTTCCAGAGATAGATACATCAACAGCAAGCTTTGATTGTTTCATAGCTGATCCTAGTCGTAATTTTTCTGAGCAAACCATGGTTGCTATACAAACTGAGGCACCTCCTAGAATTTCAGTTGTGACACAAACTGAGTCCATTTCTACACAGACTGCAGTTGCTGTTTCAGATGTGAGAACCTTGGATCTTCCTCCATAGTTAAGCTCAGTTGCTCTGAAGAGAAAGAAACAAGCAGTCTCTCCTAATGTGTTTGATTTCCAAAAATCGAAGAAATCCAAACCAATGGTTGCAAAGAAAGCAAAAACAGTCTTGCAAGTGTTTATTGACAGTAATAAGATGAAATATGTTGAGATAGCAGAACCTCTTGTTGACAAACCACATGAAGAGATGCAGGTGTCTGATTACAGATTCACTAGGGTGGAATTAGGCAAGCAAACTCATGCTAATATGATGCAAGATGCTCAGAGTTCAGTGACAGTCTTGGCAAAAAGCTACAATGAACTTCTAGCCAAAAAGGAGAAGCTCAAGGAAGAAAACGAACAACTAGTTTCAGTTATTCAAAGGATTACTGGGTCATCAAAAACAGTTGGTTCACTATCTTCATTTGCTCCTAAGGAATCAGTCAAGCAATTAGAAAGAACTGCGCAAAAAGCTAAAGCAGTTGATTCCTGGACAGCCCAATTAATTGATCAAGGAACTAGTGATTGAAAAGGCATTGAAGAATTTGAGTATTGTCAAAGCAGCAAGATTCAAAATGAATCAAACTCTAGAAGCCTTTCAGCAAAGTCTACATTCTCTTGAGAAAGACTTAAAAATCTGGCATGAGATAGATCAAGTGAAGCTGGAAATTCTGTGCAACAACTCAGTGATTTCAAAAAGGGAAAAATACATAGAATTTGAGGAACTTATGACAAACAAGTCATTAGTTATTCAAGATCTTATCAAAGATGTCCAGGCTACCCTTGAGATGAGTGCTGAAGTTGAACATGACATGCTTTCAGACTTTGAGAAAATCCCTTGCAAAGTTTTAAGTCATGAAGGGGAATTGCTTGCAGCCAGTGATGTTGTTTCTCAGATTACTGCAAGTGTTTACCAGGAGCTAGATTCAGATCAGTTTTCTATGGATACAATCCATAAATTTGCGAATCACCAGCTGGTCTTTAACAAGATGCAAACTGTTTTCGAAGAACATAGAGAGGTGAGAATCAGATACTATGATGTTATCATAAAGACCGTTGTCGTTGCTAGAAATACACTTGGTCCCAATCCTGATGAGTTGCAAGGAATTATCAGCAAGTTTCTATCTTTCAAAGCTAGGAACGGGATAAAATGAAAATATTAGGTTGGTTTATGTATTTTACTTTCGACAAAATATATGTAAAAACAAGTTTTGCAATTGAAAGAATTCTTTTCTTGCAGTTTTGGAAATTGTGATTATATGTAAATTCTTACAAGAAAAATCACAATTTGAATTGTAATTTTGAATAAATCAAATGCAGTTAGTTAGCGGTTGAGAGATTTTGTCAAGTTTGTTGAGATCCTCCCACCTTTTTCTCAAGGCCTCTCTCCTATAAATACTTGAGGAGGTCTATTGTAATCTTATCTTTTTAGCAAGCAAGAAATCTCTGCAGAATTTTGTACTCATAAAGACTTTGAGCTTTATAGTTATAAGTTGTGAATTTTCAAGTAATATCAAGGAGTTGGAATTTCAAACTTTGTGTTGAAGCCCTACTTTGCATCCTTTGTGTTCTTATGTCATTTTGGAGCATTACTTTGTGACTACTTAAAAATTGTGGAATATTGTTGAAGAGAGATTCAATTGAAATATTTACAGTCTTTGTGCTGTAAATGTTGAAAGTTGAATTCTTAGTTAGTTTTAGAAATTGAAAAGAATTGCAAGACTTTGTGCCCGTAGTAGTTCTCACTTAGAGTAGTTAATAGGTACATCATAGTTGCAGACTTTGAGCTGTTTTATGCTGTATATTTTCATTAAGTAATCATTTTAAAAAGGGTAGATAGGATTTCATTCCTCAAGACTTTGCGCTTGTTGGTTGTTTTCCCGTCCCGGAGGAAGTGACAAAAGTCTTTGTGCTTTCAGGAAACTTTATTTCCTTTTTCTTTGTTTCACTGCATAGCTGCTGTAAGAATTTTTCTTAATATTTGCTATTGCTTTTCTACGAAGAGAAAAGAATATAATCTTTCTTGAAATAAGAGGAACAAGTGCTGTCCTACCCATATTAGTTTTGTTTAGTTAAAGGGGGAGCCTTCCCTTAATTAGGAGAGTTTTATCTCGCGTGCTGTGGTTGAAACCACAATTTCGTATGCTTTCCCAGGTATACAAAATTTTCAACCGACAAAACCTAAAAGAGACTCCAATTGTATGTAGATGTTTCCAAGAAAGACATGGCATGCAATGTGTAACAAGAAGTTAACTTGGAAAGAGGCATCGAGCTTAACTCTTGTGTCTAATGTCTATCTTGTAAAAGGTGGGATGTCCTGAATTGAAGTTTATTGGCCCTGATCTCGAGCAATTAACCCATCCACGAAGTTATTGATTGCATCACTTTCTGAGGAACTGAAGCTCTGGCGAAGAATTCCATGTCTATGCAGCATGTTTTCTCCATTAGTTATCTGACACTGAAACTCACCTTTACTCCTGATTGCCTCATCAAACAATGCTGACATGATTGTAAGCTGATTCATCTTACAACCAATGGTCTCACCACTGAAAATATTGTGAATAAGTGTTTGGAGCTCTGACTGAATGTCAGCAAGCTCAACATAGTCACCACCCATACGCTGATATAGGCATGGCAATTGAGACACAAAGTTTCTCACATAGCGGAGTGCACTGGTAACATGTTCTCTGCTTTCAGCCAACTCATATGCTATAGTCTCTTCTATCTTAGCCTTGAAGATTAACTGTGTTCTCCAAACATAGACATCTTCCTTATCTTTTGCATCTGTGATTGAGTCAAATGACAACCCCAGGTTAGCAATCAGAATCTCATCCTTGGGCCTACTAATAGCCAAGTCACGTTCCTCATCCTGAAGTTCAAGACGATGTTCACGTGCATTGTACCGCAACTGGAATAACTCTGAAAGTACAAGGCGACCTCTATCAACAAACTCCTCCTCCCACTCTTCTAACCGCTTGCCATATGCAACCAAGTGATCAAGCTGACCCTGTTCTACTAGTGGTTCTAACATATGTGGAAGCGCGGTAACAACATCCCTTGTCCTATGTACTGGGCTAGAAATATACTGGCGAAGCTGCTGTATTTCAGCCTTGAGGGCTGATTTATTTTCTCCATCCTTCACCATTCTATCCCTTGCGCTATCTGTAGCAACCTGTAGGAGGTCAATGTCCGTCTGACGAGTACTTCTACTGAAGTTGACTGTGATCACTTCGAAGTCTTGAGCTTCCATCTCATCCAGACTTTTATCTTCTGGAGGTGTAGTGGTCTCAACAATGATTTCCTTACCTGCACTCCTCTCAATGTGGACCTGTTTCTTGATCCTCTTGTCAGGCACATCTTGGTGGTCATGATCGAAATTTGAATGATCAAGTACATAAGATGGTTGTCTCCTTTTTCTTCCCAGCTGACTCTCAAGCCAAGACGAATCCCGACTAATCCCACTGGAATGATCTGCACTAGTCATAGGAGGATCTGATGAAAGTGAATGTGTAGAGGGGTTACTGTGAGGAGGTGAATCCACGTCCAAATCAACGTGAACTGGAACTGGAGGTTGCTCTGGTGTTGGTGACAACAAATGTGATTGAACCTCAGGTTGTGGTGAACTCTGAACAACTTCTATGACAGGCTCTACATGTGGAATAGCAACAGGTGCTTTTCCCTTTGAGTTACTAGGCGCTGGATTCTTTCTAGGAGGGTTATTCCTTTTCTTTTGCTTGGGTTTCGACGAGGAGGGTAGTACAACTTCTCCTGGTGGCGGCTTTGCTCTAGGCATGGATAACTTTCTGATCCTTCTGTTTTCTAAATAAAGCATACTATTCTGGATGACCTTGCTCAATCTCTCCTTCACTGATGAGAATTCTTTGGCATACCAATTCACCAACGGCAACGATTGTCCATCAACCTGCTCTCTGTAAAACTGAGGAAGTGCATCTCCCTCATCCTTTGACAATCCTTCCACATCTTCTGCCAAGAAGACAAAAATTTGCGGAAGAGAGAACCTGCTATAGCTGCGTTTATGCACTTCGAAGTCATCCTCGCAATTCACCCAGTAATCCTCTAATGTAGGTTTGTGATAAGAGCGACTACCAAGGCGTGTTGCGTAATGACCCCAAGGATTATATGTGTGTGCGTCAACTAGGAACTCGAGTTTGCAATTCTCCAACTACTGCCCTGCAACTTTAGCATCAACTGCTGTCTTGCACCAATATATCCCAAACTGCAAAGGAAAGTTGGCAGCTTGTTTACGCTTGTGGCGCAAATGTTTGTGAACCTCATACAACTGCCTCAGGAACTCCATGAACATTGTCTTATCCGAAGGATAACGTGGTAACATAGCTGGACTTCCCGTATATCCATAGACACGGATATAGGTGTATGTAGGGAACTGAATGTACCTGTCTGCCCAACCTTCCATTGCTGCTCTAGCAGCTGCTGAGATACAAATGTGCAACTCCCGGTCTAGGTTTCTCACTGTATAAGTCAAGAAAGCCTCCTGCACATGTTTGAAATGACTTTCAGCCTTCGTGAACTCGAGCTGATCATAATAACGATAGACCTTCTGTGCATTGAGGATGCCCACTGTGTTCAACCCGTTAAACTAACCCTGATAGGCGATCAAGTACACAAGATAGGAATACATATGAAACTGGTGTGCAACTAGGAAACCGGTGATTTGCTCGTGAATAGCATCGCTGATGAAGGATGCCCAGTCATAATGCTCTTGCCCAGAGATGATTCGACCAATGATATAATACATCCATGGGTGAAATTTGTTTGCATCTGCATGACTTGAGACACGATTAAGCAGTGTAATCAGAATACCATACTCATCCTTAAACTCGCCACGACCTATGTTGTTTGGCAACTTGGTCTTTTTCTGTTTTAACCACCTCTCTAGCATCTTATTCTGACACTTATCAAATTCAGCATTGAATGCTTGCTTGCTCTGATTCATGGAAATGACCAACCCATCTGGATGTTGAGGAATACCCAGACTTCGCTCGATGTCGAGGGGTTTGAGACTGCATATGACACGACCATCTACTGACTGTATCTCCCGTGCAACAGAGTTATAATGCTTAATGCAAGACATTACAAACTTTACGCAATGAACTGAGATAGGTATGGAAGTGGCCTCAAGTAACTCGAACTGTTGAATATTCTTGATTATCGAATCTCTGATCTTGAGTGGATCCAAAACTGCTTTTGGAAGCACCTTATGTAGATTCAAATCAACTGTTCCGATGAAGTCATGAGTCAAAACTGACTTGGTCTTGAAATCGAGCTGTGTGAACTACATTCTGAAAAACTCGCCTGTTGACTCTGAACACGACTATATTCTGACAATTTTTCTGGAAAGCTAAAAATAGCCTGCTGAGGCTAAAAATAGCTCGTCCGAAGTGAATTTTTACTGAAAATATTGAGATATGGGTTTTGTCCAGAAAATGATTCTAAGACAACCCAAAACGTCAGAAATGTAAAAATTCGACCTCTACTCAGCCATGCAAAGAAATTTCGGTTGAGAAAATTAAAGCTTCGAGAACGGATGCTCTGGAACAAATTTTCCTGAAAAATTCTAGCACATGGGTTTTGCCGAGGAGATCATTCTGAAACAACCCAGTTATTCTGTTTCGCCAAAATTTGCATGTTCTTTGAACATGTGAGAGAATCTAGACGAGAAAATGGAAGAAATCTAGAAGAGAAAAAAACGTTTTTTATTATTTTAATTATTTTTGTCTTCTTTCAAAATCGCCACTTTGCCTTGAATCTGATGCTAAATCTGTATCTGTACCTGCAAAAGAATGTTTCTATCGCCTTCGAACTTGATTGCCTGATGAAAATTCGCCAATCTCTTGAAGAATTTGAATCCTATAAGCTGTGTGAATGGGAAATGGTGCCACACTTGTTTAAATAAACAAAGTCGTACCATCATGCATGCATGCTGAAACCCTAACTGTGAAAGCATTCAATTGGCCTCTCACCAGATGAATTGCCACTGACTCTGAGTCTTAGACTAAAATAACATTTAATTTAAAACATGCAAATTAAAAAGAGGTGCCATATTTAGCTCTTTGAAGAAATTCATCACTTTTTAATGCCCTGCATGCAAAAATATTATTTTAATCATTTCGCTAAAAATAGCATCTTGGATGTGTGTTGGTTGAAATTTTTGTATACTTGGGAAAGCATACGAAATTGTGGTTTCAACCACAGCATGCGAGATAAAACTCTCCTAATTAAGGGAAGGCTCCCCTTTAACTAAACAAAACTAATATGGGTAGGACAGCAATCGTTCCTCCTATTTCAAGAAAGATTATATTCTTTTCTCTTCGTAGAAAAGCAATAGCAAATATTAAGAAAAATTATTACAACAACTATGCAGTGAAACAAAGAAAGAGGAAATAAAGTTTCCTGAAAGCACAAAGACTTCTGTCACTTCCTCCGGGATGGGAAAACAACCAACAAGCGCAAAGTCTTGAGGAATGAAATCCTATCTACCCTTTTTAGAATGATTACTTAATGAAAATATACAGCATAAAACAGCTCAAAGTCTGCAACTATGATGTACCTATTAACTACTATAAGTGAGAACTACTAGAGCACAAAGTCTTGCAATTCTTCTCAATTTCTAATACTAACTAAGAATTCAACCTTCAACATTTACAGCACAAAGACTGCAGATATTTCAATTGAATCTCTCTTCAACAATATTCCACAATTTTCAAGTAGTCACAAAGTAATGCTCCAAAATGACATAAGAACACAAAGGATGCAAAGTAGGGCTTCAACACAAAGTCTGAAATTCCAACTCCTTGATATTACTTGAAAATTCACAACTTATAACTATAAAGCTCAAAGTCTTTATGAGTACAAAATTTTGCAGAGATTTCTTGCTTGCTAAAAAGATAAGATTACAATAGACCTCCTCAAGTATTTATAGGAGAGAGGCCTTGAGAAAAAGGTGGGAGGATCTCAACAAACTTGACAAAATCTCTCAACCGCTAACTAACTGCATTCGACTTATTCAAAATTACAATTCAAATTGTGATTTGTCTTGTAAGAATTTACATGTAATCACAATTTCCAAAACTGCAAGAAAAGAATACTTGCAATTGCAAAACTTGTTTTTACATATATTTTGTCGAAAGTAAAATACATAAAACAACCTAATATTTTCATTCTATCCCGTTCCTGTTGACATGTTTTTTATGACGACATCAACACAGAATAAAAATGCCCAACGGTCATTCTATTCCCTCTTGATCAAAGTATTCCGCATGCGAAGATTGCGTGAAAGTTCATGCGTTCAACTCCAAGGTTCCTTTTATTGCGAATAGACTCAGTTGGTTGATGTGAATATGCTGGTTATTTCAAGGGGACTTACGTGAGTTGCTCATTCAGAAGAAAGGATTCTCAAATTTCAGGAGATTTGTCAATGACGCTCGAGTTCTTAAACTAACCGGATAATGCTGAATGTAAAAGGATATAAGGATTAGAGATGCAACCATCTACTCCTAAAGGGTGGAGGACAAGGATCGACTTAAACAATCTTCAAACCAGACTTCGCTTCGTCTCCCTTCGGACAACTCTGACAAAGCTGATGCAATCTTCAAAGGATGAATAAGATGTTCAAATTGTGATTCAACATGTGCACTCCGTCACAACGATGCAAATGAACACACGAATCACAACCGAAGTTAGGTACTGATATTCCAGTGGAGCACACAAGGCGAACTTACCATCAGCAAGCCCGCTAGTGGTATGGATGAAAGAAGATATGCTCAAACCACGACGCCACACTCCACTATTAACAACTACTTGCATAAAATAAAGTCTATTCTATTCTATCAATTTGAATTGGAAAGACGAAAAGGCCTTGCTAGCTATTCGCAACAAAAGATAGAACCATCATGCAATGAAACTCTTTATATTATGAAAAGTGTTCACAACAACTGTTTACAAAACTTTCAAAGGGAAAGTTTTCTTTCCTTTCCAAACTAAGCTATCTTCTAAGCTATCTCTCTATCTATTCTAACTTCTATCCTCTCTATTCTCAATCTAATGTCTACTTAGTTACAAATGAGGGGGGGATGCCCCTTTTATAGTTGGCCCAGTCCAACGAACGGTTTAGATTGAATTACAATAAAGGGCTCAGATCGAGCCACATATGCCCTAATTAGGGTTCTTGCCCTAAAAACCGCCACAAAGAGGAGTGGGGCAATGAATGCACAGAATATTCTCCACTCCTCTGCAGGAACCATTATCTGCAATTAATGCCCACTTTCTTCCTCTAGAAGATTCTCGTCCAGAAACGCGTTCCCACTGTTCTTCTCTGCCAATTCCGTTGCGTTAGGAGGAGAGTGAAAGAGTCTCTAAGATCGTCTCCGCAGATAATAAAATTGAAAGGATTTGACGTTCAGCCCTCCTGTTGCCTTGACTCTTGGACACATTTCTTCTTTGTGACTTTCACATTTCTCTAGCCCACTGCCTTGGGCTCATTTGCCTCTTTTGCATCACGTTCTTAGTGTCTTAGCCAAATCTTCACTGTCATTTCTTCTTTCCCAAGTTGCAACGTTGTCTAGCTCCATCAAGTCCTCACGCCTTGGCTTCAACGCTCATCCTGCAAAACAAAAGAAGATTATCAGAACACTTTATAATCTAAATTCACTTTACTTACCTAATTTCCATGTTCTGACCGCTTGATCTCCGGATCTGGTAGAATTCATCACTTTTCTAGCAAACTTTTATAACTCTTCAACATCCGAATGCTTGATGTTCTAGCTTCATTCCATCTGCATGTCGTTCTGCTTGCTGAACTGGAGTGTTAGGCGGCTGCCAGAGTGTACCTGCTAAAAATAGAAATTGCCTGAAAAGTGACTCATCCACTGCCGAATGATTTTTGCATGTCATATTGCCTGTGGGATCTCAAGAAAGCCAGAAAAACCCAGAAAACTGGTCTGCATGCATGCACTGGCTAAAAATAGTAAGTCCTCGAAATTTGATCTTCTCCGCTTGCATGTCACACTGTTGCGAAGCTCTTGAAAAACCCAAAAGGTATCTCCGGACATGCGTTGAAGAACTCTGCATGCAAACCCTAAAAATAGCCTCCGAAGGCTGAACTTTGAAAGTGATCGTCTCGGTTTGCATGTTATATCGTTGCGAAGGTTTCGAGAAACCCAGAAGTAATCTCCGGACATGCAATGAAGAATCATATGTTTGACCCTTGAAAATGGCTCCTGAAGCCTGAACTGCTAAAAATAGCAAGTTGTCTAATCTGGCTCAAAATTTACGTGCAAGCAGCTTGATGTGTTCTGAATGTGTCGAAGCTGACCGAATTCCGAAATTTCGATAAAATAGTCCCAAATTGAATACTTACTAAAAATAACAAGTTGCCGGAATACAGTGAAAATTTAATGGGACCCTGCTGGAAGCCTTGTGATTGCTGTGTTAAGCTCAAACGTCAATTAGCCAACTCAATTCAACTTCAAACTATCCTGAAGAACAAAACCCTAATTTTACGGACTTAGCCAAAATTTCCAATTAGGTCAAATACAGAAACATCCCCAAAAGAACAGAGAAATAAGAGAGAGAGGGAGAGACGCAAAACCAAAGCCAAAAGACCAAACTGGAGCAAAAATAGGGGGGTCCCCATCTGGCTTGGGGTGATGTGTGAAAAGGTCACAACAGTTCCTGGCTTTGAAAGATAGAAACTTGTTGATAATTCCCCGCAACTCATCAGGATCGGGACCAAGTGTATTTCTAGCAACGACAACGGTCTTTATGATAACATCATAGTATCTGACTGTGGCCTCTCTATGTTCTTCGAAAGCAACTTGCATCTTGTTAATGACCAGCTCGTGATTGACAAATTTATGGATTGTATCCATAGAAAACTGATCTGAATCTAGCTCCTGGTGAAGACTTGCAGTAATCTGAGAGACAACATCACTGGCTGCAAGCAATTCCCCTTCATGACTTAAAACTTTGCAAGGGATTTTCTCAAAGTCTGAAAGCATGTCATGTTCAACTTCAACACTCATCTCAAGGGTAGCCTGGACATCTTTGATAAGATCTTGAATAACTAATGACTTGTTTGTCATAAGTTCTTCAAATTCTATGTATTTTTCCCTTTTTGAAATCACTGAGTTGTTGCACAGGAATTTCCAGCTTCACTTGATCTATCTCATGCCAGATTTTTAAGTCTTTCTCAAGAGAATGTAGACTTTGCTGAAAGGCTTCTAGAGTTTGATTCATTTTGAATCTTGCTGCTTTGACAATACTCAAATTCTTCAATGCCTTTTCAATCACTAGTATTCATTGATCAATTAATTGGGCTGTCCAGGAATCAATTGCTTTAGCTTTTTGCGCAGTTCTTTCTAATTGCTTGACTGATTCCTTAGGAGCAAATGAAGATAGTGAACCAACTGTTTTTGATGATCCAGTAATCCTTTGAATAACTAAAACTAGTTGTTCGTTTTCTTCCTTGAGCTTCTCCTTTTTGGCTAGAAGTTCATTGTAGCTTTTTGCCAAGACTGTCACTGAACTCTGAGCATCTTGCATCATATTAGCATGAGTTTGCTTGCCTAATTCCACACTAGTGAATCTATAATTAGACACCTGCATCTCTTCATGTGGTTTGTCAACAAGAGGTTCTGCTATCTCAGCATATTTCATCTTATTACTGTCAATAAACACTTGCAAGACTGTTTTTGCTTTCTTTGCAACCATTGGTTTGGATTTCTTCGATTTTTGGAAATCAAACACATTAGGAGAGACTGCTTGTTTCTTTCTCTTCAGAGCAACTGAGTTTAACTATGGAGGAAGATCCAAGGTTCTCACATCTGAAACAACAACTGCAGTCTGTGTAGAAATGGACCCAGTTTGTGTCACAACTGAAATTCTAGGAGGTGCCTCAGTTTGTATAGCAACCATGGTTTGCTCAGAAAAATTACGACTAGGATCAGCCATGAAACAATCAAAGCTTGCTGCTGATGTATCTATCTCTGGGAGAGTTATCTCTGATATTGCCGAAAAGATTGGATTTGTATCAAATACATTCTCCAAGTTGTCATGCAAGCTTCTCACAGGTGTATTCATTATCGATGTAGCTGAGGAATGATGAATAGCTTCTGAAGGAGGGATGGAAGAAACGAATACTGTGGAGAAAGAATCAACATCACTGTCAATGGGAGAAATAGGGGATATCACTGAAACCGGTATTGGAGCTTCAACGTGAGGAGACATTTCACTTAAAATAGTAGAGGTTTCTAGAACCTCCTCTTCTTCTTACTGATCCAAAACTTGAATCTGTGTTTCCTTAACTTCTTTCCCCTTCAGTGTTTCCTTTTCCAATGGTTCTTCCACAACCCGACTTACTCTCAGCTTAATCTTGGTACCTGAAGAGGAAGCTCCTTCTTTTGATTTGTCTCTAACCTCTGACTTCAATCCTTTGGGCCCAGCTGAATCATCCTCAGCTCCGATTCTGATTTTTATAGTCTTAACACCTATGCTTTTGAGCCAAGTGTTGGTATTTGCTAAGACTGATTGAAATCTATCAAAAATAGAGGTAGATTCCTTCTGAGACCACTGGATTGCAGGAATGGGAGCGTTAGCCACCTCTTCTTCTTCATATTCAGGATCTAAAACCTGCCCATCATCAATTACTCCTTATGGAACTAAGGTCAGATTGAGATCAACAACTTGCTCCACCGTGAGTTTGCAGTAATCCATTCTATAGATATCTTTTTCTGTTCGGAGGTCCGCCCAAATATCTTCAATGCGGTGCACATGAGTGAAGGCTCTTTTAATTTTATCTTTCACTCTTCTGTAGTCAAATTCCATTTTGGCTTGGAATTTCTTTAACTTTATTTCCTAAAGTTCAGCTTCCATTGCTTTTGCCCTTGAGGAAGTTGTCAAAGAGTACCTCCCAATTATCAATGGATTATGTGAGGAACCCTAATGATTGAATAATAGATTCATTGCGTGACTGGAAGTACTCTCCATCCAATGACTGTATGTAAGGTATCTGAAAACTAAAACAGGAACCCCAAAAGGATGGGCGCCGTTGGTCTGTGAAAGTACAAATACCATTTTGACAAAAGTGTGACTTTCATTTGAACACCATTCTTTGACGCTTGATACCGAGAGCTGGAATGCTCCGATTCGCGTCGACTGTCTCTTTGCACAGTTGAGTCAACTTACAAGAGATGTCTCTGGAGACGACGAAGCTAGAAAACTGCTTCTAAGGCCTCAAAGAGAAGGGCGCCTTTTTCAAGGAGATTGGTATTCACCATACTTAGCCATTTCTTAATTGTCTCCAGTCACTCTCACTTTTCAGCAACAACATCTTGACCTCACACGTATGAGCGTTCGCCAAATCCCGGAGGTTGACGGTTGAACTCGTTGAATAGCTGGAGTAATTGCACACAAGTCATGTGAAGACTGCAAAAGCAAATAAACCCATCTGGCAGGCCTAAAGGTTGGGCGCCCCTGGCCTACAGATATGCAGCTGTGTAGCTACGTTTCACCATCCTCTGTTTTATGTGCTTGGTAGAATCTCTGTCATGGTCACTCAGAATGTCAGATCGTCTCGTGAACTGCTGCGTTGCAAAGATGGACTAAGCTGGAAAAGATCTCAGGAAGACCTCCACTGCAAACTTATCCATCTGGAGAGTCATATTCAAGGGCGCCCCTGTCGGCACTCAAACCATTAACTGGCAATTTCTTGTGACATGTATCATGCCTGCAGTCTCAGCATCTGACACTGATAACCGAAGTTCTGCACTATGTATGCCTCCGCTTGATAGCTTGTTGAAAAGCCAGACTGATCCTGAAGAAACTGAAACCATTAGTGAGCACATGCATTCAAATCTTGACCTTCAAAAAGAAGGGCGCCCTTGGGCTACAGGGGCGTAGATCTGCATTCTTTGATTGTCTTCATGATGTATACACTCTTCGTAACTTTTGCTTCCGCCTTCGTTTGTCAGAGTTCTGCATTACAAATTAACTTGCTCCATAGCTAGTTGAAAAGCTGACTGAAAACATAAGAGAATGAGCGTATTCGCAATCCAAAGCAACTGTATCTTGACCTTCAAATGGAAGGGCGCCCCTGGGCTACAGGGGCGCAAATTTGCTCTGAACTTCATGATTTTCATCCATTTCATGTTCTGAAAACACTGTATTTAACTGTTGAGGTTGACCATGTCAAAGTACTAGGACTGCCGAGGTGTGTGTATGACTATACTTCATCATTCTCACATGTACGGACATTGTAAAGGTGATTTGCACGTTGGTTGCACAAGTGTCTACTACGTTACATAGTAAAAATGTTCCTAGACTTGGAATATTTTAGCACTTTTTGCCAATCTGAAAAACCCCTCCATCAAAAAGCATATTTTTCAATATCTTTCATCGTAGAACGTTCTGCTTTGAGTTTCAGGCTTAGATTTTGATATCTGGTACTGGCCAACTGCCATTGACGACCTCAGAGGTCCTAACTTTTCTCCTAAAAAAGTGAAAACAACCCACCAAGCTTAAACTAACTTTTAATTGAAACTGACTTCACCACTGTGATCGTGATGTGAAATAAGCCAATCAAAATTAATTTCAGCCTATTTTGACAAGTTCCTATTTTTTAGGGTTTTGACCTGAAAACGGGGTCCGGAAACCCTAATTTTCAAAATTTCCAAATTTTGCCAGTATCTTCCTGGCATCGTACTGACCAAAAGCCCATACTTGATTTGCCCAAAAATTGAGTTTTGACCCCACTTTTACAAGGTTTAGACCATTTTAAGCAAAATGCCTTAATGAAGCAAAAAAATTTGGTTTGGGTACAACACAAAGAAAGTATGAGCTAAGTCTCACCAATAAATACTATCAAATCTTTCATTCATTTAACAAACATTCAAATCAAATTCTATTCTAATTCTAATCTAATGTTGAAGGAGATATGCAACCTTGCAAACCACTTGACAATAAAAGGGATTCAAAGCAAATCATGCATAAGAGCTTTTATTATCGGAAGTGGCAATGCACAACAATTTCATATTGCTCACTTCACACTTTACAAATGAGGGGCGAGCTCAATTTATAGGCTCTTCGATTACAATTCCATGGCCAAGATTGATTTCGAATCAGTGATCGAGATTACAAAATAAAACCCTAATTAGGGCTTGTCACAATTAACTACCTCTCGACCAATGAGAAAATTACATTTTGGGACACTTGTCTTTCTTGCTAAATAAAAACCAATTCCATGGATAAGTCAGGTTCATTAAACCTAGACATGTTGACTTGGAATAATTTGATTGGTTGGAAGATGACGAGGCGCCACCTTAGCGTGTTGGATGTCTTCCTTGGTCAGCTTGTTCTTTTTCCATGGATTTGCCTTAGAATATCTTCCTTTGTCGACGACTTTGTCTTTTTTGTTTATTCCTTCTTAGCTTTGATCTTGGATTTCCTTTGAGATTTTGATTTCTTCTTCTCACTTGCATCTGAATCTTTGAGGTCTGGAAGTTTCCCCTTAGAGAAAATGTCTAGACTTGAAGTTATTAAACTTTTCTTTCCTGACTGCTTTGAAATTCCTTTAGTGCCTTGAATTTGGAGAAAAACTCCCAGTGCTTTCACCACAATGGAGGAAATTGGAACTTTCTCTGTGAAGTATTTCCCATACTTAGCCAAATTTTGGCTATTCGACTATATTTTGTAACACCTTCATGTAGACCATTCAACACTTAGACAAGATTTTGGCCATATCTATGCTTGAATGAACTTTGCCTGTGGATTTGCTTTCAATTTTGAGTTTGGCTTGTGCTAAGTAGGGCAGACTCCATCCTTGGACAAGGATTATATTCATTTCCTCTTTACTTTTCCTCTTCATTCTTCCTGTTTTCTTTCCAACACTTAGTCAAAATTTGATTCTTTTGTTGTAGGAAAATTCCACACTTAGCCAATTTTTTTGTTTCCTCTTGGCAAATTTTACCATGTTTGTCTTTAACCTTGGCGGACTTTGGCACATGTCATGCCATTTTTCTATTATGCTTGAGCGGACTTCCTCATTGGCAAGCTAATTCTTTTTTTCTTCCTTAGGCGGACTTGGCTGCTGGTTGGACAATTTTCTTTGAGCGGACTTTAGGCTTGGCCGGACATACTTGGGCAGACTTTCTGCTTGGCCGGACATTTTTCTTTGAGCGGACTTTAGGCTTGGCTGTACATACTTGGGCAGACTTCATGCTTGGCCAGACATTTTTCTCTGAGCGGACTTTAGGCTTGGCCGGACATACTTGGGCGGACTTCCTGCTTGGCCGAACATTTTTCTTTCATTCCAAGGGCAGACTTCAAGAATTTATTTCCATGGTGCTGTGCCATGAGTGCGTAGCCGTGGACCACGAAGAGAGCCCACAATCCCAATATTTGCCTCCTCATCTGTCTCTATCTCCACTTGCTTGGGCTCTTCACCATGTCCACTAGCTATGGTTGTTGCTATGGCTGCTTTTGTCCTCTCCCTTCACAATTTTTTCATTGGCAACTGCAAGTAGAGCATGCATCTCTCTTTTGATCTCTTCTTTGCCCTTTTCACAAGGCTTGGCATCACGCTGAGGAATGCCTGCAAGATCTTATTTGAGGCGATTTATGCCTCTATGATATACATTCTTACATTTAGTGCAAACAATTGATCCAGGTATTGGCCCTCTCACAACATACTTCCATGCAGTTCTCTAGCTCTTGGAGGACGAATGCCTTGAACCCATGATGGTGTGGGCATCGATGGGGTGGAGCCTGAGCTGAACCTGAAGCAAAGCCATAAGCCATTTTAGTGTGTATTCAATCTGATTGGACGCATTGTCATATACTACCTCAATATAATGGATTTGGCCTTTGCCAAGGCATCGGTAACTAGGTTCCCATGACTCTTTGTAGGAGAAAGATAACTTCTTTTGAGTTCATTTTTGGTGGGATCATCCAATCTTTTGGTTGCAAATGGTTTTGGTGTGTCTCTGTGAGGGAATGAAGTCAAGCCTCCTTTTTGAAAATTACCCTTCTATGATCTAGTAGTGGGTGGTATTGGTTGAGATAAAACCTTGTTCTTTAATATAGGTGGCTCATATTTCAAAGCCAAAGTATTAACTAGGCTCTTGAGGGGTTCAAATAAACCTCTAGTAAAGAAGATAGGTGATTCTTTTTTCTAATAAACCAGGTACCACTGTTGCAATCCTCTAAAAATATGCCACTATGTTATCTATTGTACCGCTGTCCTTCAATTGTGCCTGCTCTTTGAAATGGAGCTCAAGATCTTGCCTCTCAAACCTATCAATCAATCTTTGATTGAACTCTTCATATGTAGTGATAAGATTATGACCTTGGGTGGTTAGACCCTAGTGCTACCATTCTTGAGTAACTCTTTCAAAGTGGAATGGTAAGAAATTTGATTGCCTCCTCTGCATTCATTGGACTCAAAGAGAAGTATGTGTTTTAACTTTTGGATCCAAGCATGGGTTGAACATTTGTTGGACCTATCAAATGAAGGAACTGCAAGTCCTAACCATTGCTTGAGGTCCTTCTGAGTTTGGTCATGATCAAGTCTCTTCTCATTCTTAGGTTTATTTTTGTCATCAAATTGCAAAATTTTCTAAAGGAGAGGTTAGCTCAAAATTCTTCAATTTGTGCTCTATACCTTGCATGGGTGGTGGTCAAATCTTCATCCTTTAGTCTAATAAATCCCTTTCTAGTTGATCTCCCTCTTTCTAAAAAAAGTGACTTTAGGTGGTCTAGAACCACTGGGATTTATCAACTGAATGCTCAATTTGCTCCTGTAGTAAAAGATTCTCCTCTATCCCTATAACAAATGGGATAGTCATAGAAATAGATCGAAGTTTGGAATGCTTTGGAAAAAATATTAATGATTTGCTGCCGCCTGTCTCTTATAGACTCCAAGGTTGAGAAAAAATCCCTTGCTCTATCTTCTCATGCCATCTCTTCAGCTCCATCTATATCCTATGTTGGAGTAAAGGTTTGTCGAAGCTTTTTTTCCTCTTTGCAGATATTTTCTCTTTCACTGAGTGACATCAATAATTTTTTTTCATCACCCTTAAGGCTGGCAAGATCATGGCTTTGATATAATTGTAATGATCTCAATAAACTTTACTAAAAAATATTTACCACTTTCTAATCACCAAGGTCTCATGAGATCACTGTAGTGAGAGCATACAGTGAGTATAGATTATTATTCAACACTTTTTGATCATCAAGATCCCATGAAGGCAAGGTGAGAACATACAATGTGTTGTACCCAAACCAATTTTTTTGCTTCATTAAGGCATTTTGCTTAAAATAGTCTAAACCTTGTTAAAATGATGTCAAAACACAGTTTTTGGGCAAATCAAGTATGGACTTTGAGTCAGTGTGATGTCAGGAAGGTATTCGCAAAATTTGAAAATTTGAAAATTAGGGTTTTTGGACCCCTATTTTTAGGTCAGAAAACCCTAAAAATTGAAACTTGTCAGAATTGATTGAAAATTGTTTTGATTGGTTTATTTTGCTTCACGATCACAATGGTGAAGTTGGATTGAGTTGAAACTCAGTTTAAGTCTGGTGGGTAGTTTTCGCTTTTTCAAGTGAAAAGTTAGAATCTCCGAGGTCAACAATGGCAAATGGCCAGGTGCCAGGTGTCGAAATCTAAGCTTAAAATGCTCTGGTGAAGATTCTATGGCAAGATATGTTCGAAATGATGCTTCGTCCCAGAGGGGATTTTTGTTGAGGTGAAAATGTTGAAATTTTTGCCAATCTGGAGCAAAAGCGCACTTGTGAGTTGGGGGTGCCCTTGATTTTGGAAGTCCAGATCAACTTTCCGAGACTTGTCACTTCCAAGAGAACTTCTCCAGAATCTTGTTAGCTTCACAATGAGCCAACCAGCCAGCCAGTTTGGCAAATATGTCTAGCACCTGAAACTGGAGATTGAACGCAAAATGAGGGAGATGAAAAAATGACTCAACACTAGAGTGAAAAGCGTGCCTCTTAGCCAAGGGTGCCCATCTTTTTGAAGCACCAGATGAAGGTTTCTAATCAAATGACACCTAGGATGTTTGTCTCAGAGTTGATCTGGCTTCACAACGCATCCGTCAGTGGGTGAATCTGAGTTGCTAAACTGCTGGTATCAAGAGTCAAACATAGGGTTTTAGTCATGGCTGGAAATGTCCAGAAATAGCAAAAGTGTCCTTGGAGGCCAGGGGCGCCCAAGGTTTTGGAGCCTCAAACTCAGTTGTTTTGATCATCTCACATACTCATCCTGTCCGTGTTTGTTCCAACTTTCTGTTGCATACCTCAGCCGGGTCAGAAGACTTGTCAGCAACCTATAGCGGGAGTTTAAGTCGTTTTTAGCTAGTTTGGAAAATGGCAGTCTGGGAAGAAAAGTGCCCTTGGAGGCCAAGGGCGCCATGTTTTTCAGCTGTCAGATGATGTTTTTATGAGAAGTGCTCTCCAGGAGCTCTTGTTTAGAATCTAGCCAACTCTGCAGTGAGCCTGTTAGCTAGTTTTGAAGTTTTGCCGAACACTGGGAAACATGAAGTGAAGTTAGGTCAGAATCACCTTGAAAATGATGAAAATGCATTGAAAATTCTGAAGTCTGAGGTTAAAGCACCCCTGAAGGCCAGGCGCACCTTGAATTTTGAGGCCTCAGATGAATGAATTAGGGTTTGTAGCCACCTGGAGACTCTTGTCAGATTTGATCTTGCTCTTCAATGAAACTGTTAACCAGTCAATCCGACATGTCAGTCAATCAGAATCAGTGATCGAACGTGAGCTCTGGTGATGTTTTCAAATCCAAATTTTCAAGAAATTGGCTAAGTCTGGAAAAAGACGCCTAAAGTCAAAGGTTGACTTTTGAACTCAAGGGAAGTGGCACCCTTTAAAGGTGGAGACAATTGACTGAAATTAGATCTTCAGTTCAACTCTTTTCAAGTCGACTTCTTCTTGGCTTATTTTAGCTTGTAACTGGGCGAGTTCTTTTTGCATGCACATGTTAACTGAAGTGTTAGAGGTTGTGCCCTAATTAGGGCATTTTTTTCATTCAGTTAATTGTTTCAAAGACCAGTTACAACCTAGGCGTTGTTGTTGGAGGTCCAATCAGAAGGCTAGCGCCATTTCCAAGATTTTGCATGCATTTATGGTGCCTTTAAGGATAATTTTTTATTTATTAAGGCATAGGTGTCCATTATTCTTCATTGTGAGAGATAAAACACACCTTTCTTGAGCAAATAATGATTTGAAGGTGCTACAGGTGTTAGAATTTAGTGTTCTTCGTAGCGTAAGATCCAGAATGTTCAAAGGAAGAATATTGCAGACTTCATTTTCCGTTTGCATGCAGGTTACATTGAATCCAATTCAAGCATAGGCGATTTCTACAAAAGCAAAAACACAAAAAAAACTTCTATCTTCTGTCTTAAATTCTTCTATTCTTGTCTTAGGTATTCTTCGCATGTCGAAGAAAATGATGAAATTTTCAGAAACAGATCATCTAGGTTTCATATATTTTAGCGACAGCAGCAAAACCCATGTCTTAGATTTTTTTGAGAAAATTGCCCCGCTGCCTCCATTTTGGAGAACTGTGCTTTTTTTTGAAGATCTCTTTGCATGTGGGCCTAAAATTCATTTTTCCCAAAATCTAATCATTTGGCTCGGCTTGGAATTCCATTGCCCACAAAACCCATGTTTCAGATTTTCTCGAAAAAAATTGCCCCCAATGCCCCTACAACCCTTGCAGATCTCATTTGAAAACCTTTTGCATGTCTGGTTGTCTTAGAATTCAATTATGCACAAAACCCATATCTTAGAATTTTTCTGGAAAAGTTTACCTCAATCGGCTATTTTTAGCCTATCCTAGAGTTTTTTTCAACTTTTTCTGAAAGTTGTACGAGCATACCCAACTTTACAGTAAAAAATCCAGTTTTTTAGATTGCAGTTCAACCCCATAGATTACAAGGCCAAATCGGTCTTTCTGCATCACTTTTTGAAAATTGCCGATACAGACTTGGGTCATGTATTTCTTGTCATCAATCTGAGCATTTTGGGGGGTACTGGCAATGCCATAATCAGAAATCTTGAGCGTTCTAGGTTGCTGGTCGCAGCATCTATTCCCATCATGGTCTTCGATCTCGAGTTTGTGATTGCTTGCATCAAGCATTATGACTCGTCTACTAGACAAATTAGGTTAGCCAATGGGAGAGTCGTTTGTAGCCTCAAGCCGAGGGACGTGGAGAAGTGTTTTTCTATTCCTCCTCACTCAGATAATTTTGCTGTATCCATTCCAGATTGTGACAAGATATGGGAAGAGGACAAAGACAGATCACAAAAGAAGGTTGCTCAGCGATGGTTGAAAATTCAGAAGACCAACATGTTGAAGAAAGTTAGGCGTGGTGAGTTCAAGGACGAGATTGCCATCTTAATAACTTTGCTCAATCGGGTATCAGGTCAGGAAGAAGCAAACATTTTCCGACCATGGATGTTCCATATCATCTCTCGGGTTATTGGCAAGAAGGAAAACTTTGACTGGGCAATGTTTATCAGCAAGTGTCTTCACCAGCAGATTACAAAGTTCCTCAAAATTCACGAATTTCATATGGTGACTTTTCTGGTCTACTTGGTTGCGTTTCAAGGCAACTTTAAACCTTTGAAGACCAATGGAGCTCTTTGCGTTCAACGCGTTCACGAATATTACTCATAGTTGGAGTTTTTGAAGGTTGAACAAGACTTTAAGGCGGTGAATGATCACTTTCTTATGAAGGCAGTCAGGGATCTAGATAACGAGATGCATATCAAGATTTCTCCAAAGGCGAAATCAGCGATGGAGAGTTGGGCGGATTGGTTCATACAATTCCCTACTTTCACATACATCCGAGTGTATGGTTACATCAGAGAGCCTCTGATCTTACCGAGGTACCCATCAAACAGAGTCCTTTTCATGGAGTTTATGAGACAAGCACAGGAGGTTCACTCTTTTCTTCGCAATCGACATAAGCCGACATTCATCTTTGCAATCGGATTGGGTATTTACAAGTGTAAGGCTATTGTAGATTGCAAGTTAATGATGAACGAGTTGGAAAAGCTTCATCTCAAATATTTTCCTCAGAGGCGTACTTATGATCCTTTGGGTCATTATTCAGCATGGTTGGAGTGAAGCAATTCACATAGGGCAGCGCTTGAGGACTTCTGGGTCAATTGCGAGGATGAGTTTGAGGTGCGCCGACGTCATTATTGGAGGCTTACTCTCCCACAACTTGCTGATTTTCTATCAGAAGATGTCAAGGGTTTGTCCGATGATGACAAAGGGGTACTTCTCAATTTATTCGTTAAAGACCAAGTTGCTTGCCAACCACTTCACCAACCTGATTGGTATGTCAAGTAGAATACTTCAGTCAAGGACTTGTCAAAATCAGTTATTAAGACGAGCATGTACTTCTTGGAGAGCAAGCGGAAGCAAAGGACAATTCTAGCTACAAAGCCGCTAGCAGGGTTTTCTTCACTACCTTCCATTTCTAGGTCGAGGTCTTGAGTTAAAGTTGTCTTGAAGCCGCCTGAAGGAGTCAAAGTTAGTGGAAACTCAAAGGGGAAAAGCATCACAAAGCGGAAGCAAGTTGAGAAAGCGTCAAAAATCCTAGCAGAACCAGTGGTACAGGCTGAGGCTGATTCATCTCCAAGTCCATTGTTTTCTCCACGATCGTCTCCTATCGACATTGATTTAGAGCCCAAGTCTCTAGTTCATGAGACTTTCATTCCAGTTGATCCGCCAATGGTTGACACATCAGGAGCAACTTCTCCTCAAGAGAACAATGTTGATCATTCGTCTTGACTCAAGAGGTAATTGGGTAGAGAAAAGCATAGGCCTTCATATCGGCTTGACTTGTCTGAGTTTGGCGATCCTTATCAGGATAGGTTGAGCAAAAGAGTCAAGAAGCACGTGAACATTAAGAAGACTCTTGAAGCGGAGATCGTCATTGAAGTTGCTACACCACTAGAAGGCAAGAACCTGGATGAAGTTGAAGTTGGTGATTTCACCTTCGTCAAAGCAAATCTAGGTAGGAGCACTCGACACGTGGACGTGAACCTTTTCAAGGTCGTCGCGAGTAATCTGGAGGAGCATGTCATGAAGGACGAAGAAGATAAGGCAGCTCTCAAGGTTGAGAACAGGCAGCTCCGACAATACATCTCGGATCTACTTCATGGAAACGCAAGACAGGCACCTTTGTTCCCATAGCTTTGACATGCAGTCGTAGATCAGCAGAGACTTGGTCATTTGGTCAATCGTAGGAAGCTTCTGGATAATTGGATTGAAGACTTCATTGTTGCAGGTCGGTACCTCCTCACAGAGATATATCAGTTAAGGTTCGATGCACATGAACTTCGTCAGAAGATTCACCAACTCGAGATATTCGTAGCAGAACACAAGCCAAAAGACTTGATACTCATATCTCAGTTGGCAGTTGCTCATGACGCTATTGAAGTAGAGGAAGATAAGAAGAAGGTTTTTGCTCAGAGAGAACAACATTTGTTCAAAGTGGAAATGTATGATAGGATCTCTACAAATATGGTTGCACTTCAAGAGAATGTTGTTACAGCTCTCAGACTTATCGACGAGTTCATCACCCAAATCCCATGCCACTATCGGCATGAGGATGGTACATGCGCTGAGTTAGAGGCAGTTCAGGCTGAGTTCGAGAAATGGGTCGTGATAACCTAGGTGGAGAGCCCGAGGCATCCAAGTTGGATGACTTCTCAGTGATGACTACCAGTTTCAACAAGGTGATTGCAGAAATCAGAGACAGTCAGAGGGCAATTAGGGATGGAGAAAAAGAGGTGAACAGGAAGTTCATTGTCGTGGATAGCATCAAAGTGCCAGAGGATGATGTGATTGACAATTTCTTGGATGAGGTGATAAACAAAGAAGGCTTGTAGAAGACAACTAGTTAGGTCCTGTAGTTATTTATGAGGATGAGTCAAAAGTAGCAGTTAACTCAATGCCATTTCTTGAGTTCTTATTGCTGATCTCATGCACGCTTATCTCATTCTTGGAGATATCTTCGCAGGAGGATGGACTTTTAATTAGAATCAGTTGACTTATGGTAGTTATTAGTTAGCTCTCCTTTCAATAAGGACGTGCATGTTGCACATGTCCATTTAGTCTTGTTTGCATTGGTTAACTGATGGTAGCTTTCCAATTAATTGTATAGTTTCATTTATTTAGACTTAGAGAATAAAGTCCTTCATGCTTGTGAGACTGTAGTTGACTCAAGGTGATTTTATGGTTCCCTACACCTTTGATGTCTATAAATAAGAGCTCTTTGCTCATTTGTAAATAACTTTTGCACGAGATAGTAATATATGCTGTGCCACCTTGTCTGAAATATTGTTGTTTTGTATCTGTTCAAGAGATTTTACTGTGATAATAAATAGTTGCGCCACCTTGCCTGAATGTTATGATCATGGTGTTTGTTCAAACTTAGTTAAATGGAGTTGCTAGTTTGATCATTTATTGTATGCGTGTCTCGCCAATGCAATTTGTTGTCCTAGTTTGCTACTTTATGTTGTGTTAATAGTTGTTCTTTCAATCTACGCCTTGGGTAGGGGTTCCTCCTCCTTGGAAATTTGGAAAGAAGAATTATCATTTAAGTGTTGTTACTAATACGCTTGTTGCATATCTACGCCTCGAATAGGCGTCCCTCCTTCTTGGAAATTTAGTAATTGAGCTTATCGTTTGATGTCATGCCTAATAAACTTCATGCAGCCTACGCCTCGGATAGGGGTTCCTCCTCCTTGGAAATCGTGTTGTAGAGTTTATTGTATAATCACATTCCTGCTCCTAATTCCCCATGCTCTGTTTTTCTTGAGGGAATAGGATAGTTTAAAGCATTTAGTTTTAGTTGTAGTTAAGATCTGCAAAACCAAAGAAAATCTTTAGCTGCAATGTTCTTGGTTTCCTTAACCTTGTGCCTCTTCCAGCTGAGTCAAAAAGATAGGATTTAGAATCATTTACTTTTTCACGCATATCAGCAAAAGAGGGAGCTTCCCCTCCTAATTTGAAGAGCAGTCATTGTGCATTGTGCATAGCTGTCCGTACCAACTCGCACTCCAGAGGTGCTAATTGTTACGCCAACACAATGGATGAATAATGATTTAAATATATAGATATTATTCAGATAAACAACAATGCTTGAAAGATGCAACAATAGATCACATGAGCAATACAAAGTAAAAAAATATATTCAAATATGCCCGAATATCATCAAATAGACAACATATAAATATGAACCAAATCTGCTATACAATATGTTGCTAGTCTAAATACAAATACATGTTGGAAAATAAAACAAAAGCTTTCAGCAAAAATACAACTTTTGAAGAAGATTGTCTTCAGAGGGTTTTCATTCATCAATCTCCAAAGCCAAATAAAACAAAAGCATTCAGCACAAATACAATTTCTGAGTAAGATTGTCTTTAGGAAATTAAAGGGGTTTCATTATCCATCTCCAAATCCAAGGGTTTTTATCCTCAAATTGATAGTTGAACACAAAGCTTAATCTAAGACATAAATTATATGAAAAATGACAGATTTCTCAAAGTCTAGGGAGCTCCTCGATAAATAGCACCAGTGGGGCACAAATTCCAACACCCTATTTTTGTCCTCCAAAATAACAATTACTAAATCAACAAATATTCTCTCCCCAAAATAGTTCCCACTTTGTCATGGATGCCAACTTGTAACTCTTCATTAATGAGTTTCATAGAATCTGCTGTGATGAACAAGCCGCATCCAGGGGTGGGCAGCGGGGAGTGGTTACAACAACCTTTTATGGAACCCACACCCCCATATGCATGAAGTTATTTAATTTATTATTATTTTATTTGTTGCTTCTATTTTTACAAACAATGGCCCACTAATTAAACATAGTTTTATAGCCTTATCAGGAAAATAAGGATAGGTCCCACTTAGGCTAATTAATTAAAAAGGGACATTAAATGCTTTTAGTTAAACTGTTTTTTGGAAAGCTTACTTGAATAGACGGTGTGATCTAGAGATTGTACTAAATATTGAATGATCTTCTAAAATTTCATTTTCATGTGATAGTAGGGGCTAGGATATTTCATGCAAAAGAGTTTCTGTTTTTAGAAATATATCTCTCTGGGCTTGTTGCCCTAAGTAACATCTTAAGTTGTATTTAGACACTCTACTTATATATATGAACTAATGGACATCTTGACTCTACAGGTTGGTTCATTTGTACCTGCAATGTCCGCAAAGCTGCATGTTTTTGATTCAGTCTATACTAGAATGGGAGCATCTGATAGCATTCAACATGGTACAAGCACATTTTTTGAGGAGTTAAGTGAAGCATCATCAATTCTTCAAAATTCTACTCCTCGCTCACTTGTAATAATTGATGAACTGGGGCGAGGAACTAGCACCCATGATGGTGTTGCGCTTGCATATGCGACACTACATTTTATTCTCAAAGAAAGAAAATGTTTGACTCTGTTTGTCACTCACTATCCAAAGATTGCTGAGCTTAAGAATGAATTCCCTGGTGAAGTGAGTCCTTACTATGTTTCATACCTGACAACTGATTGTTTAGCAGATAAAAGTCTGGATGATGAACCTGGAGATGTTTCAACATTTCAAAATGGTGTGTTGGTAGAATATGATGTAGGTTTTAACCCGGTGACAAAAATTTCACAAAATATTACTTTCCTTTACAAACTTGTCCCAGGGGTTGCCAGTAGGAGCTTTGGTCTTCATGTTGCACGGCTTGCACAGGTATGTCTTCTTGCTGAGCCAACTATGGAAGACCTCTTATTGTCATATAATGGTTGGCAATGCAGACTTGTTTATATTGGCATGTTTCTTGCAGCTACCTGATTCCTGTATCACACAAGCTGCTGTTATGGCTGCCAAGTTTGAGAAAGAAGTATGTGCACGTGTACTGGCTAGATCGGAAGCACGGCCATCTACATCTATATGTAATGCAACCGTCATGGACCAGTCTGAGATTGGTACGATGTTAAATGAGAGTGATTCAAATAAAGCATCCTTAGAACTGGGAGGACAATTCTCTTCGACAGATGAAGAGATGGTTACATCAGAAATTCAGCAGATGCTCGATAGAGACAGTATCTCAAAGTCATTATGTTTGGTACAATCTGCCTTGAAAGAGAGCGACCCCCTTGATGGTTTAAATGCTTTGCAAATAGTGCAGGAATTTACTAGAAAACTATTGGCATCAGAGAGTTAAATGCAATGCTTTTTCTAGATTCCTGAATATCTTGCTTCGGAATTGTACATAGGACCAGATGTTGGGTGCAAAATATTCTTCCGACTGCTGACATATGTTGTTGGAAGCAACTAAGTTATTATAGAACTTCGAGAAGAAAGTTATCTTCAGCTTTGCATATTGTTATTTTTTTGGTTGGTAAGGCTGCTATAACATGGGGAGCATGCCAAACAGGGAATGAACCTGGCCTGTCATCATGGCGGCCATTCCGCCTTATCACTAGGCCATGGGTTACAGGCTTAGCATTGCATAATCTTATATCATGTACAAAGTTAACTAGAATTATGTTGCTGGGAATTTGTTCCATTACAACTGGTTCAGAGCCTTAGCACAACTTACGCAATTCAGTTGTTCATTAACCTGTATGCCTATGTGCACGCCATATTTCATCTGAGATGTTCAGTTGAGGGATGGAGCCCTATAGATTGGCTCGTGTGTATGTTATTGCATGCTACATATGCAACAAACTTATTTATGACCTTTTATTTAAAAGTATCATGTTGAGATGTCTTTTCACCAAAGGTTTAAGTGGATCTTTGACCTGTTAACCTCAATTTGAAATCTTACGTAAAGCATGGTGAATGAATACCTAATGTTTATTAGAAAGAGAAACGAATTGAAGCAAAATTAACTTTCGAAATTCTAATATTTTATTTGAATATTAAGCTACTTTTGAAAATCAATCCAATAGTAAATATGTAATCAATTATCACTGCATCCCTCCATGACAAGGACAACTCAAATTATGCACCCTAGTCAGAAAAGAAAGAAAAAGTGGTTAAAGGCTGCCGAAGTGTGGCTCACATGTAAGGTAAGGTAAGCTGGGCTGTGGTTTAGTCATAAGGTGGAGCATTACTGTCACAACAGCCCAAGTTCAAAACCTGATAGGCTTGCTCTTTGTGAATTGTAGACATAATGTAATGTATAAAATGACGGTGATGTGAAAAATATAAATGTTATCCAATGTACAAAGAAAGGGTGATAATATTTCATACCCAACTGGTCTTCATGGTGAAGATAACATGTTCTGATCTTGGAGGCACATGATTGATCCTGAGGGAGCACTTCATGCGTGTTTTTGTATTGTAGATTCATTGTCACCTTAAAGAAATGATACTCTACTAAAAGTCCATATTTGTGCTAATGGAGCAGAAGGCACAACATCATGTAAAGGTTGTGAATGATAATCTGAATTTCACGTTCAGTGTTTCTTTTGTAAAGGTGTTGAAAACCCGAGGTTTTAAGCTTTGAATTTGATTTTAAAAACTAACGCAAGTTTATTGGTTTTAGTAAATTGCGATGATGGATCGTCAAGAAATTACATGATTGCCATCATGGCTAACCACAAAGTATAAATATTTGTTTGAGTGCATCGTCTCATGATGGATGTTTATGGAATGATTTTTATGATTTTTTTATGATGGGTACTTGGGGAATGGTGTCATTATTTGGTAGACAGATTCAATAGGATTATCCTTCAAGGTGATGATGGTAAAATTTAATTAGAAATTGTACTTAAAAAGGTTTTATAGGTATGGTGCTAGGTTTGAGCAGAAATTGGAAAATTTGTAAGAGGAGAGGATTTTCAAAGTAAGTGAAGTGTAGTACTATGGGAAAAAATGATGAAATTTGTCTAAGTTTGTGGATGCCTTTTTAATGTCTTTCTGATATTTGACTGTGCTATTAATATGTGAAGCAATCAAATAATGGTGATTTGGGTTGTTTGATTCTTGAGTCGCCTTTCCCTTCTCACATGATGTACCAATTTCATGAATGCATGCATAGGAGAAGGAACCTTTTTAAATGATTAGATTCTCACAATTTTAGTTAATTGTGCAACATCAATTTTGTGAATGGATGATTGAACAATTCTAATAAATTTCATATGTTTTTTTTTGAGAGCAAGGGTTTTTAATTAAACCAAAGAAAACAAATATAAGAAATTTGTGCCATAAAAAGGGTAATCTTTTCATAAATAGGAATCCCATTACTAGTAAGAATTGTTCCATATTACTTATCACCAAAGTTATGATATAAGTTAAATAACATTCTCTTTTTGTTATTATTAAATCATCACATTTATATTTTCTTGTCTTATCTGATATTTTTAGATCATACTATCTTTTTCATATGGACACTATAAGGGATGGGAGTGAAAATATCATAGGGATGTTTTGAGTATTAAAGATAACTTACAAAATTAAAAAAAAATTCTCCCCCAAAAAATACATTATTTGATTTAACATTTAAAAAAAAAAAACTAAATAAATAGTACAAATAAATGAAAAAGTAAAGCTTATTAAGATCAGTAAAAAGGTAAGTGTAAATAAAAAAGCAATGTTTGTATCTTGATATAAATATAAAAATAATCAATAGTAATTGCTAAATAAGAAGATATACCAAATTTTTTAAGAGAAAATAAATCCTTGCATTAGATACTGACAAGTGACAAATCAATATCCAATGGTCAAAATGGTTTCTTAACTACAAATTAATTCAATGTTAGTCATTTCAATCTTGTCCATTTAAATATAATTGTAGATGTATTTACCTAAATATTTCCATTAAGAAAATGTTCATCAATGTCATAATATAAATAATAATACTATGAAAATATAGTACTAATAAGAATATTACAGATATAAATCAGAAAATGTTCATCAATGTCATAATATACATAATAATACTATGAAAATATAGTACTAATAAGAATATTACAGATATAAATTGAATTGTACTATTTTAAAATTTGCATTTGAATTTTACATTTCTTATAATAGCCCTCTTTTGGTTTCCAATATTCCTCCAAAATTGTTTTTGTGTTGCTTCATCTTTATTTTCTCCTTTGTTTTATCATTTTTTTTTTTCCTTTTTTTTTTCCTTTTGGACCTTTTCTCTTTCATTTTAACCTTAGTTTGTATTCTATTTTATTTTTTATTTTTGGTTTTTTAGACTTTTTTTAACCTTATTTTGTATTTTTGGTTTTTTAGATTATTTTTATAATATTTTTGATTCTTTCGATTTTAGTTCTATAATTTGTTTTTCATTGCTATTTATTTTGCTAATTTATTATTAAATATTATTTATTTTATTTTAATTGCATATCAATTTTTTTTTACTATTTTAATATTAAAATCTAATTAAGAATTTAAGTTGTTACTAATACTTGCCATTAGATAAATATTACTGCAATTAGTTTTGTTTTTATTTGTTTGATTAGTTATTAATAAGTTGTTTTTGAACAAATTACAAGTGATAATTTTTTTGGTAAAAGAAAATTGAATCTCTCTAAAATCATGAAAAATATTTAACTTTATAATTTTATTTTTTTGTTGTGATTGACTAAAAAAATTTAGGTATTAAGAGTCCAGGAAGTATATTTTTAGGCATTTTTTCCACCTTACTTTTCTACAATTCTATTGGTTGAAATATTTGATCTTATTGAACTTTTTGAAAATTAAAAGAAAAAAGTAGTTATTCTAGTATCCATGATCCCTAAATCAAAAGAAACCATAAAGAAATCATACTTCACAAAAAGAATAACACTTAAATAATATTTATAATTTATCATGTATCATTTAAATTTTATATTATAATTTCTAAATATTATAATTTTTTAATTCCCTACAGACATAATATAATACTTATCAATTAATTTATTCTTTATAATATTATAATACAAATATTTGAGAAAAATAATATTTCTATTTTTTTTAATTTCCAATATCTAATTTCATTTGCAATTTTTTTTTGTTTGATAGAATAAAGTGAGATTCCAGGGTCACATCTGTGTATTAATATAAAAAGAAATATTACATTGCTAGTTCAGGAGAGCGTATATCTCTGTAATATTTTCTTACACAATGAAGCCATCATACAAAATTGGCTTCTCGAAACTACCATAACCATTCTATCCCTAAGCTGACCACTTTGCATTACTTAATACACATTAAATACTGGAAGTTGTTTATTATCACTATGGCTTCCTTCAAGGCATTAGATCTGGGACTATGCAATTAGTCCTCCTCCGCATTCTCCATCTCCTTTGCCAGTTCCTCCATTAAAATAAAGGTCCATTGAATGTACCCTACCGTGAATCCTTCCACACATTCTTTTAGAAAGTTAATACCCACCCGAGCATGGTTTCACCTCCCAACAATATTCATGCCACTACCCCATATTATAAATTTTTACAGAGACTCGTGCCATCATTACCCAACAGTGACTACATTCTAATGTTTGGCATTATTCCCCTACTCGGGATACCATGTTGCAGGTAACCCTTCATTCCTCCATACCATTGTGACCAAACAAGCTTTACCATTATGGCCTCTACCTTTTGTTCCAGTTCCCCTGCATCCAACAACATTGCAAAGAACATTGAAGCAATGCCAGAATTGATGAGGTATCGCCTGTTCCCGTTTAGGTATTCATCTCCTAATACCATGCGCAACGCATGCAACACCACCCCAATTCGGGTCTTAAAGACCTTTGCTACAAGTTCAAGTAAATTCATTCAAGAAATGAAGAGTGTTGTGTGTACGCATTGTCATAGGAGGGGTCACACAAAAGATAAATGTTGAGATTTATATCCATGTAAAACTTGTGATTTGAAAAATCATTTTGAAAAAATGTATTGGAATACAAATATATGAAAGATTGCATGAAAATGAATTGTGGTTGGAGTTTTGGAACGAATTGGAAAAAGTTGACCAATATGTTTAAAAGATTGTTCAAGTGCAAGTGTTCATATGTCAAAGATAATAGAAATCAAGTGATTTGAAGATTAGCTGGAGGTGAAGGTGCATAAGCCACCAAAATCAAAGATCATGATCGAGAACAAGATGAAACTAAAACTTGTGCAACAAAGTGCAGTAGCTTACTTCCAAAAAGGAAGAAATTGGATTGCAGATCAAAATATCAGTGAGTAAGCAAGGAATTTGAAAAATAGATTTTTTTTTCAAAAACAGAATTTGAATGTTTGATGGCTATCATCGAAAAAGTGATTGTAAATGGGTACCTAACAAGGCTTTAGTCCGGGACCCATCTTTTTCCTTTCTTTAGACTAATTATCTTGTGGGACAAGTTGGTCTGTAGATTGAGTGACTAGGTCTACAAACTTGAAAGACTAAAAATTTGAAATGATAAAAACACGTGATCGAAATTAAGGTGGAATGTTGGAGTAATAATTTCTTCCACCCGAAGACTAGTATTAAATGCATATTCTAAAATGATCTACATTCTAAACAGGTGAAATTATTAATTGCTATATGTCGGTGAGGAGAAGATAAAACACTGTTCCAGAACTTTCCCGTGAACTCTCAACTCCATTCTTTGGAAGCTTCTTGTACCTAAATCTTCTCGTGATTTTTGAAACCCCTGGAAACTTTTAACTCCTCTATAAAAGAGGACCGATGTAAAGCTTTTTGTAACGTAATGCAATCAATACAAGTTTTTTTTATCATGGTATCAGAGCCGATGGTGAATCAGAGCCAGTCGATGCAAAGTTGCAGGGGAGGCTGCCGATAATGACATATGAGATCGCAGTTATTGAAGAGGAAGCCACTGCCAGTCAAAGCTTCGATTGCAGAAGATTGCAGAAGAGTAGTAGCTGTGAAGTGCATTCAACCTTGTTTTTTAGTATGCAACAAGGAAGTTTTGAGGTGCCAATTGCTCAGGTTTGAAGTAGCAAAAGGAAGAAGTATTACATGTCTGTTATATTGTTCAGTTGCATATACTACAGTTACATTTATGAGCCCATGACCAATTCTTATAGCTGAAGAAATCTTATATTTTTTGCGCTAAGATGCTTGTTGATGATGGAGAGCAAAGTAATTAGAGTTGTTCATTAGAATAGGATCAAGAAATACCAATAAAAGTGGCTTGTTTCATAGATCTATTTTTTAAAAGATCGCCCAAGTTGTCTGCTCAAAGGCCTCTGTTCTGGCTATAGAAAAGCCATAGGAAGAATCTGCTTGATAACAGAGGAAACCACCAAGGAGCTGCATGAGTCTTCCCAGCCTGGAGGTAGATCGAGGCAAATTTGAGATGAGATTACAGTTTTTTATAGGAGAAATGGCGCTCTCTGTAAGTTCAAATAGTTGCTGCAGTATTTAATCAGTTGTGTTATTTACTGAAGTTGCCAAGGAATTGTTGTTTTTGTGGTCAATTTTTTTTGTTTTGAGATAACAAATCATTGCAAGTTGAAGCAGTAAAGTGGAGCGCCCAAGTTACCCCTGCACCTAAAGAAAGCCGTTGCAAGAAATTGCTCTATTAAAGGTAAAAATGTCGGTGAAGGAGACGCAACCCAAGTTAGCAAAGGGCTTTGGAACTTATGTGATGTATAAAGAAAGAATAAAATCTGTGGTTCTAGTTCATAATGTCTGATGGTTACATATTTTACTGGTATTAGGGGAGAGGACCCGGTAGTTGTGCACCTTAATTTCGCGCTTCTCAAAATCCTACGTGGAAATTTCAAATCACTCCCAATTTTTTACAGCAGCTTACTTGGCAAGTCCCTTGCTTATAACTAAGGTTTCAGGGTCACATCATCAAATATGATGCCACATCAGCATGCTTTTTGTCAAGGTGTCCAAAAAGGCCCAAAAAAAAGGTGAGACCAATACTTGTGAATTCACAGCATGTTTTATTGAGCGCTGATGGGGAATCACATGATTGGTTGCTTTTTAGATCAAAAGAATACATTTTGTTTAACTATGGGTAGTTATCATCAACACTAACAACTTTAAAGTCACAACTATTAGTTCAATATTGATAAAAATATTGGCCATTATTTTAACAACTACTATCACAACTATTGAAACATGCTCAGATTGACTTGCAAATTTAAAAGTCTAGAATTAAAAGTAAAGAGAAGAGTTTGAAGATCAGGTGTTTGAACATCAAAATTTTGATGTTATAGAATATTATAAAAGGAGTGAAAAATGTAAAGAATTGCAAGTGCTAAGACAAGACTTAAAATGGTCAAGCCGGTGAAAGAAAGAGATTGTAGATATTGAAATTGTGCAAAGGTTGAAGGCATGTGTAGTTACTGAAGGAAAGGAAAATTGTTGTGATGAAATAATAATAAAGTGTATAAGGTGAGTCAAAATAGTTTGAATCAATGGGAAAAGTTGGAAAAAGGGTAAAGAAAGAGAGAGATGTTTTGGAGGAATAATTGTTAGATGTTAAGAAACAAAATTCTGAGTTGTTAAAAGATTTACATAAGATTTCAATTGAAAACAGTGAACAAGTGATGAAAATTTATGATCTTGATATTGAATTAGATAAAGTTAAACGAGAGAATAAAGTGCTAGAATAAAAGCTAAAATTGGTTGATGAGCTTTTAAAAGATTTGTGGCAAGTTGAGGAGAAGAATAAAGAGCTAGAAAAAAAACTAAAGTTGTTTGATGAGAATAAGAAAAGGAATGAAGAATTAGAACAAAGAGTAAAATTGGTTAATGACTAAGAACACAAACTAAAGAGATTGGAAGAAGCAAATAATTTGCAAATGAAAGAAATCACAAAATTAGAAAAAAAAAAATGGTTTATATAAGAAGGAAATGTCAAAATCAAATAAAGAAAATGGAAGTTTGAAGTCAAAGAAATTGGTATGTGATGTTTCTTGTAGTACAAAAGAGTTGAGTTCATCATTTGATAAGTGTTTTTTTGTTGAAGTTGTTTTTGATGAAGATAAACATGTTAATGAGATTGCAAATCTTGGTGACAATAATGTTGGTGTAAAAATCATGAAAATAATGGGTTATAAAGGTCAAAGATTAGGAAAACATGAACAAGGAATGATAAATCCCATTGAACGAACAATGAGGCCAAAGTATGCAAGTCTTGGGTATCTTTTGTGTGACCCCTTCTATGACAATGTGTACACTCAACACTCTTAATTTCTTGAATGAATTTACTTGAAATCATAGCATCGTTCCCCTTACTTGTGACATACCCAAGACTTGCATACTTTGGCCTCATTGTTGGCTCAATGAGATTTCTCATTCCTTGTTCATGTTTTTCTAATCTTTGACCTTTATAACCCATTCTTTTCATTATTTTTAAACCAACATTATTGTCACTAGCAACATTTATAGAATCAAATACATTATCATCAAGATTTGCAATCTCATTAACATGTTTATCTTCATCACAAACAATTTCAATAAAAACACATTTATCAAATGATGAACTCAAATCTTTTGTACTACAAAAAACATCACATACCAATTTATTTGATTTCAAACTTCCATTTTCTTTATTTAATTTTGACATTTCCTTCTTATACAAACCATTATTTTCTTCTAATTTTATGATTTCCTTCATTTACAAATTACTTGCTTCTTCCAATTTCTTTAGTTTGTGTTCTAAGTCATTAACCAATTTTACTCTTTGTTCTAATTCTTCATTCATTTTCTTAATCTCATCAAACAACTTTAACTTTTTTTCTAGCTCTTTATTCTTCTCCATTAAATAAAATATGTAACCATCAGCCATTATGAACTAGAACCACATATTTTATTAACTTGGGCTGCGTCTCCTTAATTTCTTGCAACCGCTTTCTTGGTAACTTGGGCACTCCTCTTTACCGCTTCAACTTGCAATGATCTGTTTATCTCCAAACAAAAAAGTTTGACTACAAAAACAACAATTCCTTGGCAACTTCAGTAAATAACACAGCTGATTAAATACTATAGCAACTATTTGAACTTACAGAGAGCGCCAGTTCTCCTGTAAAAAACTGTGATCTCATCTCAAATTTGCCTCGATCTACCTCCAGGTTGGGAAGACTCATGCAGCTCCTTGGTGGTTTCCTCTCTTATCGAGCAAATTCAAACAGAGGCCTTTGAATAGACAACTTGGGCGATCTTCTTTAAAAAAATAGATCTATGAAACAAGCCACTTTTATTGGTATTTCTTGATCCTATTGAAATGAACAGCTCTAATTACTTTGCTCTCTATCATCAACAAGCATGCACTAAATATAAGATTATTTCAGCTATAAGAATTGGTCATGGGTTCATAAATGTAACTGTAGTATATGCAATTGAACAATATAACAGACATGTAATACTTCTTTCTTTTGCTGCTTCAAACCTGAGCAATCGGCGCCTCAGAATTTCCTTGCTGTATACTAAAAATCAAGGTTGAATGCACTTCACAGTTGCTACTCCTCTTATGCAATCGAAGCTTTGACTAACAGTGGCTTACTCTTCAATAATTGCAATCTCATATCGGCAGCCTCCTCTGCAACTTTGCATCGACCGGTTCTGATTCACCATCGGCTCTGATACCATGATGAACAACACATTTGAATTGATTGCTTATGAAGATCACAATCGCCTCTTTTATAGAGGTCTTTGGAAGTTGCATGAAAGTTCTCGACAGTATATTCATTTAATGTTTTCACCAGTCTAGTAGATTTTTCTGGAATGCGGATCATTCCAGAATATGTATTTATTATTGGTCTGTGGATGCTGTAGCTTGGTTGGTTGGATGTGACGGTGTTGCTGTCATACATTTAAGACTTCCAATATTTTCCTTAGCCATTTCTCCAGCTTCCAATTCAGTGTATGTCTTGTTCAGATTACTTTGATTGCGATCTGCAAGTCTCCCTCCAAATGGATTTTCTCGCATTGAAGCTTTCTCTCTACCTTCAAACCTAAAACTATTGCCCGAAAATAGGCTTTGTTATTTTTTGCCCTTCCTATTCCCCCCCCCCCTTCTGAGTATCCTTCCTTTCTGATCTCTAATGACACACTCTGCACCAGTCAATCCCAGATTGCCACGTGTAGCCTCCTCAAAGTTTATTTTTATCCAGTTTGTTTTTGGTGGTCAAGATCTATAATAGGAGGACGGACATGAAAAATAACTTGAAAATGGTTAAAGTTTTGACCTTCGGTCCCATAGTCTGATGATTTGGTGGACGTCATTAAAAACCATTCATTCATTCATTTATTCAAACATGAATGAATGAATGAAAGAAAGATTTTAATGACGTCCACAACTTAAATTGTCTTCAAGCTCTTTTCCAATTCAACAAATTAACTTGGCCAACCCTATAAACTCTATTCTTTTACATAATATTAAACACTTTAATATGGTATTTATAATTAATTATAAATTATTAAATTTTTAATATTCTTATAATTTGATATTACAATTCTAATTTTATATTTTAAATTTTAATTTTAACATCATATTTTTATTTTAATTCTAACTTTATATTATTTATCATTTAAAATTTCTTATAGTTTAATATTAAAATTATATTAATATTTTTTCATATTTTTAAATTTTTTTAATATTCTTTTTTGTGTCTTCATTAATATTTTATAATTACAATAATGATCATTTTAATTATTATATTAATAAGTTTTTTTAATTTATTATAAATGTAATTTAATTCTTAATATTAAAACTTATTCATTATAACATTTTTCTAGTGCCCATGATTTCACAAGCAAGGACAAATAACCATAAAGAAACTATATGTTATTTATAAATTGTTAATATTTAAAAAAAAAAAAATTAAATAAAAATTTGTTTTTTCTTTGTTACTTTTGTATTTGATAGGATTTGATGGTGTAATATTTTTACAATTTTTTTTTTTTCAATATAATAATTACATAAGGATCATGGATGGTATTTAAAAAACAATAATGCAGAATCCATATTTAAAAATAAATAAATCTAGATTAAGATATAGTTAAAGTATCTATATTAACAACTATTTTATTTGGAAATTATTTTATAAATATTTTATTTTGAAAAATTATTTTATTTCCTTGAAATTATTTTTAATATATATTTTTAAAATATATATGTCTAAAAAATCAAAAGTTATTTATTGAAGAGTTTTTTCTTTATAAATCTACTTTAAAACAATTTTATTTACTTAATAATTGTTTTATTTTATTTTTCATCAAACTCAAAATCAAACAATCAAATTACAAAGGTTTTTGAAAAAAAAAATCATTTACTCTTTAGTATGAATCAAACTCGAGGTCAAAGTCAACCTTAACAACTATAATATTCATAAACCTAGTAAAATCATGATACATTCAACTTGCAATAATTTGTTGATCTCAAACTATTATGTAGCTCACCTTTAAAATATTGTCATGACTCATCAATCAACTATACAACAAATACTTGTATTATAATCCTATAAAAATAGGTACTTATCACTGTATGGTTACAATACATATGACTTGTAAGAATCTAGCCCCTAAATTGATATTCCACAAATAATTTATTGACTACCTAAAAAATATAAATATTATAATATTAGGTAAATATTGGCCCTTGTTATTACTATTTTGTATTAATTTATTATTGAATATTATTTATTTTGTTTTAGTTTCAAAACAATATTAATAACTTCAATATTATGTTTATATATACAATATTCTTGTTTGATTAATTATTAATATTTTATCAACATTATTTTTTATTTTATTATAATAAAATTTATTCTGTTTATACTTTATTATTGCTAATATTAGATTGAAGTTTTAATTTTCTTATTATTTCCTTTTATATGGATTTTCAAATTTATTTATCATTTTGTTTGGTCCATTTAAAATTTGAATCTTGGTGGAAACAACAATACCATGCTTTAACTAATACAATATGTCATAAATGACAGTATTTTATTAATACTTTTTTTGAAAGTCTCACCAAATATTTAGTTAAATTTATTTATAATCTATTTTATTTTTTTCTTCATTTTAATGAAAAATCATTAAATGTGATTCAAAATATTGATAGAAAAATATTATACACCTAAACATAAATTTAAAGTAACCATAATATTTCTCATAAAGAAAACCATTGTGATGCTCTAGTAGTAAGGCAGACTAGTTAAATTGTTTTATAGGACGATTTTAAGCAAATACCTTGGTTGGATATGCACTATAGTTCTTTGTGTATAGGTGTGTCATAATATTTTATTGGTAACAATTTGTGTTTTGTTATATTATTTTTGCTTAAGTATCATAGTAATATTTGAAAGGTAAAGGGCTCTTTCATATTGTTTTAAAATGAGCATGTGATGTTAATTAACACTACATGTTGGAATTTTTTTTCATTGAATGTTAGATAGGAGGATAAAGCGATGGGTGGGAAGCAATAGAAAAAATGGGTGGAAGGAAAACCTTGCACTAGTCCTTCCCAACTGAGTAGGGGAATTATAGTTCCTTGGGATGTCTGGTACTTTGTAGTGGATTGATCGAGAAAGAGCTTTCATGTGGCTTGATGCATATATTTTGTAGTGGACCCAATGGCCAACACCTAGCCCTATTTGGGATGTCCCCAAATGCTAAGGAACAAGGAAATTTATTTAGTCACTTGATCAGTTTGATTGATTGGATTGAGATTTGTGTATGGTGTTCTCTTTTAAACTTGGTTGATATTAAAAAAATATAGTAATGTTTTTGAAAAGGTAAGTAGCATTTATAGGGTGTCGTACCCTTCACAAAGGGCCGAAAAGGCCAAAGGAAAACATAGTTCAAACAAAACTTGAACTATAGGCACAACTAGAAATAGCTGACCAATAGCTGCAGAAAAACAAGGGAATTAAGCAACCCCAGAAACAGAGGGGTCAAGGCTGACTCCACAAAACCTGGGCCAAGAAGCAGCAACAGAAAGGGGGAGTCCTTTCTTCTTCCGAAGGACAACTGACTAGGGAGGCTCGGAATCAAGAACCAACGGGGAAGGAGAGAGGAGTGGCTCCACCCCAGACACCACAGGAGAGGAACCAATAAGCAGCGAAGGAGGCGGTTGCAGAGTAGCAGAAATCAAGTCATTCAATGGAACAATAGAGGCGTTGAACAGAGGGCGGACAGAAACAAATAGTGGAGTGTCAACAGAACTTGAAGAACAGTCAGGCACAGTCAACCCAGTGTCAGCAGAACGCATCAAAAGTGGTTCCACGATAGGGAAGTCCAGGAGAGGATCAGAGACATGTTCTTCAGCCCTCACAGAAGAAGCATATGAAGGAGAGCCCACCGTGAGGTGATCCAAGAGAGCATCCTTCCACCAAGTCGCAGCGCCCTTGCGGTGAACTTGAGGACAGGTAGAGGCCAGATGACCCACCAAAAAACACCTCTGACACTGAAAGGGGAGACCCTCATAGTCAAGAAGCTACTTCCAAGGTCTGTCCTCCACCAGCAAAACCACATCCCGAAAGAGAGGTTTGGAGATGTCCAGATCGACTAACATCCGAGCGACCGTGGTGTGCCCAAACTCCCTAGTTGTAGAATCCACCATTAAGAAACGACCAATGGTATTGCCAATGGCCTCGAAGCATGATTCCTCCCAAAACTGAAGAGGAAGGTTTGGTAGCCGGACCCAAACAGGTCTGGTGTTCAACAGCTCCGTAAGGGGGTTGAAAGAATGAGACTAGGGCCTGATGGTCATCGAATGAACACCCCACATCCACCCTCTGTCCAAAACACTATTTCGCTCAAGTGGGGAGCCAAAGCTAGCAATGAAAAAGCCCCTAGCACTAGGGTAGAGCTCGATTTCCCCAATAACCAAGGGCTTCCAGGAAGCCGCCACCTAGTCATGGAGGTCCGGGAGGGATGGCCACAAACCATTGAACTGATAGACCACACCCATTTTCAGATAATACTCCTCATTTTCCACGATCTCAGGACCACAAATCACCACAGGGGAGTCCCAGGCACAGGGAAGAGACCGATGAGAAGGAGGTTGGGACCTCGCCCGAGCAGCATCAGAAAATGATTTTACCTTCCCCGTAGAGCACCCAGCAACAGGTTGACGAAAGGCAGGAGTAGAGCCCGCAAGCTCGTCAACCGGACCAGCCACAAGCACTAAGGCCAGGGGAGGACAGGATCCCCCAATGAGAGAGAGGCCAGGGACACCACTCCCCACCACACAATGCAAAGCAGGTAGCGCTGAAGAAGCCAGAATAGCCTGGCGTGAAACCGAAGCAGAATGTGGAGATCGCTAAAGAGCAGAGACTCCACCCAGACCAACAGATTCAGGGTTGACAACGCCACCAGGAACAAAGGGGGAATCCCCATCCACTCCACCCGCCAATAGCACGCAGACCCCATCCACAACAACCTTCGCCACTGCAGCCACAATCGACCCCTTCGCAACCGCAACACCCATCGACCCATCTGCCCATTGCAGAGAGTTCGCGTTTGCACCCGATGACCCATCTGCCCATTGCAGAGTGTTCGCGTTCATACTATTCCTCCCACCCAGACACATTTTCAAAAACATTATAGTAATGTTTTATTGGTTGAAACAATATGTTTTCTTATAAATGTTATGAATGAGAAGTATGCTTCAATCATATAGTTTATGAAGTTTCTTTAATATAAAAATAGTTGAGAGAATGGGTGGAGGCTTTATCAGGTTTTTGAGGTTTGGTTTTTGTTTGCATGTATTTGCTCATGTTACTCCATTGTCCTTGTCACCATTGTGTCATATTGCTATTAAGAGCATGAGATCTCCACATTAGTGTAGGCTTCTTTAATTCCCCTTACCTTTGGGAAGTTTTTTTCTTTTTAAAATGGGTTTTTGTCAAAGTGGCCTTGGATTTGATGCTAGAGTTGTTGGATTTAATGCTTAAGAAAACAACTCTAAAATGTCCTCACAAGTTCATTCCAAAGAGCTCCATGAGGTAACTCCCTTGTTCCTAATATTATTTTGCTTGTTCATAGTTTTGAAAATTCTTGCAAATGACTCAAATATTATACCTTTGTCATGTACTTTGTGGATAGAATTCCCTCTAAAAGCATGCTTAAAATTGGGTTTAACTTTACCTAGGTCCTTCATGTGGTCTACAAGGAGGCCATACAAAATCTTACTAAGGGCTTGAATCAAGTTTGTTAGTTGGCCAATTTTGAGCAGGCCCTCTAGTACATTTAGTTTTATTTGCTTGTTTTTTCCCCATGTAAATACTTTATCATTGCAGAGGAATACTCACTCCACATATTGGTTTGGGCTAAGCTTCTTGGGATTCTCTTGCTAGTCTAGCCCTTTTTAGACTATATAGTAGCCTCTTTATGACAAGTTCTTCATATTGAACATGAGCATTTATTTTTGGATTTCCCTAAAAAAGGGTTTGTGTCTAGGTTGACTTATCTAAGGGTCTTAAGGATTCCATCTAAAAGAAAGAAAAAGGGAACCCTAGGTCTAATGTATAAACCCAGGATTCAAATTTTGTGTGGGTGATGTTTAGGGATATTTTTCTAATATTTCATTAAGATGGAGATCGAGAAGGTGTGTAGATTGAATTTCAACCATGAAGGTGAGCCAATCAGACCTGGATATGCATCTTTTAGGGCCTTGGGATAGATTGTAACTGATTGAAATTGATTAACCTAATTAGACTATATGACCTAATATGAAAAATGCAAGAGCTATCGACAATTAATAGACTAAAACGAGGATTTGCAAGTAGATTTGGGAAGGGTAAAGGGATGTGTACCTATTCAAAAAAATTGTTGCCAATTGTTTGTAGGAGGACAAAATCACCCAAGGGCGTCTGAGTCCTTTAGGGGTGTCTTGCTCTATTTTTGTAGTCCTCTTCAATGTCAGATCTAAGATCTCCATTTTCGCTTGTAGAATTGTTAGATCACTGTTGGATAATTATGTAGCCGAGTTTTCGTGAATTGACAAGATGTAGGGTTTTGAATGCAACAATGGATAAATGATTTTCAAGCTTCCTTTAATCCTCTCCAAACTTGAAATCTACACATTCGCAAAGAAAATAAATGTTGTGCCATTTAGGGGCTTGCCTTAGTCAAACCCCGTGTTAGTGTTTCCACTTCTACAATGGCAATGCCAATGATAAAAATGGATAAATAATAGGAAGGAATGATGAATCAACAAAGTGTTGCAACTTACTACCCTTTAATGGCTTCCTTTAAGGATTGAAGTCATGCACATCACTTCAAGGTATTGGATCTTTCTTGCTTGAATTGCTTGGAGACCTACAACAAGGGTTAGCCTTCACAAACAATGATAGCATGAACATACATAAACTCACATAAGATTTGACATGATGTTAGGATCTTGAATTGCTGCAATAAATCTTTGAAATGTTGCTTTTGACTTTCTTGATAGTGCTTTTGATAATAATTCTTGCTCATAAATTCTCCTTAGATTTGAAATGATACAATTGTTAGAGTAAAGGTCTTAACTTAATTATGTTGATTAAGTTACCTTTGTTCCCTTCTTAAGATTTCACGTTAGTTTGCATAATGTGACATTTAATAATTATATTAATTATTAAATGTTTTCCTATTAGGGCTTCTATTAAGGTTTTTCCTATTAAGGTTTTATTAGGGTTTGCATGATCTCCTTTTTATAAGGATTGATCCCATTGTATTTCATATCAATTCATTCTCTCATTTTCTCTGATATATACATTTTCAGTTTTCAGAGAACCCTTGCTTGTTTGTCTCCATCTCTTCTTTTGTGACAAGTTATTTGCATGCAAGTGATCTTTGGGGTTTGTGGTGTTGTATTTTCTCAACTCCTACATGGTATCAGAAAATACAACACCACAAACCCCGAAGATCACCTGCATGCAAATAACCTGTCACAAAAGAAGAGATGGAGACAAACAAGCAAAGGTTCTCTGAAAACTGAAAATGTATATATCAGAGAGAATGAGAGAATGAATTGATATGAAATACAATGGGATCAATGCTTATAAAAAGGAGATCATGCAAACCTTAATAAAACTCTAATAGGAAAAACCCTAATAGAAGCCCTAATAGGAAAACATTTAATAATTAATATAATTATTATATGTCACATTATGCAAACTAACGTGAAATCTTAAGAAGGGAATAAAGGTAACTTAATCAACATAATTATGTTAAGACCTTTACTCTAACACCCCCCCTTAAGATGAGCAATAGTGCAGCTACAAAGAAATGCAAGAAAGCAAAGGTAACTACAATGCAAGAAGGCAACATGGGTCCCGACAACTAGGCCAGATCAGGTACCCAAATACAACCAAATCTCTATAAAATGGAAAAATAGAGAAAACCTCATGGGAAAAAGCTCTAATCCAAAAAGAGAAGAAGAAAGCCAAGAAGAGACATCACTGAAGCAGAAGAAGTTGCAAACAACTGTCGAAAGATGACTGCTATGGTGTTGAAGAACCTCCGCTGAAGATAGGATGATCAAGAACAAGAAGACAATAATCTGCATAAGTGCCCATACGACACTACTCGAATCAGATGGCAAACAAAGGCAAACACCTAGAACGAAGATACAGATGGCACAAGAACCAATAGTCTGAAACACTGATCAACTGAGAATGGAAGATTCCTTCCAAGGTGAAACCGAGGAAAAATTAGCACGAACAATATAATACTCCCCCCATAATGCTGAACTAGGAGAGTCTGATAGATCCATTGAAATGATGTAAAACACCCTGTAGTGCATGAAGAAGAAGATACAACATCTGAAAGTGCACAAGAAAGCACCTGCAATTGAAAAAGTGGTGTGCAAAACAAAGCACACATGCATGAGGTTGGAATCATATGATCCACTATCGTCGTGGAGGGACACTCATCGGACAAGGATGTGATGGCAAAACAAAGGCAAACTACACAACCCCTCATGGCACTTTATAATAACAGCGCAAGTACAAAATATTTTTGATTTTTCAAAAATTAAAAAAAAAAACAAAAATCAAAAGCCTTTTTACGACTTGCTTAGGCCAAGGGTTTAGGACCTGACGCAGGCCGCAGGTACCTGCGCAGCCTTGCGCAATGTACCCTGCACAGTGTACCTACGCGCGTATGGGTACGGTGGGGGTGGGCCCACGTGCCTCCCCCACCCAATTTTTTTTATATAAAAAATTCTGTTTTTTTTATGATTTTAAAAAAAATAAAAAATCAATCTTTTTTTATTATTTTTTTTATATAAAAAACAATTTTTTTCAGTTATAGCTCGATCGCACTTTTACGGTGACGGCCGTTTGGCCGTCAAATTTAACCTAGTGTTTTTGCTGTGACAACCGTATGACCGTCAAATTTAACCCAACACTGGTTTTTTCCCTCTTTGGAGCTGATTTATTCCGGAGGCCGTAACTTGGGCATACGATATCGTTTATTGGCAAACGAGATATCATCGAAAAGCTGGTTTTCTCATCTTTCCAGTGGTGTGGGTCTCATCACTTCTTTTTTCCATTGGTACATTCTACAGTCAGTTGAAGACAAAGGGACTATTTTCAATCTCAAGCTCATAACTTTTGATCGGTTTCTCCATTTTTTGCTATCTCAGTGGCGTTGGAACCGTATTTCAGAGCTCTTCAGTTTCATCCATGCTATTTTTCCAGATTTCACTCCAAGTATATTTTATTCAGTTATTTGTGTTTTCACACTTTGGTGGATTACTTGGACATATTTGCTCTTAAAAACTTTTTGTTCGCATGTGATGCTTTGTTCTTGGCTGTTCTTCATGTATTTCCAGTATTTTGTCCTTTGAGGACATTTTGAGCATCATTTGTAAGCTATCTTTTATGTAAACGCACTGAGATAAAGTGCCACACTATTGTACGTGCATCTTTTGGGGATTTTGCACATAAGATTGTGCCATATTTTGTACTCGCATTGATATTATAAAGTGCCATGAGGGGTTGCGTAGTTTTCCTTTATTTTGCCATCACATCTTTGTCTGGTGAGTATCCCTCCATGACAACATTGAATCCATACCATGGGGGGTTGTGTAGTTTGCCTTTGTTTGCCATCACACCTTTGTCCGGTGAGTGTCCCTCCACGACGACCATGGATCCATATGATTCCAGCCTCATGCATGTGTGCTTTGTTTTGCACATCACTTTTTCAGTTGCAGGTGCTATCTTGCGCACTTTCAGTTGTTTCTTCTCCTTCATGCACTATAGGGTGTTTCACATCATTTCAGTGGATCTGTCAGGATCTCCCAGTTCAGCATTATGGGGGGGTTATTATATTGTTTGTGCTAATTCTTCCTTGGTTTCGCCTTGGAAGGAATCTTCCATTCTCAATTGATCAGTGTTTCAGACTATTGGTTCTTGTGCCATCTGTATCTTCGTTCTAGGTGTTTGCCTTTGTTTGCCATCTGATTCGAGTAGTGTCGTATGGGCACTTACGCAGATTGTTGTCTTCTTGTTCCTAATCATCCTATCTTCAGCGGAGGTTCTTCAGCACCATAGCAGTCATCTTTCGACAGTTGTTTGCAACTTCTTCTGCTTCAGTGATGTTCTTCTTTTTTGGCCTTCTGCATCTCTTTTTGGAGTAGAGCTTTTTCCCATGAGGTTTTCTCTATTTCTCCATTTTACAGAGATTTGGTTGTATTTGGGTACCTGATCTGGCCTAGTTGTCGGGACCCATGTTGCCTTCTTGCATTGTAGTTACCTTTGCTTTCTTGCATTTGTTTGTAGCTGCACTATTGCTCATCTTAAGGGGGGGTGTTAGAGTAAAGGTCTTAACTTAATTATGTTGATTAAGTTACCTTTATTCCCTTCTTAAAATTTCACGTTAGTTTGCATAATGTGACATTTAATAATTATATTAATTATTAAATGTTTTCCTATTAGGGCTTCTATTAGGGTTTTTCCTATTAGGGTTTTATTAGGGTTTGCATGATCTCCTTTTTATAAGGATTGATCCCATTGTATTTCATATCAATTCATTCTCTCATTCTCTCTGATATATACATTTTCAGTTTTCAGAGAACCCTTGCTTGTTTGTCTCCATCTCTTCTTTTGTGATAGGTTATTTGCATGCAGGTGATCTTCGGGGTTTGTGGTGTTGTATTTTCTCAACTCCTACAACAATAACTATGTATTTATAGGTATTTATTCAGTTTCTCGCAAATAAAATCCTAATAGTTGACATTTGTAATTTGAATTTCAAATTTTAAAATACTGACGCTGATATTCAAATTTGGATCCCAATAAAATAGGGGGACTCAGACACCCAATGGTGTCTCAATCTTGACCTTATTTTTTGGGAAATAGGGTGTTGGGGGTAAAACATTAAATTAATGCATTTGTTCAATGCTTGCCATTTCTCAAAAAATGATCAAAATAGGCTATAAAATGCATAATTTAGGGAAATTAGGTGCTTAATTAGGCTCAATAATTTAGGGGGAGCAAAACATAGTGTGAAATTGTCAAGGGTGACAATTTACAATGCTACACCATCAAATCCTAGATAGGAACTAGAGCTTCACCTAACAAGACATGTACCTCAATCTAACAAATACCTCTCGTCAAATCCAATCTCCAAACTATAAAATTTAAGATTTCCCCAAGGTTATTCAATTTACGAAGCCTCTACCTAAGCAATATTTAGGGGACTGTGCACTTCAAAAAATGGGGATGATCATAATACAATGAATAATAAAAAAATGTTTGTAGTCCTAGCACTAAAGGTTTTGGTCCACAATTGTCGATTGCTAGATTTTGGGTTTAAAATCATATTGAAAAATGAAGCTAGTGATTCTCAAACTATAGGGTATTCATCACAAATGAGAACTCATCCTTATTTTAATACAATTCCAAGTGTGGCTTGTGTGATTTCTTTGCAACCATATTCTTGACCATCTTCTCCTGACATTTCACATTGTTCCCATAGTCTAGTTCATAAGATGGAGGAGGGAAATTTTGTGCCAAAACAAAAAAGAAGACCCTTGTTGGATTTTGTTCATCAAGTTTGGTGTCACTTATAGAGGAATAATTTTTTAAGAACTCTTATGGAGCTCTTGATGATCTTGATGATGATAACATGACTCTTGGCTCCCATCTTCCATAAATTTTATTTCATGGAATGTTAGGGTTATCATTAATCCTAGAAGGAAATACATCATGTAGGATGTTCAACGAATATTTCTTGACCTTGATGTTTTTTTGTTTATAGTAGTTAAAAATTATAGGTTTCATGCTTTTTGCAATTTGTTGTGCCATTTAGTCAAAAAGTCACTTTTTACACAGTGATCATGAACTTTGTTGAGACAAACTTGCCACTTTCATTTTTCCTAGGTGGTAGTCACACATGGTGGCTTATAAATGTGACCTTGGTGCATATATTTGTAGGTCCCAAACCCTTAAAGCTAGGCTAGTTTCAAAGTGTATGGGTGTCAAACTTAGAGCAACCAATCTCTATCTTATGTTTAGATAGGGAAAAACTAGAACAATTTGCAAAGGTGAGTAAGACCTCTGACTTTGGAATCAACTAGACTTCGGGGTTTCCCTATAGGTATCTTGAAAAGGATTGAACACAACTAAATATGGATAAGTGAATAATTTGATGTAGTAGTAATTGGTGTATGCCTAGCCCCAAAGGCTATCACTAGGCCAATGACTAAGTTTCTATTGTAATGTTTATCAAGATGATAAAAATATCACTGTACATAACAACAAGATGTGGGTATGAACATCCCGACTCTTTAAGATGATAACAATTTAAGGGTTTTTTTGTATTTTTTTGGTATTTGATTTTTTTGTTTTTTATTTCTTTCTCTTTTTGTATTTTTTGTTGGGTAAAGATGGTAGGTCAAGCATGAAAGTTCTTAAGATGAATGGCATTCATGGGTTCATCTAGCTCCTAGCCATGTAGTGATTATAACTTGTAGATGCTTGGGTAATTTATTTACAAGGGTAATACTTAATGCGAGCTCTAAAAATACAATTGTAGACATCCACAAGTATGCCTATTTATTTATTTAATTATTTTAATTTTTATTTCTTCATCAAAATTCAAATTTAGCTCCTACCCTATCTTGAATTTACCTATCCATTGATATTTCTTATTGATCTCCACTATCAAGATCAAATATCAAGTGAAACATATAAATATAAAGCATTCATTCATTCATATCCCCTCGATCATGATTACTATCAAGAACACTATAAAACATTATCAAGCACTATCAAGAATTATAGTTATCAATCAATCAAATTGTTTTTATCTTTATCAATCATAGGTATCATTTATCTTTGAGTATTTATCATTATCATATCTTTATTGTCTTGTCATGTTTTTGTTACTTTGAAGAGAAACCCACAATGGAGAAAATCAAGGTTTTTGCTATGATGTCTTTGTTAAATGTTATTCATTTCTTAGCCAAGATCTTGAGCTTCATTGAGTGATTATTAAAGTGGAATTTTGTACTTTCATTGTATTGTTACTATTTGAGATTCACATTTTTATCATCCATATTTTGTCACATCTAGTGGCACCCACATTCCTATTTGATCTTTTTTTTTGAAGGTTTTTCTAACCCCATCTTACTTGTTTATAGTTATTTTATGCAAAAATAATTTTGGAGCTAACTTTTGGAGGTTGAAGGCAAAACCCTCGGGTTTCAAATATTTCATCATATCTTTCAAAGAATTGTATTGTACAAATATTTGATTGAAAGTTTTTGATGATCTTAGGATGCTCTAGTAAAAAGATTAGGTTTATATCATCAATAGTGTGTGAGTTATTGGTATTTTAGGGTTTTTCATAAATTTAGTTTTTAGGTTGCAAATCAATGAAATTTTCAGAAAGATTTATATTTTTGGAAATATCTCATAAATTAAATAGGGGTCTCTTCTTTGGATTTTAATTTTTGATATAAAAAAGGTGATGAAATTATAAAATAAGGAAAAACCTTAGTTTTTTTTTGTACATTTTTTTTTACTGAAGGTTAGGGATCATTTCAAGAGGATGCAACAAAGAAATAGAATCAGATCACCAATAGTTGGTGAGTTATTATCATTTTATGGTTTTTCATTAATCTAGTTTTTAGGTCACAAATCATTGATTTTTTTGGGTTTTTTTTGGAAAGCTCTCAAAAATTCAATAGGGGTTTATTCTTTTGATTTTAATTTTTGAGATCAAAACAATGACAAAAAATTAGATCTTTGTCAGTTAGGGTTTCACCATAAATCTACTTTTTAAGGCACAAATTAAAGAAATTTTTAGATATTTTAATATTTTTATAAATCTCTCAAAATTTTAGTAGGGGTTTATTCTTCGCATTTTTAATTTTAGGATTGAAAATATTGTAAAATAATCGGATCTAGTTTGACTAGGTGAAAATAACAAAAAATTGAAATTGCAACCTTGTGATAAGCATATATTTTTTAAACGTCTAGTTATTGCACTATAACATTATTTTTTGTATCTTTGCAAGAGTTATATTATCATTTCTAAAATAATAAGGAATCAATTGGTGATATCATTGTTTGCCTTAGACTATCTTGTTTGGTATGTTTTCACACATTTGAAATTGAGGCTTAAAATTTACCATTCACCTTTTGATTTAAAATCTAAAACAAACCATTTTATTTTAATACCCAAGATCTACTTATGTGTGCTCTCCTCTTGTACCTCAGTGTGACCTTTAGGATAAAAAATAAGTGATCTTGTTTTTCTTCCTAGGCTTGTTTGTTAGTCTTTGTGTGCAAAGATTGAAAATTCAAAGAACTGCAAAAGCTAGTTTGAAGCCCTTCGCATTGGATCAAAATATCTTCTCATATTTAGCTTTGGCCTTTAGGTACCTTTGTTTTAATCACCATTTCTATCTTAAAATTTCAAAGTAATCATTGTTTCTTTATCATTTTTGGTATAATTGCTTTAGACAATATTGCTTGGCATGTCTTCTCACAATTGAAAGTGGGATTCAAATTAATCTTTCACATTTGGGTTTGGGCTCTAAAATAAACAAGTGTCTTTTAATCCCCAAGATCTACTTATGTTTTCTCTCTCTTGCGTCCTGCGATGGTCTTGAGGATCTAAAATAAGTGATCTTGTTTTTCCTTTTTAAGAGACCTTCCTAGAGAAGTGATTACTCTAGGGGATGACCTCAACTCTCGTGTTATGATAGAGTATAAAGAGTGGGGGTAAATTAAAAGACACACCTCTTGAAAGTGGAATCTTGTTAGTCTAGGCTAAGCCTCTAAGAACTTTATATCTTAAAGAAGTGAAGGTGGAGAGTGGGTTACCCTCTCCTTCAGGCTGTTTGGCATTATTCCTTCTCATCTACAGATTAGTCCTCACGTACCCTTGTGGTATATGGAGAATACCCCTAGTTGAAACTTTTTGGTCATCTTTTCTTGTACCTACAAGGATTGATAAACCCACTTGAGTAGGCTTGCTCATGTGTTTTACATGTTTGAATGTTTAAAACCACCTTCCCCACTTGAAACCAAAAGGGGACACAAAATCCAATTGATCCATAGAAAATTATTTTTCATTATATCTTTTTGTGTTTCTAATCTTTGAACAAATTGCAAAAACTCAAAAATCATTAAAAATAAAAACATTCCAAAACAAAAAAAAGTCAAAGGTAAAATATCAAACTACCAAATAAACAGAGTTAAAATTTATCTTTTATTGACATTAGGTACTTCATTGTCTTTGATAAGATTTGAGGAGTGGAAAATTTGTGTATCTTGTCCTATCATTATCAAAGTTCAAATTGGATCTCCTATCTTTTATCTCTATCTTATATAACTTGTGGGTATACTAGGTTAAGAGCTTCAAAGCTACTCTTGAGTTGGAAACCTCCACTTTATCAAATTTTCTTGGACTCACAAGTCTAGTTCAAGCACACTTTTTCAATATCAATCTTGATCATCTTGCTTTGACTCACAAGTCTAGTTCAAGTAGGAATCTATCATTATCGTCATTTGGAGATGTAACTTAACTTTGGTCTAATTTGGTTTTGAACAACAAGCATCAAATTGTTGAAGCAAATTTGATTTTGTCTAGGGACTTATATCACATATTCCAATCACAAGATCTCAATATAAGAAAAAACATGGAATCCCATAAAGAGGAATTAAAAATTCCAACAACCATGGGTTTTGGTCAATATGAATAGGGAGAAACTTCAAACCCAACCGATTTCCATAGAGATCCTTCAAGGATACCTTATATAGAAGATGTAGATGCAAATCAAGACCCACCATTAGAAGATCTACAAGAATTTGAGAAAGACCCTAAAGCAATGAAAATAATGGAGCATTTGTTATAGTATAATCCCGATCATTATCTCCAAATGCTACTTCAACAAGGTGCTAAAATACCATCTCACATTATTCAAGAATAAGTACAAGATCTCGTAACCTTCACTACACCTAACATTTGGGAAGAAGTAAGTCAAGCCAACACACCTGCAAGAATAATAATCCCATCACCACTACAAAATCCACCTCAAACATCATGGGAAAAGGTGGTTGCCACTTTCACATATACATTACAACCTCCACCTATAACATCAAAAGTGATGGAAATCATATCAAGAGACTCATCATGATCAGTTCACACCCAAACCATCACCTATTTCTGTACAATCCCATCTGAACATGGGTACTTTAAACATGCAAAATATTCCCATCCCACCTAGCCAACCTCAACAACATTTCATCCCTCCAAGCCAACCTTAACAACATTTCATCCCTCCTAATCAACCTCGACATCATTTCTTCTCTACAAGCCAACCTCAGCATCATTTCATCTCTCCAAGGCAACCTCAACAATATTACATTCCTCTAAGCCAACCTCAACAACATTTCATCCCACCAAGCGGCTTAACAACATTTCATGCCACCAAGCCAATCCCAACAACATTATATCCAACTAAGTCAACATCAACACATGATTTTAAAAAATGACCGAGTTAATTTTGTCCATTGGTGCACTGGGTGGGAGCCTAGTTTCAAATGTGCCTGCTTCTGCGTGCATGGGTGGGAGCTGTAACGGTAATGGCACGCTGGGGGAGGGCGTTTCCCTAGGTTCAACTACTAGGGAGACCTACGAGGGCTCTCCTCATGTTGGTGCCTCTCAAAACTTCTTGTTGTTTGCGTTGGGGGATATGGTTTTCTCTGCTGATGGTTTGGCACTGTGTGATGAGATTTCTACCTCGAGTCGGAAGGTTTCCTTGCCTCGGCCTCAGCCTTCTAAGGGTGTTGTTCCTTCTTTCGCAGGGGATGTTCTTTTGGCCAGTGGTGGCCCTCCTCTTGCCGCCTCTCTGTAGGTGTGCCCTGGTGTGCCTGACGAGATTTTTGTGGTGCCTGTGGTTGCGTTGGTGGACTCGGTGGTGGTTGGTTGTGGGCTACTTGGGAGTGACGGGATTCCTGTTGCTTCTCGTGCTATGGGCTCTACCCTTGGTGCTACACGGGTTGAGGTCTTTGCTAAGGGCCTTTCCTCTTGTTGGGTGAAGTCCTTCTCTAAATTTGCTAAAGTGGGCTCTCAGCCTTCTCAGTCTCGGGCTCGGCCTCTGCCTTGTGCTCATGATTCTCTTGTGGTGGCATGCAGACTCAAGGTTACTGAAAACGAGGAATATTATTTAAAGCAAGGTGTGGTCTACAGATTCAATGGCCTTTGGCCCTCCCTTCCCGACCTCCATGACTGCGTTTCCACCTCCTGGAAGCCTGTGGTCTCTGGGGAGATTGAGCTCTACCCCTGTGCTAGGGGTTTCTTCATGGCAACCTTTGCTTCCTCGGTGGAGAGAGATCATGTTTTGGACAAGGGATGGATGTGGGGGATTCATTCACTGTCCATCAAGCCTTGGTCTCGGTCTTTCAATCCCCTTACAGAGCCCTTGCATACCAGATCAGTTTGGGTCCGATGTTGAACCTCCCTCTCTAGTTTTGGGAGGACTCATGTTATGAAGCTATTGGCAACACTATTGGATGCTTTTTGATGGTGGACTTTGCAACTCGGGATCTTAGACATACTACTATAGCCCATGTTTTAGCTAACCTGGACATCTCCAAACCCCTCCATGGTGATATAGTCTTGTTGGTGGAGGACAGACCTTGGAAGCAACTCTTGGACTATGAGGGTCTCCCTTTTCAGTGTAGGAGATGTTTCTCTATGGGTCATTTGGCCTCTAGCTGCCCACTTGCATGCCGCAAGGGTGCTACTACTTGGTGGAAAGATGTTCTCTCGGATCACCTCACGGTGGGTTCCCCTCCTTTGATGACTTCTTCTGCGGAGGTCGATCCGCTTGAGCCTTCTCGTGTGCCTGTGTCTTGCCCGACTCCTCTTCCAGCAATCCCTTCTGTGGAGCCTTTGTTGGCTTGTTTTGCTGACACTGTCCTGTTTAAGCCTACTCGAACCTTGTTGGATGACTCTGTTGGCCCTTCGATTGATCCTGTCTCCTCTCCTACGCTGCAGTCTCCCATGCGAGATGGCTCCTTGCCCTTGGTGGTTGTTGTGGATCCGCTTCTCAGCTTTCATGGTTGGTTGTGCTGAGAAAGAAAAAGGGGCTCCCTTGATTTGTTGCTGCTTCTCGACATCGGGTTAAGGGTGTCAATTTGGTCCCCCCTGATTTTGGGGTTGTCTAGTCCTAGTCAATTGTTTGACAACTATCTGTCAGCTGTTTCTGTGTAAGGTCTGTTTTCCTAGTTCATTTTTGGTTTGAACTAGCTTCTTTTTGGCCCTTTGGGCTCTTTGTCTTAAGGGTACGACACCCTGAAAATGTTGCTTATCTTATAAAAAACAACACATGATTTGGTAAAAAAAATTAGAATCTAGGAAAAAAAGATGACAAACATGGAAATGTGAAAGATTAACACTAAGAAGAGCTATACATTGGAAGACATATGCCCCTATCCATTTTTCAAGTCTTTAAACATGACACCCTTTCCTTAAAACTTTGAAATGCCTAAATTTGACAAATACAAAGGAAGAGGTGATCCAAGAGAACATATAAGATAATTTTGCATAGGTTGTCTTGAGGTTTCTCATAACGATACTTATCTAATGTACCTCTTTCCTAGAAGCTTAGGGGGTTAACCAATTGAATGGTTTTCACATTTGCCTCATGGAATTAAGGCCTTTCATGAGTTGGTAGACAAAATCATTAAGAATTTTTCATATAACATTGAACATGCCCGCTTGAACATTTGCTTCTTGGTGGGTCACTTGGCCACTGCTTGCCCTCATGCCCACCGCAAGGGCGCTGCAACTTGGTGGAATGATGCTCTCTCAGACCATCTCATAGTGGGTTCTCCTCCTTCGGGAGTTTCTTCTGCGAAGGTTGACCCTATTGCGTCTTCTCAGGAACTTAACCCTTATCCTATTTTGGCGGTCCCTTCCGTGGAGCCATTGTTGGCTTCTGCTAACGTTGTTGTGACTGTGCTTGCTCCGTCGGAACCTTTTGTTACCGTTGTTCTATTAGACCCTGCCAGTCCTTTGTTGTTCGACTCTGTTGGACCCTTGTTAGCTCCTATCTCTATTGCTTTGCTGCCAACTCCCTCGCTGCATGGTGGCTCTTCTCAGGGGGTGGCTGTTGTGGATCTGCTCCTCTCACCTCACTCGTTGGTTCTCGATTCTGAGCCTTCCTGTTTGATTGTGTTGTGGAAGAAGGGTCTCTCCAAATCTATTGCCTCTTCACAACCTCGGGTTCGGGGAATCAGTTTGGACCCCTTTGTTTCAGAGGTTGTCTAATTTTTTGGTTGTTCTACAGTGACCGGTTAGCTGTTTATGTTTGTTCTTCTAGTTCAAGTTTTGTTTGAACTATGCTTTCCTTTGGCCCTTTGGGCTTTCTGTGTGAATGGTACAACACCATGAAAATGCTGCTTATCTTATCAAAAACATTGAACATGAAACTACCGTGACTGATCTTTACAATGATAAACAAAAGAATTGGGAAACATTTGCTTCTTTCTTACAAAGATGGAGAAACTTGGAAAGTAAAATTCCTTATACTATTCAGAAAAAAATTGTTCACCTTTTCACTCAAAACTTGGTTCATGGCATTGACTTTTACTTGAAAATTCAAGGTGGTAATACATTTTGGGAGGTCATTGAAAAGGGTATGAACATTGAAAAAGCTCTCATTACTAAGGGTTTTGTGAATTATTTTGAGGACAACAAAGATAACCCCTCAAAATCTAATGATAAACCTAGGTTTTGTACCAAAAATAATAACATTACCAATGATGTTGTGGTAGATTCAAAAGTAGTCCAAAACATTCAACCACAACCCACCCTACAATTGGCACACAAAACACTCAAGGTGTTAATATTCCTAGGAGGGCACCTCGACAAAATAATGTTGCTAAAAGACAATACACTCCTTTGGGAGAAACTATTGAATCAACCTTGCAAAAATTGATCAAAGCTAAGCTTATCATGTTACCAAAAATTAAAAAAAATTGAACCTCAAGTTAAACCTTCATGGTACAAAGAGAATGAATATTGTGAGTACCATAGAATAAAAGGAAATAAGATATTTGTTTCGTCAGATTGAAAAATATTATTCAATACCTTATAGATCAAGGTGACATTGGTATCAAAAATCCACCTTCAACCAATAATGATCTCAAGATATTCCAAGATCCTATCTCAAAACATGGAAAAGGGGAACCGTCAAATAAATATAGCAATACTAAAGTGGCCAATTATACCTTTGTTCCGTATAAATACACCATAGCTCAAGTAGAAGGAATCCCTTCCATAAAAAATGTAATCCCTAAGCACACAATTGCAACACGTAGGGGAAAAATAGCATCCAATGAGCCTATTCCAAATCAAGATCAAAGTGCCCCTCACATGCCATCTCATGAGCCCATTCCTAATCAAGATCAAAGTATCCTTTCCAATGAGTCCTTTCCATCTCAAGATCAAGATATCTTCCCTTTTCCCCTTCATAATCCCACTCCATCTTAAGACCTAAGTATCTCTTTCATGTCGCATCAAGAGAAAAATATCCTTTTTACTTCCATACCATCCTATAATCCCTCTTCAAATCAAAGGCAAGGAACCCCTTCTACCTTGTCCTCCAATTCTCTTCCAAATCAAGATCAAAGCACACCTTCCATCTCATCCAATGATCATCTCCCATCTCATGATATCTTTCACTCCATGTGGTGATCCCCTCCCAAGTCAAGATCAAAATATCCCTTCATGTCATGATCCTAATCCTCAACAAGACCCCACTATCCATATTGGAGCACTAATTAAATTGACATCCAAATCCCCCATCTATCCCTAAGTCATCCATTCCATCCAAATAAATCCTTCTTTCCTTCCTTTGATCCTTTATTATCCTATCTATATCCTTCTTCATATGTCCCTTATCCTATATCCAATTCATCCCCATACCCTTTCATCTTTAATCTTGATAAAACTAGGGGTAAAATATTCAAGTATGCTTTGAGAAATACAAAACCTTCCTTTACAATCCATGTCTTTTATGTACATCCCTTCACCTCAAAAATCCTTTACTATCTTCTATCTATAATCTAATTTCTTTGCTTGGACTAATATGTCTAGTTCAAGTAAAAAAATCCTTTTCTTGGACTCATAAGTCTAGTCATAGTAAATAATTTCTATCTCATTATCCTCTTTCTTGAAACTCACAAGGCTAGTTCAAGTAAACATATCTGTATTTTATCAAAAACATATATGTATCTTGATCTTCTTGCTTGAAACTCGCAAAACTAGTTCAAGTAAATATATCTCTTTCTTGAAACTCAAAGTTTGGTTCAAGTAAGCAATATTTATCTCTGCAAATAGTAAGGTTACCTTGTTCCTTTACAATACAATCTTTGGAGATTCCTTCTCCTATGTTTCACCTATCCACCTAATATATCCTCTTATCCATCTCATGATAATGGATCCTATATACTTAATTGTTGGCACCTTTTCCTTGACCTAGGTTTTGGATTAGTTTCTTGTGCTTATCTTGAGATCACATGCACATTTATGCATCACAAAAACATTAAGCTTTCATGAAAATCATGAGCAAAATAAATCTCAAATGTTAAAACTAAGTCTATGACCTGCGTAGCTTGTTTCCTATCTTTAGCTATCCCCATCAAAATAAATTAAGGTATTAATGTATGCATCCTTCCTACAATGGGCCCTATCTATCAAAACTGAGCTTATCTTTTGGCAAGAGATGGAAATTTGTAAGATCAGCTCAACAAAATGTTCCATGGTAATATCAATTTGTGAACCCAAAAATCAAAGCACATGCAACTTTTAATCAAGCAAATCAACAAAAAGTTATGAATCGACTATTCCGATCGGTTTAAAAATCTAACAAAACATAAACCAGCTCTGGTTTTTTGTAAATAATATTTCATTTCAACAATGCAATAAAATGAAACATCTAGTCAACCGTTGAATTGTCTTGTCCACAAACAACAAAATTGGATCTCAATCAACTTTAAATTTTGATTATGTTCCTCTGTCTTCACCCATATAAGGAAGCAGACGTAATAAAATTTTCGAAGTTTCATTTAACATGGAATCTTCTCCAACAGTTTGGTCTTCCAACTCTAAATCAGATACAGGAGATGTGACTAATTTATTTCAGGAATGATCAGGTGGCGTTATACTGCACCCACAATGGAAAACAATCTAGTGAGAATCCACCAAATCAGTAATAAATTAATAATAACCAAAGCTAAAGTCAATGGCATTTTATGTAATTTCTAATTAGTTACCGATGAGTAAATAGATAGATTGTGCTATAAAGATTATAATACTACATTCATAAAAAATACTTAACATTACTAGTATGAAGAATAAAATCTAAAAAATACAACAGCATCGGCAAAAATATTTCGATCTCTATCAGTGAGACCTACCTTATATGCAACTGGGGTACATGAAAACCCTAACTCGTCCTCCCTGCCACTCCCAAAGTTTCATATTGTCAGCATTTATCAAGAAAGAAACAAAACTGCCATCTGAATCAAATATAACTATTTCAATAATTATAGGCATACCATTGACTTTGGAGGTAAATTTCTCTTGAACTTTGCCCTCACAATACCACTGTTGCCATGAGGTCTCGTTACTTTCCCCCAAATGGACCTGAAAAAGGTTCCATTTTTCTTTGTTTTGGCCTTGTACACATAGGCCATTCTTTTGCCTTGATACCATACCACTTCCTCGCGTGTGTTCACTCCCTCAATTTGAATGAGAGATGTGTTTGGGTATTGATTAGATTTGGACCTGCTCAAATGGAATAGATTAGAAAAGAACCATTATCATATTAATTATTGAAATGAAGAGCGATGTCAATGAGACTGAAGAATAATTTCAAGAGACACCTGAAATAAATTTTAGCAAATATACCTTTTGTACCCGAGAATTACTCCTCGTACGTACAGCCTAAATAGAGACAAATGTGCCAAATGGTTAGCATCTAGATAAATTACCAGGATGAGAAAACTCTACACTTCCAGATAATTACAATTTTTATTTCAAATGCTTCTATTTCTAATAACATTCGCTTTCATACAATGTTTTATACAGCAAGGAAGACTGTCTCAGAATGAGATGCATTACTTCCTCAATGTTATACAAGATTTATTTAAAGTAATTTTTACCTTACTGTAATAAATATTTCTTAGCCAGGGTTATCAATCATGTTATAGATACAAAAAAATAACTGGCATACAGCCCTCGAATTGCTACCGCTCAAAACTAGATGTAAAAAAAAAAAGACTTCTAAGCATAATTAAACTCGGGCTATAGCTGACTACTGATGAGATCTTCAAAATATACAACAAATGAAATGCCAATTTTCAAGTTGTCTTTTTTGTATGAAAGCTAATTCTAATGAGAATTAGACATAAGATGACCACAACCTTCTGTTTTGAGTTGGGCACGAAGCAGAAAATGGGTAAATTCCATCATTATCTCTGAAAACATTATGGAATATCTGAATCATTGTATTGTGACTCAGTACATCTACAAAACATTCATCAATTCCTGGACCACTAATACAAAATGAATGAATTTGGCTTAATTAATGAATCTCATGGAGTCTTTGTCTGGTTTGGTAAGACCATGCCATCCTAGGCTACTCTTAGTGAATCTAGACAGGTCAAAATTAACTTAAATTATAATGGATAGTCTTATTTTTAGAAAATCTTTTTTTGGAAGCATTTTGCAGAAACCAAGCACAATATGCATCTTCTGAATCCACCTGATGAGATCAAATCTCTACACTATATGCTTAACTACAAAACAAATACCCTAACCGATTCTTATGTCTACTACAATAATTCTGCATGATATTCATGCGGATTCATCCGTAAAAACTGGCATGAAAACGTTGGCAATTGTCAAAAGTTAAAACGTCCTAAAATGAAAAACTTAAATAAAAGGTACATAGCGAGTTTTCATGGAATCACAGATTTGGCATACAATGTACAAATAAAATGTGACTGATGAAGATTTTCGGAAGGATTGTACTCATGGAAACACAGATTTGGCATACCATGTACAAATAAAATGTGATCTGGTGAAGATTTTTGGCGGTATTGTACTAACGACTTTTAGAAAGGCACCAAATAGCTTTAGGTAGTGGATAGGGTTTGAAAACAGACCGAGGCAACAAATATGGGTTATGACTTAATATATACCAAAGAATGTATGTAAACAGATCCCAAAAACATGCTTAATGAGCATCTTAGACAAGTATTGGGAGAAATCATATGGGACAATAAAATATTACCATTATGAAACCATGCAGTTACGAGATTATAAGGGATATGACCAAATTCGTGTAACGGATGCAAACGGAATCAATATTATCGATCAGGGTTCTAGACTGAAAGGCCATTGGTTCAAACTTAAATCTCAACATTGAAACCGGGCCAACAAAACTAAAAGACTTCTGCACAAACAAAACGGGGGCATAATCAAACACCCCTGCGATTTTGAACATAATTGATAGATAAATTATGAGAGTACTATCTATCAAACTTGACAGGAAACATAGCCTGTTCAGAGACAACCAACTAAATCCCAATTTCTTTGCACATAATTTATCACTTTTCCTGAACAAGAGCATAGATTTCTCAGAAAAGAAAAGAATGTGGATTGCTTACCTTACACGCTCTCCTTCTCGCTCCTTCACCATTTTCGCTGAAAATGCGAGGCGGCCCTCTTCCTCGCGGCTGTTCTCGCCTTAAACCTGCAAACCCTTAAAACACCCTAATTTTTTTGAAATATACATGCACTTTTTACCATCTTATATCTTAGTAAGGTGAAATCCTAATTCAATTTTTTAATTCTTGTTTTCAATTTTCTAAACCCTTTTAATGTTTTGATGTGAGTGTTTTAATTGGTTATGTTGGCTGTTGGAAAAGAAGCCTACTTCCAGCCTTGAGTTATATTTTATTTTAGAATTTTAATTTTTGTGGGATTTTATTTTAATTTTAAAATTTTAATTCTTGGAAAATTATATTTTAGTATAGATGTGAGTTTTTGTAGTGGAAGAAAATTAGGGAGATATTAATGAAAAAATTGTGTGAGTTTAATTTTGTTAAAGAAAATATTTTTCTTAAATTTGGATTAGTTTAATCTAAGAAAATGTATATATATTAAGTATAAATAATTTTTATTAATTAGTAATATTAGTTGGGATCAATAAATTTAATAATTGATAGTGTTATTTTAGAAATATAAATTGTAATAAATGAGGGTATTTAGTTTTTGTAATTAAAGAAGGAATGATACAATTTTTTTTTTTTAAATATGTGGCCTTTCAAGATTTGAAACATCAATTACAAATTTGTCCTACACTTATGGACTTATACTATGAAACCTACAAAGTTATTATCTTCACTTTGCCCTATTCACCTTAATTCCTTTGTTTCTTTTAATATCTAGAAATAAGCAATATTTATGAATAGCTTGGTAAGGTTGTTTATATGTCACAAAGGGGATGTGCTCTCCTTGATCAACTGCATATATGTATTTGTGTGTGTGTAATTGAAAACACCACTCTTTAGTCATGCATGCGTCCTTAGGAATGTTCATAGAGATATAGATTCCTTTTAATGCTATAATAGAAGTGTGTAATGTGAATGATTTGTGAGTATAGTCGGGCTCAAATCTTCGATGCTTCAACCATCTAAAATCAATTCATTGAATGTCTTTAATTGCAAGGACAACAACATAATATGTATAAATTTGTGTTTAGTTAGCCAAATTTAAATTTTAGACTTTAAATTTGGGAAGGATGAATCTATGACCATGAGTATATCCTCACAATCATGAACTTGTCTTAAAACATGAAAGAGGCCTAATCGATGTGTGTATGGAAATAAGTGTGTGCATAAGTGTGATAAACAAGTAGATAGAGTGCAAGAATGTTTAGGGATATGTAAACATATGGATGGGGATAAGTAGTAAGTATATAGGGATATATGTAATGGGTAATGGATGGCATAGGGAAAGGATCCATTTTTTCCTAAAACTATACCATTTATCAACATGACTCCCCAAAATAGGACTATGTTATCCTTGTGTTTAACCCACTAATTAAATAGGCTAAATTTTCTTTATTTGTGTTTTTTCATATAAACCTTATATTTTTAATCTACCTTGTCTTAGTAGATTTTTATGTTTTTTCTTTTTTTATTGTATTATTTTCTTGGGTCCTTAATTCCCCCTTTCAATTGAAAAACATAATGATGAAACTTTGACTTCTAAGAGTTGTTGAACACTCAAAACTATTTTTTGGTGAAATGGACGTTCCTTGGAACATTTTCAGCCCAAATAATGTTCTTAAGAACAAATTCAACTCCAGAATATATATTTGACACTCTACTCTTGTTATTCTCAAAAGATCCTTTCAAAAACGCTAGTACTTCTTAGAATCTTTTTAGAATTTGAAAGTGTTTTTAGCACCACATGGAACTCCACATGAGTTCCAAATGGCTTAAGTAAATTAAAGAAGTTATAAATAAAATGGGGTTTATGTGTCACAAATTTTATTAGTTTTTGAAACTCTTATTTTAGGTAAAATAATAGTTCCATGGATGGGTAATAAGATTGAACAAGTAGGATGGGAAGTTAATTTTATAAGTAGTTTTTGGAACTCTTACTTTTAAAATAACTCTCAGAACCTCACAAATTTTAAGTACTTCAAATCACTTAAAAGGTTTCACCAAAATAGGAGAAAGATGGAACATTTCTAAGCTTCCAAACCAATGAGTTCCTCACGTGAGCTATTTTTTTAAAGACATCATAACAAGGATTTTCCTTTGAGAACATAAACTATATATTTTGGGTAATGCTACATTCTACTGACTTGACTTCCACAATTATTGCCAATGGAGAGCTTTACAACTTGAAGTATTTTCCCAAAGAACCCTTAGAAGAACATTGTGACCCTCAAACCAATTTCTCGCAAGATTGAATTCCACCTAAATATGCACATTTGGTATTGCACAACCTTAGAAACCACCATTCATATTTCAATTTAGATTTATCGTACACTACCAAATCACTTCCTTGAGTTTTGCGACTTCTCTTGTTACATTCTCTACCATTTAAGTTTCCTTCTTCACATGAAATTATTGTAGAATAAGTTACCATTATCCATAGTTAAGCTCTTGTTTCGCTCATTACATTATTACAAAATTAGTTGAACTTAAATTATGAAAATGAAATATAAATATTAGGGTTTTGAACCAATGTTATTTTTGGAGACTGGCCTACTCTTGAAGTAGGTGATTCATAACCCAAATTGGGTAAATAATCAACCAATACTAACTTTAGGTTACCCCAAAGAGAGAAATATGTTGAAGTTACTTATGAGATAGAAGCCAATTTTGTATGGCCAAGACCCTCTCAATGGATAGGGAAAGCTGAATAATTATGACCTACCCCTACATCCTACTGGATCTGCAACTCTTGTTGATTGGTAGTTTTATCACTATTTATTTTGTATCGCCTTTTGATGTTTTCAATTACGGTTTTCCTTTGCATAGAAGTAGCAATGTGATTTTATTCCACCCATAATTTTTTGTGGATGTTTTTTAATATACTTCTTTATACAAAATAATATATAAGACACTAATTCATAAAAAATACAACCCTTAGTATAAGTGTAATGTCCCTAACTCAGACTTGCCCTAAAATCCGTTTGTCTGCCATAAAATTTGCTTGTTGATTAGGTTTAGGGTTTCTTCTTTCCAAAAGAATGTCCTTTTAATACAATAACGCTAGATTGGAATCTATATTCATCACATTACAACATACTTGTTAGCATTAATATATAGATATCCAAAATCAAACATAATCATAAATACAGATTGATAAACATAAGAAGAGTCACTCATCCCATCAGGAGAGGAGAATCCCTAAGGGCCTACGGTCTACCACCTTCCAATGCCCAACCTGTATCTCGGGCTTGTGGGGCAAAATGCCAAGGTGGGATCCTCACCCCTTCATGACCCAACCCTTGCAATGGGCTTGTGGGGCAGACTGCCCAACCCTTGTTATGGGCCTATGGGGCAAAACTGCCCAACCCATGGGCCTGTGGGGTAGACTGCCCAACCCTTGCTTTGGGTCTGTGGGGCGGAACCTAGGTGAGGTTTTTAGATGAACCACTTAAGTTATGACTCAGCTCTCCTGGTAGGATTACAAACACAATTCGGACAATCGACATGCAATCAATAGTACTTAATTTGTATTTACACATATTATGCAATAAGCGTATTTAATATGATCAAATAGTTCCTTGAATCCTAATATGAAGGTATGTCATAATACAAAACTAAACTAAGCAATATTCATGTTTACATGTTCATTATGTTCGTTTGCAATTCATCATAGCTTGTAAGTTCAATATTAGCATAAATCAAATACAAATGCAAATTAATCATCATTAAAGCCATATCTATAGAAGATAAACCTTTTGGCCTCTGATCAGTCAAGGACTACATAGTCTGCCTAAGTTCTATGCCAATTTCCAGTATGATGAGTCTATTTCCAGATTCAATATCAAGAAGGCATGGTTCCAACACATCAAGAGGGGACTGTGTGCATTCCAATGAATAAAGCATACCAATTATTTTTAATAATACATAGATCGGTTGGGCATACAAGGTTCATGCAACATTGTCATGTCAGATTGAGGACAACTAAATATTAAAGCTCAGTGAGTAGTCTCACCTGATCAGCTATGTCTTCCCATGACTCTTTATTCCTTAATTGTCTTCCTTCAACCTTATACTGGATTGATCATGGGATGAGGACAATTCATAAATATACATAATCTACTTATGTTTATATTAAAGAGTCATTATTACTTGTAAGGCTTAATAATTGTTGCAAATATCATTTTTGTATATTCCCAAGTGATTCACCTATCTACCCACCTATACATATATTATATATTTGCATATATATATATACATATATATCGATTTATTCATACACACATATATATTTTCAAATATTATACTTGCTAATTCTATATTTCTTTTCAAACCTGTTATTTATTTAAGATATGTAAATATCTCTTTTTCTTGCATATTTTCCTTGCTGGTAACTATTTTCCTAATTCTGCTTTTATCTTCTCTTATAGATAACAATCTGCAATACCCAGAAAATACTACTATTTCGCTTTTGATCAGAATATGTTTATTTATTCCTTTCTTATCCTTCTTCCCTCCTTTATTCCATGATCCAATTCTCTCTTCATACGTTGTTCTTTTATACCTTCCCACTTTGGAGAAAAGTTGCAACCAATATGGAAGATCACGTCATCCTAGGAGGACGTGACTTCCCTTATCGAACCTATCCATAATAAATGATGATCACTGCTTTTCCCTTAAATCTATTTGCTTATTAAGAGGGTTGACCGATACTATGATGGCTGCAATGTTTCATTTAATAATTGCTTCTTTAAGTGTTTGTTATCTTTTATAGGAGTGGTTCGGTTCTTTGTTATTTTAATAACATAGTTAGTAATATTCAGAAATGGCTTACACCTATTGTTTATGTATGATAACCATAGATTACCAAAATAATATCATCATGTTATAAATAATATAATAGTAACAATGATACATATGATATGATTTTATTTTATAATATAATATTATCAATGATATGATTCTAATAATATGAATAATTATAAATATTGTCTTGATAATTATAATCATAATAATTTATATTTATTTTGATATTTATTTGGTTTTGTTATTTGATCCTCTGTATTTTAATATTTTGTATTTTAATCATTAAAGTATAACAATAAATTGTCAATATATACATTATTATTTTATTCCAATGTATTACAACTTTCATAATGATATTTTATGTATTTTACGTTAATATATTATAATGACTATAATATTAAGTATTTATACTTTGACAATATATTTAATATAATTATAATATTATCTTTGATAATTATAATTATAATAATATTAGATAGTTAATATTTTTTAATATGTATTTTATTTTATCTTGTTTTTAATGCTTTATAACTCAATGCTATAATTTTGGGGACATGACAGTCCCCGCCCAAGATTGCTTGTCCTCAAGCAATCACAATTCCGAACATTTGTTCACACTACAAGTTGTATCCTTTCACTTCAATAGTTACAACCCTTCATTATCGCATTCAGATACAAATAATAATAATAATTCAGTTTTAAATAAGCATTTTGACATGCAACATTAACATTTTCATAGTTTAAGCATAAAGTAAACACAACGATGAGCTCCACATGAATCAGAAATTAAAGAAGTCAACCAAGTAGTTTAACTAAGAAAATAAGTAGCTCAAGCAACCAAGCACCCAGCTCAAGCACACAAGCGAGTAGCTCAAATACATAGGCAAGTAGCTCAACCAGGAAAACAAGTAGCTCAAGTAAGCAAACAAGTAGCTCAAGCAAGCAAGCAAGTAGCTAAAGCACACAAGCAAGTAGCGAAATCACACAGGTAAGTAGCTTAAGTAAGAAAACAACTAGCTCAAGTAAGTAAGCAACTAGCTCAAGTAGACAAGCAAGTAGCTCAAGCATGCAAGCAATTCAAGCACGTAGGCAAGTAGCTCAAACAAGCAAGCGGGTAGCTCAAGCACACAAGTATGTAGCTCAAGCAGACAATCAAGTAGCTCAAGCACATAGGCAAGTAGCTCAAGCAAGTAGGCAACCAACTCAAGCACACAAGCAACCAGCTCAAGCAAGTAGGCAACTAGCTCAAGTAGGCAAGCAAGTAGCTTAAGAACCCAACCAGCTCAAGCAAGTAGCTTAAGCATGCAAGCAATCAGCTCAAGCAAGTAGGCAACTAGCTCAAGCAGGCAAGCAAGTAGCTTAAGCATGCACAGGATGGAAGGAAAGTTGCTCTGATACCACTATAATGTCCCTAACTCGGACTTGCCCTACAATCTGTTTGTCTACCATAGAATTTGCTTGTTGATTAGGTTTAGGGTTTCTTCTTTCCAAAAAAATGTCCTTTTAATACAATAACCCTAGATTGGAATCTGTATTCATCACATTACAACATACTTGTTAGCATTAATATATAGATATCCAAAATCAAACATAATCATAAATACAGATTGATAAACAGAAGAAGAGTCACTCATCCCATCAGGAGAGGAGAATCCCTAAGGGCCTACAATCTACCACCTTCCAATGCCCAACCCGTATCTCGGGCCTGTGGGGAAAAATGCCAAGGTGGGACCCTCACCCTTCCATGATCCAACCCTTGCAATGGGCCTGTGGGGCAGACTGCCCAACCCTTGTTATGGGCCTGTGGGGAAAAACTGCCCAACCCATGGGCCTGTGGGGAAGACTGCCCAACCCTTGCTTTGGGCCTGTGGGGTAGAACCTAGGTGAGGTTTTTAGATGAACCACTTAAGTTATGACTCAGCTCCCCTGACCGGATTACAAACACAATTCAGACAATCGATATGTAGTCATTAGTACTTCATTTGTATTTACACATATTATGCAATAAGAGTATTTAATATGATCAAACAGTTCCTTGAATCCTAATATGAAGGTATGTTAGAATACTAAACTAAACTAAGCAATATTCATGTTTACATGTTCATTATGTTCGTTTCCAATTCATCATAGCATGTAAGTTCAATATTAGCAGAAATCAAATACAAATGCAAATTAATCATCATTAGAGCCATATCTATAGAAGATAAACCTTTTGGCCTCTGATTAGTCAAGGACTACATAGTCCGCCAAAGGTCTATGCCAATTTCCAGTATAATGAGTCTATTTCTAGATTCGATATCAAGAAGGCATGGTTCCAACACATCAAGGGGGGACTATGTGCATTCCAATGAATAAAGCATATCAATTATTTTTAATAATGCATAGATCGGTAGGAAATACAAGGTTCATGCAACATTGTCATGTCAGATTGAGGACAGCTAAAAATTAAAGCTAAGTGAGTAGTCTCACCTGATCGACTATGTCTTCCCATGACTCTTTATTCCTTAATCGTCTTCCTTCAACCTTATACTGGATTGATCATGGGATGAGGACAATTCATAAATATACATAATCTACTTATGTTTATATTAAAGAGTCATTATTACTTGTAAGGCTTAATAATTGTTGCAAATATCATTTTTGTATATTCCCAAGTGATTCACCTATCTACCCACCCATACATATATTATATATTTGCATATACATATATATCGATTTATTCATACACACATATATATTTTCAAATATTATACTTGCTAATTCTATATTTCTTTACAAACCTGTTATTTATTTAAGATCTGTACATATCTCTTTTTCTTGTATATTTTCCTTGCTGGTAACTGTTTTCCTAATTTTGCTTTTATCTTCTCTTATAGATAACAATCTGCAATACCCATAAAATACCTCTCCTATTTCCCTTTTGATCAGAATATGTTTATTTATTCCTTTCTTATCCTTCTTCCCTCCTTTATTCCATGATCCCCTTCTCTCTTCATACGTTGTTCTTTTATACCTTCCCACTTTGGAGAAAATTTGTAACCAATATGGAAGATCGCGTCTTCCTAGGAGGACGCGACTTCCCTTATGGAACCTATCCATAATAGATGATGATGGCTGCTTTTCCCTTAAATCTGTTTGCTTATTAAGAGGGTTGATCGATAGTATTATGACTGCAATGTTTCATTTAATAATTGCTTCTTTTAGTGTTTGTTGTCTTTTATAGGAGTGGTTCGGTTCTTTGTTATTTTAATAGCATAGTTAGTAATATTCAGAAATGGCTTACACCTATTTTTTATGTATGATAACCATACATTACCAAAATAATATTATCATGTTATAAATAATATAATAGTAACAATGATACATATGATATGATTTTATTTTATAATATAATATTATCAATGATATGATTCTAATATTATGAATAATTATAAATATTGTCTTGATAATTATAATCATAATAATTTATATTTATTTGGTTTTGTTATTTGATCCTCTGTATTTTAATATTTTGTATTTTAATCATTAAAGTATAACAATAAATTATCAATATATACATTATTATTTTATTCCAATGTATTACAACTTTCATATTGATATATTATGTATTTTATGTTAATATATTATAATGACTATAATGAAAAAAGTCCTGATGGATGGCGACCGGTGGCGGGGTGCCCTGTCTGCTCGCGGCCGTTTCTCTATTCCATCGCTTGTGTGGCGGATGTGACTTGGGTATCTGTGCCTGTGGCGTGAGGGTTCTTTGGTTTGAGGTGAGCGTTTTGGCTGGTTTGCTTTGCCTGGCCGTGGGTGGTGTTTAGGTGTGGGGTGTGAAGCGGGGAGTGAGTTTGGTGTGGGTGTTGCGGAAAGTGTTTTGGTGGGTGCCTTCTTCTATGGTGGAGTGAGGTTGTGAGGTGAGTCTTCCCGTTTGAAGCCCTTCTTGTTCTCGGGGTTTCGGTGGTTTTGCATGTCGGAGTAGGGCATTTTTGTCCTCTATGTTGCACGGGGAATCGTCTGGGGTTGGCCCCAAAATGGATTTCTGATTGACATTTGGTTCGAAACCAACTCTTCAGAACTCGAAGGTTTTTGAGAATGATCTTTTTTCGGTGGAACCTGAGAAAGTTGGGATGGGTCCGGTAGGAGGGCCTAGAATTTCGAAGATTAATGGGTGTCTCGAATGATGTAAAGAGAGGCCGAGTGTTGTCATTTCAATGGAAATGATGGCTGAAGACATTGATTATTATTCAAGGCATTCTCTTTATTGCAAATTCTTAGGTTTGAAAATTTCTTTGCATTTCTTGGAGATGTGGGCTCAAAGGACGTGGATGCCTGAAGGAGAGATGGAGATCCGTCTCCTGGCAAATAACTATTTCATGGTTTCCTTTGATTGTTTGGCGGATCGGAATAGGGTTTTGAAGGGGGCCCATACTTTTACAACCAGGTGGGCTTGTTCATTAAGCCATGGCACGCTGGCTTCAACCCGACGGAGGAACTTCCAAATCGGGTTTTGGTTTGGGTTCATCTCCCAAGGCTCCCGGTGGAATGCTGGTGAGAGGATGTGTTGTATTTATTAGCCTTGAAGCTAGGGGAACTTGTGGGTTCGTCTCAACAAATGCAATTGAAAAAGGTAATGACTTTTGCTCGGTTCTGTGTTGAAATTGATTTAAGTAAGCCATTGCCAGATTCGTTAGAAGTGAGTGTAGGAGATTACTCATGGGTGCAACAGCTTGATTATGAAACACTTCCTTTCCATTGTCATTTCTGTCATGAGTATGGTCACCTCTAGCGCAGATGTCCAAAGGCCAAGCCTTTGGAAGTTCAATCTTCTTAGCCTTCGGCTTATCCGCCTAGGGTGGATAAGGGAAAGGATCCCGTTTAGGGTTTCGATGGTAGGGAGGATAGTTTTATTCCAGTTTGAGGCTGAAATAGAAATAAAGGTCATAAAAGGACTTTGAAGGACAGACAGGAGGAGGACACCTTCAACAGGTTTGAGGTGTTGGAGGATCTTAGTCAGTAGGAGGTGAACCCAAGATTTTTGGATCTAGATCATGGGACTTTGGATATGGATCTACATGACCCTTCGGTTGTAGTTTCGCTTACCCCCCAATAGGGGGGGGAGAGGGAGTACCATGCTTTGATGAGGCAGAGAAAGTACCTAGTCAGGCATGGCTCAATTCAGAGGTACCTTTGTCTCCGCCTACTGAGGGGATCTTGGCTTTAGGGGCAGATCGTCAGTTGGAGGTTTAGGATGGGCTGGGTGGTAGTGCTGAGGTTGTGAAAGATAGTGTGGAAAAGGATCACCTCTTGCAAAAAGCTGGTTCGGAGGTGGGTAAGAAGAGTGTCAAGACGTCCCCTCAGTTGGGTGTTTTGCAAAAAACCCTCAAGAAGGGAGGGCCGGAGAAAAACACTAAGCTAGGAAGGAAGAAGGACGAGGAGAAGATTAGGATGATAGGGGAGACTTTGGTGGAGTCGGGGTCAGTCAAGACTCTAGATTCACATTTTTCATGCTCCTCGAAATGATAGTTCTCTCTTGGAATGTAAGGGGCTTGAACAATGGCCCTAGACAAAAAGCTGTTCAGAATTTGATTAGGAGTCATTCGCCTGATGTTCTTTTTCTACAGGAGACTAAGCTCTCTGTGGAGGGTATGTTGGATTTAGTTCCAAAGTTATGGAGGAATGGTGATTGTCAATGCATTGGTGCTCAGGGGTCTTCTGGCGGGGTGGCGTGCTTATGGAACCTGCGAAAGATCTGCCCCCTTTGGTGGGTGTCTTTTAAGTCTTCCCTTTCCATGGTGGCCTCTTGTTTTATGTCTAGGGAAATTGCTCTCTTCTCCAATGTGTATGCGCCTGTGGAGTTGCAGGGAAAACAACTCTTGTGGTCCAACATTTGTTTAGTTCGCAACCTTTTTCCTTACCATCCTTGGATTATTAGCGGTGATTTTAATGCTATCATGGAGCTTGCTGAGAAGAAGGGGGGCATTGCAAGGTTGGAGGCTTCCGCTTTGTTGTTTCAGGATAATGTCTCTGCTTTGAATCTTGTGAATATTAAGCTGGCCATTGGTCTTTTTACTTGGAATAACAGGAGAACTGGTGATGCTTCTATTTCTGAAAGACTTGATAGATTTATGGTATCTAGCTTTTGGTTGGGGGACAGGTGGATGACAAGCTCATAAATTCTGGATAGTCATGGTTTTGACCATTGGCCTATTAAGCTGGTGGCTGATGTGCCTCAACGTAGCGCTCGACTGACCTTTAAGTTCCAACTCATGTGGCTTAGGGATGAATCTCTTCATGATTTGCTCCTTGGTTGGTGGGATCGGGGGAAGCCAGCTTATGGCACTGTTATGTACTCTTTCTCAAAGAGGCTCCAGTATGTTAAATACTGTTTGAAAAGATGGAATAGGCAGCATTTTGGTAATTTATTCCAGGAAAAACAGATGGCACAAGATAATCTGGATCTAATCACCAGGCAAATTCGTGATCAAGGCGTCTTAGAGGAGCTGAGTTTGTTAGAGGCTGCTGCTTTAAAAAAGCTTGAGGAATGGGAGTTAAGAGAAGAGATTTTTTGGAAATAGAAGTCTCGTATTGAATGGCTCCAGGCTGGTGATCAGAACACTTCTTTTTTCCATAACTTAGTTAAGGATCGGAGACAAGGTAATGCTCTTTCTTCTATCTTGTTGCCTAATGGGGAAACTTTGTCCTCTTCAGCTTCTATTTCTGTGGAATGCATTCGGTATTTCTCTTCCCTTTTCTCTGAGGATTCTGAAGGGAAAAGAATGCGGATCTAATGACCCAACAGTGCAGAATACATTCCCTTAACACCTTTACTACAGGGAAGAGAAGCAAAAACGAAAAACTAACAGTTTCTAAAACTTATAGAGATGCATACAACCATGGCAATGAGAAACCAGAATGATAAGCAAACAAAGATGACATAGTATTTACGTGGGAAAACCCTTTCAGGCAAAAAACCCACCACACAAAGTCAAATCAATTGTATTACAGTAATGAATCGATTACATACAATATCCAGACTTCTTTGCTCAGCTCACAATCACCTAGAGAGTTTCAGATCCACTATTACAATGTTTTCACAACATACATTTCAAAACTCTCTTCAAGAACTCACGTCCTTCTTGTTCTTCAACACACGACTTCAACTTGCTCTGCAACTTTCAACTCAACTCAACTTTTCTAACTTATGAGAAAATAACACATCTCATCCAAATGTAGCCGACCCAAAAGAGCAATGAAGTCCATCCTCAAATCACGCATCTGGTCGGATTTGACAGATCTCCTACAACAAGCCATCATTGCATTCAAAGCCATTACCAAAATGGTTGAGCTCGCCACCCTTCGTTGACAAATGCAACTGCCACAATAAGTATCTTGGTATCCGTCCAATCACTATTCAACCAGGTGCCACACGTCCAAGACCCATCAACAATCGCAATTGACAGAGCAACCAAAATGGTCAAATAGACATCGGGCGCGACCAAGACTTCAAGTCATAAATAGCACTGTCGAAGTCGGAGTTGGAACAGGAGTCGAAACAAGACTCCACCGAAAATACACACTATCCAAGTTGGAGTGAGAGTTGGAACTGGAGTCAAAACATGACCCTACCAAAATTTCAGGTTCAGGAACCATTTCAGTTCCGCGTCCGCCCATGGCAAAGGGGAACTCAGCGGAAACAGTTCTGACTGGGTAAAGTCAACCCGTGGTCAAACCAAGACGGGAACACAAAAGATCAGAGTTGCAGTCAGGGACGAAACAGGAACAAAAACAGGACTTTACCAAAAGTCCAAGATCAGGAACCAATCTGGTTCTGGTTCTACCTTCGCCAACTGCAAGAAAAAACAATCTAGAACCAGAACAAGGAGGAGGAAAACACCTCGAGGTGAATCCAAACATCCAGAAGAACCAGATCTCAAAAGTAGGAATCAGACCCAGAGACGGAACAAAAACTGAAACAGGAACCTGGCAAACGGACATTGCCAACTTCCAAAACTGGTTCTGCCTCTACCAGAACTTGCGAAGCGAAGTGAGAAGGAACAGACAGTAGGAAGCGGAGTCGGAGCAGGAACGAGAACCGAAACCCGAAACTTAGGCAAACAGAACAATTCCAAATTCCATCCCGATTCCGCCTCCTCCAGAGACTCGAAACTTAGGCAAACAAAACAATGCCAAATTCCATCCCAGTTCCGCCTTCGCCAGAGACTCAAAACTTAGGAAAACTGAACAATGCCAAGTTCCATCCTGGCTCCGCCTCCGCCAGAACTTTGTAAACAACACAAAATCACGAAGGCATGAAAACGAGGACTTCAAGCTGGAAGTTGAGACATAATTTCTCAACAATCTCCCACTTGGTGAACACTTCCAGCTTCCTCAAAAAATCATACCTTACTGTTTATCATAGGCCCCAAGGCCCATCGATTCTGTGCACCATCTGAACTTGTCTGTGCTAACCGGCTTTGTCAAGGCATCTGCAACATTCTTCAAGGTGTCAACCTTATCCATACTGACCTTGCCATCTTCAACCATATCCCTCATGAAGTGATATTGCACATCTATGTGCTTGGTCCTAGCATGAAAGGTTAGATTCTTTGCTAAACAAATGGCACTTTGACTGTCACAGTAGATTGAAATCTGCTTAGCATTAAATCCAATGTCTGAACACAAACGCCTTAGCCACACTGCCTCCTTGCAAGCATGAGTTGCTGCCATGTACTCTGCCTTTGTTGTGGATAAAGCAACTACAACTTGTCACTTGCTCATCCAACTGATTGCTCCACCATTAAGCATGAAAGTATATCCATTAGTGGATCTTCTGCTGTCAATGTCCCCTGCCCAATCAGAATCAACATATCCCTGAATGCTAAGAGTCCTCTGTGATACAACCATACTACCATGGTAACACAAAGCATAATCTGAAGTACCCTTCAAATACCCGAACTCTCTCTTTACAACATCCCAATGTGATCTCCCTGGATTTGCCATGAAACAGCTTAGAACTCCCACTGCTTGGGCAATGTCTGGTCTTGTGCAGACCATAGCATACATCAAACTGCCTACTGCACTTGCATAAGGCACATTGGTCATGTCCTCCATCTCAGTAGCAAACTTTGGACAGTCTTCAGCAGATAGTTTCAATCCTTGCATGATTGGAACAACTAGCTGCTTGCAATCATTCATGCTAAACCTCTCTAGAACGGTTTTCACATACTTACTCTGACTGAGCCAAAGCTTTCTGCTTGTTCTATCCCTGGTTATCTCCATTCCAAGAATGTACCTTGCTACTCTAAGATCTTTCATTTCGAACTTAGCAGACAACTAAGTTTTAAGGTCAGAAATCATAGCCTTGCTATTACCAATGAATAACATGTCATCCACATACAGAGTAATAACAAGCACATGATCATTCTCACATTTATAATAGATGCAATGATCAGATTTTGATCTAACAAACCCAATTGACAATACAAATGTGTCAAATTTCTGGTACCACATTCTAGGAGATTGCTTTAGACCATAGAGAGATTTATTTAACTTGCAAACCAGATTTTGTTTGCCTCTATCAACAAAATGCTCAGGCTGGGACATGTAGATTTATTCTTCCAGCTCACCATGGAGAAATGTTGTCTTCACATCCATCTGTTCAATTTCATAGTCATACACAGCTACCAATGACAACAAAAATCTAATGGATGTCAGCTTTGCTACAGGGGAAAAGATCTCTCCATAATCAATTCCCTCAACTTGGGAAAAACCCTTTGCAACCAGTCGTGCCTTATACTTCTCCATACTGCCATCAAGGCCTATCTTCCTTTTGAATATCCACTTGCAACCAATAGGATTTCGCCCTTTAGGCAGTGGTACCAACTTCCAGGTATCATTCTTTTTCAAGGAATCCATCTCCTCATTCATGGCTTCCAACCAAGACTTTGAATCAGCCATGCTGATTGCTTCTTTCATAGTCCTAGGCTCATCAGTGCTAGTAATTAAGGCATAAGCACAATTTGAATCTAACATAGAGAAACCATACCTTTCTGGTTGCCTTCTTTCTCGTGTAGATCTTCTTAGAGGCTGAGGTTGTTCTTCATCATCAAAACTTCCAGAGCTGCTTGAGCTCTCCTCAATATCAGGTACACCATGCAGCTCTTCCCTTTCTGGAGTTTGGGGAATCTCAACTGCATCCTTCTCCTTATCACTCTAATTTGTCTCAGGCTGTTGATCACTTAATAGAGGTTTTAGCTCACGAAATATCACGCTTTTGCTATACAAAACCTTCTTAGTAACAGGGTTCCAAAGCTTGTATCCTTTCACACCAACTCCATAGCTGATGAGAATACATTTCACAGCCTTGTTATCCAACTTTGATCTCTTTTCATTTGGCACATGAACATATGCCTCATAGCCAAAGACCCGAACATGCCTTAATGAGGGTTTCTTACCTGACCATGCTTCCAAAGGTGTCATGTCAACAAGAGCTGAACAAAGAGATCTATTAATCAGATAACATGCTGTAGCAATAGCCTTAGCCCAGAACCTCTGCTCCAAACCAGCACCACTCAACATACTCGCCTTTTCCATCAGTGTCCCGTTCAACCTTTTAGCAACTCCATTTTGCTGTGGAGTGTAGGGGGTTGTCTTATGCCTTTTAATTCCATGATCAGTGCAATACCTTTCAAAAGCTGTAAAACAAAACTCACCTCTATTGTCTGTCCTTAAATATTTTATTTTCCTTCTAGTCTGATTTTCAACCAAAGATTTAAACTCTTTAAACCAATTGAACACTTCTGATTTACTCTTAAGAAAGTATACAAATGCCCTTCTCGAACAATTATCAATAAAAGAAACATAATATCTAGACTTCGATAATGAAGGAACATCAACTGGACTAAACACATCAGAATGAATATAATCCAGTATACCAGAAGATTTGTGAGGGCTAGAGGAGAAAGAAACACGATGTTGCTTTGCATAGATACAATGTTCATAGAAATTGAACTCAAGGTTACAATCATCAAGCCCTTCTATAAGGTTTTTGTTTTTCAAGGTTTTAAAACCTTTCTCACCATTGTGACCAAGTCTATGATGCCATAACATGGTCTTCTTTGCTGGGAGTTTTACCTCCAAAGCATTTACAGATAGTGAAGAGTCTTCATCTTTCTCTATAGGTGTAGAATTACATGACTTTACAGAGGCACTGTTACAAAGAACAGGTCGTGCATCTAGCTTGTATAGACTGCCAGTACAAACACCCTTAGCTAACACCATTGCACCTCTAGCCATTTTACATCCCTTACTAGAAAAAGAAACTTCTACACCAGCATCATTTAACTTACTAACAAAAAGAAGATTTCGAGCCAAACCTGGGATGTGAAGAACACCACCAATTCCTTTGACTCTCTCATCAAGAAACTGAATTCTGACCCTTCCTCTGCCAACAATCTCCAGCGTTGAATCACTTGCCAAGTATACCTTTCCACCATCATACTTCTCATAATTTGAGAACCAATCTCTATTGGATGTCATGTGAAAAGAGGCACCTGAATCAACTAACCAAACATCATCTGATGCCCGAGTTGTCAGGGCAACTGCAATGAAGGCATCTGCATCACTTTGAGAAGATTCATTGTCAGAAGCATTCTTCTTCTTCTTCTCCTTGCAGTCCTTCCTGATATGACCAGGTTGCCCATAGTTCCAACACTTTACCTTGGACTTTTTACCTGGGGACTTTGATCTCCCTTTAGACTTGGATTTCGACTTGTTATCTTTCTTCTTGCCTTTCTCCTTTGTTCTACCACGAACAAAAAGAGCATCTTTGGCCATCTCAGAAGATTTCCTTCGCATTTCTTCAGACAGAAGTGAAGCAACCACATCATCAGTCTTGAAAGCAGTGGTTGTGCTTCCAATAGCCATCACAAGATGATCCCAACTATCAGGTAACGAACACAACAGGAGCATGTAATGATCTTCCTCCTCAATCTTTACACCTACAGATGCCAGCTGTGTAACACTCATATTAAATGAGTTCAGGTGGTCTGCAATAGATGCACCTTCGTCCATCTTCAAGGAGTACAACTTCTTCCTCGGGAATAACTTGTTTACCAGAGATTTTCCTTGGTAAATATCACCAAGCTTCTTCCACAAAGCAGCTGCAGACGTCTCCTCATGAACATTCAAGAGCACAAAATTGGCTAGACTCAGTCTTATTAATCCTCTTGTTTTTCTATCAGCAAGATCCCAAGCTTCTTAGGTTGTAGTTTGTGGCTTAGTTCCAGACACTGCAATCCAGAGGTCTCTATCCACAAGCAAGTCTTCTATCTTGAGTTTCCATAACTCAAAGTTGCTGCCATTAAACTTCTCAATATCTATTCTATCAGATGTACTCACCATCTCACAACAGAAACAAGTTTAACAATGCAAGTCTCCCACTAAAACAGTATTAGTGCAAAAAATTAATTTTCCCTAACAAGGATAACACGAACTGGCCAAACTCTGATACCACTTTGAAGGGAAAAGAATGAGGATCTAATGACCCAACAGTGTGGAATACATTCCTTTAACACCTTTACTACAGGGGAGAGAAGCAAAAACAAAAAACTAACAGTTTCTAAAACTTATAGAGATGCATACAACCATGGCAATGAGAAACCAGAAACATAAGCAAACAAAGATGACACAATATTTATGTGGGAAAACCCTTTTAGGCAAAAAACCCACCACACAAAGTCAAATCAATTGTATTACAGTAATGAATTGATTACATACAATATCCAGACTTCTTTGCTCAGCTCACAATCACCTAGAGAGTTTCAGATCCACTGTTACAATGTTTTCACAACATACAGTTCAAAACCCTCTTCAAGAACTCACGTCCTTCTTGTTCTTTAGCATGCGACTTCAACTTGCTCTGCAACTTTCGACTCAACTCAACTTTTCTAACTTATGAGAAAATAACACATCTCATCCAAATGTAGCCGACCCAAAAGAGCAATGAAGTCCATCCTCAAATCACGCATCTGGTCGAATCTGACAGATCTCCTGCAACAAGCCATCATTGCATTCAAAGCCATTACCAAAATAGTTGAGCTTGCCACCCTTCGTTGACAAATGCAACTGCCACAATAGCTATCTTGGTATCTATCTAATCACTATTCAACCAGGTGCCACACGTCCAAGACCCATCAACAATCATAGCTGACAGAGCAACCAAAACGGTCAAATAGACATCGGGTGCGACCAAGACTTCAAGTCATAAATAGCACTACCGGAGTCAGAGTCGGAGTTGGAACTGGAGTCAAAACATGACCCTACCGAAATTTCAGGTTCAGGAACCATTTCGGTTCCGCATCCACCCACGGCAAAGGGGAACTCAGCGGAAATAGTTTTGACCGGGTAAAGTCAACCCAGGGTCAAACCAAGACGGGAACACAAAAGACCAGAGTCAGAGTCGGGGACGGAACAGGAACAGAAACAAGACTTTACCAAAAGTCCAAGATCAGGAACCAATCCGGTTCCGGTTCCTCCTCCGCCAACTGCAAGAAACAACAATCTAGAACCAAGACAAGGCGGAGGAAAACACCCTGAGGTGAATCCAAACATCCAGAAGAACTAGATCTCAAAAGCAGGAATCAGACTTGGAGTCGGAACAGAAATTGAAACAGGAACCTGGCAAACGAACATTGCTAACTTCCAAAACTGGTTCCGCCTCCACCAGAACCTGCGAAGCGAAGTGAGAAGGAACAAATGGTAGGAAGCGGAGTCGGAGCAGGAACGAGAACCGAAACCTGAAACTTAGGCAAACAAAACAATGCCAAATTCCATCCCGGTTCTGCCTCCGCCAGAGACTCGAAACTTAGGCAAACAAAACAATGCCAAATTCCATCCCGGTTCCGCCTTCGCTAGAGACTCGGAACATAGGCAAACTGAACAATGCCAAGTTCCATCCTGGCTCCGCCTCTGCCAGAACTTTGTAAACAACACAAAATCACCAAGGCATGAAAATGAGGACTTCAAGCTGGAAGTTGAGACATAATTTCTCAACAGATTCACCTCCTGCAGAGGAGGAGGAAGCAAAGATTTTAGATTGTATCCCCAAGTTGGTGACTAATGAAATGAATGATTCTTTGCTTGCTCCCATTACCTTGTCGGAGCTTGAGAATGTTGTGTTTCAGATGAAGAAAGGTAAAGCACCTGGACCTGATGGGTTCCCAGTTGAATTTTTTCAGGAGTTCTGGGAAGTGATTAAATTGGATCTTTTGGAGGTTGTTCAGGAATCTTTTATGCATAAGCAAATGTTGAAATCCCTAAATGCTACCTTTTTAGCTCTTATTCCTAAGGTGGAGGGAGCTAATTCTTTGGATCGATTTAGGTCTATTGCTCTATGTAATGTGGTGTATAAAATTATTACTAAGTTGATTGCAGAAAGGATGAAACCGTGGCTTGAGGATTTAATCTCTGAGGAACAGGGGGGTTTTGTTGCAGGCAGATAGATCATGGATGGGGTCGTTATTGCTGCTGAGGCCATACACTCTATGGAATCTTCAAAGGAGAAATCTATGTTTATCAAGTTGGACATGGCTAAAGCTTATAATCGTGTTAAATGGAGCTTTCTGTTTAAGATTCTTAGAGCTTTTGGCTTTGCTGAGGGCTGGATTGATTGGGTTAAAAGTTATGTCACTTCCTCTTCCTTTTCGGTGCTTATCAATGGTGAACCCATGTGCTTGTTTGGTGCTTCTAGAGGCCTCAGGCAGGGAGACCCCCTGTCCCCTTATTCATTCTTCTTGTTGAAGGCCTGGGAAGACTCATCCGCGCTCAGGTTGCTAGTGGCTTGCTTCAAGGATGGAGTTGGGGCGAAGATCTTCCCCCTCAGTCTCATTTGTAGTTTGTTGATGATACTGCCTTGATGGGAAGGGCTAAGGTTGAGGAGGCTCTCAATTGGCGTCGTGTGCTGGATTGTTACTTGGCGGCTTTTGGGCAATGCATAAATGAGGGGAAGTCCTTTATATACTTCTTCCACACTCCTAAGGGTATTCAAAGGAGAATTGATGGTATCCTTCGGTTCCAGATTGGCTCGCTTCCTTTTTCCTATCTTGGAATCCCTCTTGCTGTTCGTTCTCTCCCCAAAAGATTTTGGTAGGAGACTCTTGATAAGTTCAGAGGATTAGTCAGTCATTGGACTTGCAGGTGGCTTTCTTTTGCAGGTAGAGTGACTCTTCTAAAGTCTGTGGTCCAGGCTCTCCCTGTTTATAAGTGCTTTGTTCTTTCTACTCCTTCAAGTTTTATTAAAGATTTCGAGAAATTGTCTCGCTAGTTTTTGTGGGCTGGTAATCTTCTTCATAGAAAATGGAGTTTGGTGAAGTGGGATGCTGTTTGTAGGCCAAAACAGGAGGGGGGTCTTGGTCTACGACAGACTGACTTGAATGGGCAGGCCTTGGCTGCTAAGTTGTATTGGTGTTGGTGCTCTCAACAACACATGTGCTGGGCTAAAATTCTGACCTCCAAATATTTGGGGGCAGTGGACAGTAGGGAGGTTGCAAGATTCAATATGGAGGGGAGAGGCTCAGTGATCTGGAGTACCCTTAAACGTGGTGCCAAGTTGGTTAAACAAGGTCTTTTTGGGATTTGTAATGGGGGTAGGGAGGCTCTCTTTTGGCATGACTCTTGGGATGGACACCCACCCATTGTGTCCTCTCACCCCCATCTCCAAGCTTTGTGCTAGTCTTTTGTGGAGGTGGGTTGGAGTCATGTGGCGGATTTCAAATTTCAACAATCTTTGGGTTAGATTTCTGTGGCCAGGTGGAAGGACCCCTTGGTCTAGTCGCCTGGTGGTACGGTTGAGGATCGTCAAGAGCTTGCTACGATCTTATTGGGGCGTGCCTGTAATTCTCTCCATGGGGGTGATGTTCTTGCTTGGGGTCTTGACTTGAAAGGTAAATTTTTGGTTGCCTCTGGCTATCAGGTGCTGGATAAGCAGAGTTTCGGGAGCTCCTAGGTTTCTTGGTGGAAGCGTGCTTGGAATAAATTTGCTTGGCCTAAGAGTAATTTTTTCTCTTGGCTCGTGGTTCATGGTAAATGCCTTACTTGGGACAACCTTTGCAAACGGGGGTTTCAGGGCCCCTCCATGTGTATTTTGTGTGGTCAACATGAGGAATGCATATCGCATCTCTTTTTTCAGTGTTCTTTAGTGAGGACTATCTGGCATCACTGGTGGAATCTTTGGAGCTTACCACGTGGCCATGTCTCTTCTTTGGAGGATCTTTGGAAAAGATAGGGTTCTTCTCCTGCCACAACCTCTTTCCTTCAAATTGCTTGGAGCATTGGACCTAGTTTGATTATTTGGCAAATCTGGTTGGAGCGCAACAGAAGAATTTTTCTAGATAAAAAACTGCTTATGGGGCAACTCTGGAGATGAATTTTGGGCACTTTACAGGAGACTTTGACTGCGAAGTTTGACTTGTCGGTGCCGATTGATCCTGGGGACTTGGGTGTTGTAAATGCCCTAGGCCTTGACACTGGGGTTAGGGGTATTTTGAGCAAAGTGCATTGTAGTCATGGGCGTGAAAGGGTTGTTCGTGAGGGATTTTGGTGCCCACCTGCTCTAGGGGAGCTAAAAATTAATACTGATGGGTCATCTAGGGTAATCCTGGGCATGTTGGTGTTGGTGGCATTGGTAGAGATAGCCTTGGGGTGGTGGTTTTCTTCTTTGCCACATATCGTGGTCTGCAAACCAATAATCTTATGGAGGCGAGTGCTATTCTCTTAACACTAGAGCATGCAGTGGCCCTTGGATAGCAGAGGATAGTTTGTGAAGCTGATTCCCAGGTGGTTATTGATATGCTAAATAACCGCAATTTAGTGGATGCGAATTGGTAGCTGGTTGTGGTTGTAAAACATATTGTTTCTTTGAGCGATTCTTTGGAGTCCATTATTTTCTGCCATATTCCACAGGAGTGGAATCAGGTGGCTGATGGGCTTGCTAAATGGGTGTCAGAAAAGACTAATTCTTGGTGTGTGGATGATTGGGACAATCTTCCTGAAGATATGGCTCCTGTTCTTGAAGAATGGGTTGTTGAGGATTTGAGATGCTTTTTGGGTGTGAATTAATTCTTGCTGTTTTGGCCCCTTGCGACCTCTTTCTTCTCACTCTGTAATGCTATGTTGATTCAATAAAGTTTTTACCCTCCTTTTATTTAAAAAAATAATGACTATAATATTAAGTATTTATACTTTGGTAATATATTTAATATAATTATAATATTATCTTTGATAATTATAATTATAATAATACTAGATAGTTAATATTTTTTAATATGTATTTTGTTTTATCTTGTTTGTAATGCTTTATAACTCAATGCTATAATTTTGGGGACATGACAGTCCTCCCCACCCAAGATTGCTTATCCTCAAGCAATCACAATTCCAAACATTTTTTCACACTACAAGTTGTATCCTTTCACTTCAATAGTTACAACCCTTCATTATAGCATTCAGACACAAATAATAATAATAATTCAGTTTTAAATAAGCATTCTGACAGGCAACATTAACATTTTCATAGTTTAAGCATAAAGTAAACACAACGATGAGCTACACGTGAATCCGAAATTAAAGAAGTCAACCAAGTAGTTTAACTAAGAAAATAAGTAGCTCAAGCAAGCAAGCACCCAACTCAAGCACACAAGCGAGTAGCTCAAACACACAGGCAAGTAGCTCAACCAGTAAAACAAGTAGCTCAAGCAAGTAAACAAGTAGCTCAAGAAAGCAAGCAACTAGCTAAAGCACACATGCAAGTAGCAGAATCAAACAGGTAAGTAGCTTAAGTAAGCAAAAACCTAGCTCAAGTAAGTAAGCAACTAGCTCAAATAGACAAGCAAGTAGCTCAAGCATGCAAGCAACTCAAGCACGCATGCAAGTAGCTCAAACAAGCAAGCGGGTAGCTCAAGCACACAAGTATGTAGCTCAAGCAAACAATCAAGTAGCTCAAGCACATAGGAAAGTAGCTCAAGCAAGTAGGCAACCAGCTCAAGCACACAAGCAACCAGCTCAAGCAAGTAGGCAACTAGCTCAAGTAGGCAAGCAAGTAGCTTAAGAACCGAACCAGCTCAAGCAAGTAGGCATCTAACTCAAGTAGGCAAGCAAGTAGCTTAGCACACAAGCAATTAGCTCAAGCAAGTAGGAAACTAGCTCAAGCAGGCAAGCAAGTAGCTTAAGCATGCACAGGATGGCAAGAAAGATGCTCTGATACCACTATAATGTCCCTAACTCAGACTTGCCCTAAAATCCGTTTGTCTGCCATAGAATTTGCTTGTTGATTAGTTTAGGGTTTCCTCTTTCCAAAAGAATGTCCTTTTAATACAATAACCCTAGATTGGAATTTGTATTCATCACATTACAACATACTTGTTAGCATTAATATATAGATATCCAAAATCAAACATAATCATAAATATAGATTGATAAACATAAGAAGAGTCACTCATCGCATCAGGAGAGGGGAATCCCTAAGGGCTTATGGTCTACCACCTTCCAATGCCCAACCTGTATCTCGGGCCTGTGGGGCAGAATGCCAAGGTGGGACCCTCACCCCTCCATGACCCAACCCTTGCAATGGGCCTATGGGGCAAACTGCCCAACCCTTGTTATGGGCCTATGGGGCAAAACTGCCCAACCCATGGGCCTGTGGGGCAGACTGCCCAACCCTTGCTTTGGGCCTGTGGGGCGGAACCTAGGTGAGGTTTTTAGACGAACCACTTAAGTTATGACTCAGCTCTCCAGGCGGGATTACAAACATAATTCAGACAATCGATATGTAGTCATTAGTACTTCATTTGTATTTACACATATTATGCAATAAGAGTATTTAATATGATCAAACAGTTCCTTGAATCCTAATATGAAGGTATGTCAGAATACTAAACTAAACTAAGCAATATTCATGTTTACATGTTCATTATGTTTGTTTGCAATTCATCATAGCCTGTAAGTTCTATATTAGCAGAAATCAAATACAAATGCAAATTAATCATCATTAAAGCCATATCTATAGAAGATAAACCTTTTGGCCTCTGATCAGTCAAGGACTACATAGTCCGCCTAAGTTCTATGCCAATTTCCAGTATAATGAGTCTATTTCCAGATTCGATATCAAGAAGGCATGGTTCCAACACATCAAGGGGGGACTGTGTGCATTCCAATGAATAAAGCATACCAATTATTTTTAATAATACATAGATCGGTTGGGCATACAAGGTTCATGCAACATTGTCATGTCAGATTGAGGACAACTAAATATTAAAGCTAAGTGAATAGTCTCACTTGATCGGCTATGTCTTCCCATAACTCTTTATTCCTTAATCATCTTCCTTCAACCTTATACTGGATTGATCATGGGATGAGGACAATTCATAAAAATATATAATCTACTTATGTTTATATTAAAGAGTCATTATTACTTGTAAGGCTTAATAATTGTTGCAAATACCATTTTTGTATATTCCCAAGTGATTCACCTATCTACCCACCCATACATATATTATATATTTGCATATACATATATATCGATTTATTCATACACACATATATATTTTCAAATATTATACTTGCTAATTCTATATTTCTTTTCAAACCTATTATTTATTTAAGATCTGTACATATCTCTTTTTCTTGCATATTTTCCTTGCTGGTAACTGTTTTCCTAATTCTACTTTTATCTTCTCTTATAGATAACAATCTGCAATACCCAGAAAATACTACTCCTATTTCCCTTTTGATCAGAATATGTTTATTTATTCCTTTCTTATCCTTCTTCCCTCCTTTATTCCATGATCCCCTTCTCTCTTCATATGTTGTTCTTTTATACCTTCCCACTTTGGAGAAAAGTTGTAACCAATATGAAAGATCGTGTCTTCCTAGGAGGACGTGACTTCCCTTATGGAACCTATCTATAATAGATGATGATCATTGTTTTTCCCTTAAATTTGTTTGCTTATTAAGAGGGTTGGCCGATACTATTATGACTGCAATGTTTCATTTAATAATTGTTGCTTTAAGTCTTTGTTATCTTTTATAGGAGTGGTTCGGTTCTTTGTTATTTTAATAACATAGTTAGTAATATTCAGAAATGGCTTACACCTGTTGTTTATGTATGATAACCATACATTACCAAAATAATATTATAATGTTATAAATAATATAATATTAACAATGATACGTATGATATGATTTTATTTTATAATATAATATTATCAATGAGATGATTCTAATATTATAAATAATTATAAATATTGTCTTGATAATTATAATCATAATAATTTATATTTATTTGGTTTTGTTATTTGATCCTCTGTATTTTAATATTTTGTATTTTAATCATTAAAGTATAACAATAAATTATCAATATATACATTATTATTTTATTCCAATGTATTACAACTTTCATATTGATATATTATGTATTTTGTACGTTAATATATTATAATGACTATAATATTAAGTATTTATACTTTGGCAATATATTTAATATAATTATAATAATATTAGATAGTTAATATTTTTTAATATGTATTTTGTTTTATCTTGTTTTTAATGCTTTATAACTCAATGCTATATGACATAACAAAAAGTGCATTATAATGTAACTAAATATGTAATGAAATATGTGATGGTTTGGAAGCCACTCCCTTGTAATATTATATTAGTTGAGTGCAACCAAGAAGGTTAATTTATGTCACCTAGGACATGAGAGTGGATAGATTAGTGGTGTGTATTGGAGAATGGGAACAAAGAGTATGTCCAACATGGGATATAAAGTACATTTAGGATGGTCTTAGTTAGGGTTGTTGTGCATGAGTACATATGTTTACTAAAGTAATTTCTAGATTGTGGCCATAGCTTAGGGGCATACACCACATATTCTTCTAAGGATGTGAGTAGTCATTCTATAGAGTTTCCTTAGATAGGTACTATTTGTGTTGTAAATTAACTACATTGAAAATATACATATTTTTTTGACTTCAGGCTATCTCTAGTTAAAATATTTTGATATTGGTGTTTGAATCACTAGCCATGAAATTTGATATTCATTGTATGTATTCATATTATAAGCAACTATGGTATATTTTTTGTTGTGCAATCTAGAAACAAATCCTTAATTTATTAAAAATACCTCAAAGCATATGAAATAATTCAAGAATTTAGCTCATCATGCAATTAGTATAGGAGCCAAAATCTACAAGAAAGATATTTTCTAAATTATAACATGTTTTTCAAAAACCAATAAAAAGGAAAATCAAACTCTCCTGCTTATAGGTTTTGTTTCATTTCATTTAAATTACTCATTAACACCTAGAATCACAATGGCAATGACCTATATGGAATTTTTAAGAAAATATATTATACGTTTGATTTTAATAAATTCTTTTACAAAGCTATTAAATCTATAGAGTAATATAAGGTAGCATAGCACTCTTTGGAATTGAACCATCTTATTAAGCCTTTAATATTATTATATTTAGAACACCTTAGATTCTTAGATCCCAATGGAGTGGGTATTAATTCTTCAATTCTTGGTCATATTCCCTCCTTATTCATAGGGGATCACAATAGTTTACTTTTGGCTCCCTTTTCTTTTTAGAAAATAAGATACATGTTTTTTTCTATGGAAGGAAATAAGGATCTAGGCCTTGATGGTTTCCCAATCATGTACTTTCAAATCTTTGGAATTTTGTGGAGAAGGATATTTGGTTGGTGGTAGAAGAAGCTCAAAGCAATGAGAAATTTTTAAAGGAGATGAATACTAGTGTTATTTTTTTCATTCATAAGATCTCAAATCTAATCTTATTTGCATATTATGGGAGTATTCCTCTTTCTAATAATGTTTCAATATGATTATTTCTAAGGCTGTTTTATATAGATTCAGTAAAATCATTTCATTATTTATTTCTTTGGAGCAAGTTGGATTTCTTATAGGTAAGGATATTTTAGGAGTTTTAATTTCACTTGAAGTTATTCAATCTATTGATTGATGAAGAATATCAACAATGGTTATAAGATTTGATATGATGAAAACTTATAATAGATTAAGGTAGAATTTTGATATGATGGTTTTGGAGATACTTAGTTTTGAGAGGGGTGGTGTATACTTTATTCTCTTAAATGGAATCTTGGTTGGCTTCTCTCATTCTTCTCAAATCTTAAGACAAGGAGGTCCTATTTATCCTTTTCTATGTATTTTGATGGTTCAGGTACTCAAGAGAGATATAATTTAGTAGTGTAGGAGCTTGACAACTGAAAAGGAGCTAATACTACTAAGAATGTGAATATTATAACACACTCTTATTTGTAGATGATATTCATTTATTTGGACTTTCAATTATCAAATAGTAATCAAGAAAAATATTTTAGATTATAACCTAGTGTTGGGTCAAGCTATAAACAAGGATAAATAAAAAAAAAGTTTTTAATACTTTAGCCCTAATTGAAGGAAGAATATGCAGATTGATAATGTTTAAGGTTGGCTATTTTCTAGTTATATTTTTGGGTATTCCTTTATTTAGTGTTGCCAAAAAAATCATACTTTAGAATGAAGTGGTCTCTTGCATTCATTCAAAGTTATCATCTTAGAGAGATAAGTGGTTAACCTCAGAAAGGAGGATTATTTTGATAAAATTAATCTTGGTCGTTATGCTTATATATATGTTAACCCTAATAACAATCTGTTACAATATCCACTTCTATTGAAAGAATTATGTTTCCCTTTGTGGATGGGTACTAGTGATAAAAGAAACATAACACTTCTTGAATGGGATAAAGTTTGCGAATAAAAATTAAAAGGTGAGATAGGGATTCAATACCTTCAATGCCAAAATATTTCTCTAAGAATAAAAAACGCTTGTGTTATTTTTCTAGAACAAAGGTTAAGTGGTGCAAATTTTAGTGAGGTAAATATTTAAATTTTGAGGACTGTAAAAGGATTTTCACTAGTGTCAATTAATCATTTTGTTCACATATATGGAATTTTATTATTCATTACAAATACATGATTATCTCACATCTCACTTGGGAAAATCATAATGGAGAGAAGGATATTTTTTTGTTAGATTCTTGGAATGTTTATTTTGTGCTTAATGATAATTGATTTACTAGAGCTAAAGAATTTTCTTTCCCAATCCTAGGGAGTGAGAGTGTGTGATTATTTTGATGTGTCCATTTTTTATATTATACCTACTGTGAATTAGTGGGATTTATTGGATTTCCCCTTCCTAATTGAGTTGAAATTGGAATTAAAGGAAGAACTCATGGATAGAAAAATATTTTTTTGTACAAAGAAAAACGAATTCAAGTGGTCATGTTTGAATAATAGGGTATATATTACCAAACATGGTTACTTGATGTCAGGCCAACGCCAAAATATTGCAGATTGTCATGTGGATCTATGTTGAGATAATGTCTACTTACCTAAGGTGAGTGAATTTGCTTAGATAGCCCTCCATAACAAGATCCTTATGGGTGATAATTTATATAAAGTATGTCTACAAAAAATATTAAGTGTGTGTTATGTGGAGAAGTTAATGAGACAACATGTAGTTGACACTTTTGTGTCACCCTTGTTTCCCACTAATGACAACTAATATGAGAGTTTAGTGTGATTTGTGTAAAAATCTACAATTGTTTAGGGATTTTAGTGTGGTTTCTGGAGGGTTTATTTTGTAGGCCTAAAACCCTAAACCCTTTGAACTTTTCATGTGCCTTAGTGTTATAATTTTGTATTGATTGGTTTAGATTTTTGTGTGCACTTAAGTTATGATTTTATATCTCATACTACATCATTTCATCGACCCCTTTATCTTAGTTACTATTTGATCCCTTCAAGTTCCTTGCCTTTTCCAATGCCTAGGTCTTCCTTTCAAATCTATGCTTGTAGATGTGATCCCAACTTATCCACATGACAATCCCTTATTTGAGTGCATATTCTCTTCATAGAGGAAGTTCTTGATGCATGCTAACATCAAATTCAATCTCATGTGCTATTGCAACATGTGGATTCCAATATCTTTCCTTTGGCTCAGTGTTAATGCTTATGGGACCACTACCTTGCCGAGGTATCATTTTCTTATTCAATTGCACTAGTTATTTGGGAAGGAGTATCAAAAAGGTATATTCTATTGAGGTTGCACTCATGCACTTTGCTTCCATGTGTTACTCTCTAATGCAATGGTCTTTGGCTTAGTTTATGGGGGCCACCTCCTTTTGAGTGTTAATTTCTAATTGCGACACATAACTTCTTCATAGAGCAACTTCGTTTGCACCTGTTCTTTTGAAGATACACCATTTCGCTTGGTTGTCGTGTGTCATATTTGAGGTGACGTGGTCTAACATGATTTATTATTCAACAAGCTCATGTTGTATATGGAGGGCCCACTCCTTAATGAATAAAAGGTTTAAACCAGCAAATACTTGCTAGATTGTATCTTCTCATTGGAGTGCATTAGTCGTTCAGAATGTAGTTTCTGAAATGAAAAGATAATTGATATTTATAATTGCTTGATTACAATAGGAGACAAAAGCTCCTTATAAAGAAATTTACAAGACAATGTTTCTAAAAAGAAACAATCATTAACTAAAGCTAACTAAAGCAAACAAAAATTAAAAGATGTTAAAATGTACTAAAGCAAACACAAGTTACTAGAAACTCACTAAGTTAACTTAAAAGAAAGATAACGTCTAATAAAGGCTAAGATGACCATTAATATTACATTTAATGTTTTAATACCCTCCTTTAATGGTTATCGTACAAACAAAAACTAAGTCTACCCATATTTAGATGGTGTGCTAGTCATCAAAATGCATAGTATGCAAACTCCTTCTACTTAGTATGCTCCGCCACGTGAGCACTTTGCTGAGATGCTTCCTGGTTGGACTTCTCATCAGCCAACCACTTTCTGCAATGCCTTTGTATATGACCAATATTCCCACAATAATGGAAAGTAATAGACTTCTTGGATCCCTCCTATGAATTGCCTCATCCTTTCTGCTGAGTGGACTTGCCTTTACCAACGTCCTTGGCAGTAAATGATTGTTCAACACTAGGAGACTCACTGTTGCTCCCAAACCGTTTCCTCCACCTATCCTATTGCACAACTCATCAAAATTCAAGTCAACATTGGTGGATGCAATGTTGATCGTTTCAATGAAGTGCTCGTAGGAAGTGGCAAACTCTTCAAAGTGATCACCACCATATCCTCCTCTTTTATCTTATGACCAATGGCCTTTAATTGGTCGTGAATATTTTTTATTTTCACCAAGTAATCTTGCAAAGACACTTGGTCATCCATCATAACAAAAAAATAAAAATTCTTCAGAAATAAAGCCCTTCCCTTGTTTGAGGTCTCATGAAGATCTTTCAAATGCTTCTAAATCTGCATAGTAGATTTACCAGATTGTATTTCTAGTAAAATCTCATCAACGACAAATAATTTAAGAAGCATAATTGCCTCCCTATTACCTCCATAATACTTGTCCCGATCCTTCCTAGTAGTAGTGGGACGAGCTTCTATACCTAGGACAAGCACATCTAGACATTGGTACTCAAAGATGGTAAGCATCATTTGTTTCCATCTGTTGTAATTCTTTCCATTGAACCTCTGCATACTTTCCAATACAACAAAGGACAAAGATGCCATCCCTCTCATTTTCCAAAGCACAAAAAATTAGGTAACACTATGATCAACTAACAAAACATTGGACAACTAGTTGGCACAACTCCCACAATTTTGAAAAATCATCTTAAAAAGAGGCTAGTAACTGTGGATGCCAAAATTTGCAAATGGTTAGTAAACTCACAAACCAACATGACAAAAATAAACATCCTTATGAAATATTGCATCTTAGTTAAACATGCTAAATGAGACATTGAACAACAAGAAAACTAAATAAAGCATATAAAACATGAATGCAAGCCTATTCCATAGTGGATTGGTGCTATCCTTTGTGTAGAAGGCAGCCCTTTCCCAATCCTTGCCAAGCAAATGAGATGATAGACAATGCGATGCAAAGTGAACTCAAGTTGCCTATAATGAGGATGCTCCAAATTGTAGATGAAAAAATGAGAGAAAAGGCATTGAATTTATAGGAGAGATTGAGAGAGGAGAGGCCAAGATTGAGAAATGTGGGACTAAAACCCAACAAATAAGAGAGAGCCACTTGTCACAATGTGATTGGCCCATGATTGTGCAAGTTTTGGCCAATGTACCCATTTCAAATTTGAAAACGACAATAAATGAATATGGTTGAGGGATTTGGGGGGAATTTTGTTTGAACAAAAAAGTCAAACAAAGGGAGTTAATGAGGACATATTCCTTGGGAATATGCCTTGTGAGGAAAATAGGAGTTTTTTAATAAATCAAATTAAATGATTTATTGTGCAAGTGGATGGGACATGGGTTAGTCTTAGCATTAATCAGATATTTGACTAATTAAGTTAGTGATTAGGTGGTGTCACATTTGATTTGATTTTTGTTTTAAATTTTAAATCAAATGAGATGAAAATGAATATTAGCCATTTAATTAAATACATGTGATTTAATTAAATTAGGAAACTTTAGGAGATAATTAAATAATTTGATTTATTTAATTAAAGAGATAAGCTTAGTGAATTAATTAAATTGGTTTATTTAATTAATAGACGAAATAATGTTGAATGAAGCATGATCAGATGCATGAGTAAATTTTGCATGTCTCCATTTTGCCCCTCTTTGAAGCAATGTACTTGTTGCATTGGTTCAAAGAATGATGCCGCTGACATCGAAATTAAAAAAAATTCTGATTTTTTTCAGATGCCCCAATGAAAAGAAGTACGTTATTACATTGCCCCCTCGAGAGATCGAGCGAAAAGATTTGATTTGAGGTCGATCTCACGATAAAGAGGTTCAAAATGGATGTATGGATGGTTAGACTATATGATCTATATGATAATGATGATGCAAATGAGATGTTTGGAAGATGCTTAGAATAACAAATCTATATTATCCTAAACAACTTAAATGATTATGTAATGCATGTGAGATAAACGAGATGGATGGTGTTGTCTTATGATGATATGACGTGATTATGCAAGATGAAAGTGAGGATGCAGGATAGATGCATTGCTAGCATGAAAGAAGATAGAAGAATGAGAGGGATCAACCCTTAAATCCAAGAAGATGTAGAAGTCCAACAAGTCCACTAGTTGTCGAGACTTTATTGGATATGATAATGAATGGTGATGATGTATTACTTACCCAAGGATGGGAGAGATAAAGAGCATACCCTTCTTTATGTTTGATAACACACATAGGTGCGATGCATCAAGGTACTAAGAATCAGGATGGTGTTGCGCCTAGTGTGATGGACTTTGACTTGACAATCAGATAGAAGTACTCTTGTTCACACTTGACAAAGGAAACCTTATTCATAATGCAGTTCAAATATTCTAAACATCTCGGGCCAAAACATAAAAAGGCAAGCCTTCTTATGTGGTCAACAAGACATCTACAACATCCTCTTTATAAACAAAACAAAGCATGCATGACAAAGTTATTTTACAAGAATATCCAACAAGCATAACAGATAAAAAGATAATGATCATTGCCCCTTTCCTTTCTCTCTAAACCTATTTTGTTTAGGCATCATCGAGAGGTCCTTGGAATGAGCACAAAATAAGATAAGTCTAAACAAGACCAAGATAAAGTAAATAAACAAGCTAATATTCTTCGTACCGCTAACCAAGGCTAAACTACAGGATTACCTGATGCTGATGTCCATTGCAAGAAGGTCGCATTCCTAGGACATGTTGTGATCAGGGTTTTGATGAGATTGGATTGGATGATAAGCTATTGATACTCTGAGTTGACCAACTTGCTGACTCACTGATCTAGACTTGAGACTTTGACGATTGAGCATTCACTTTTAAACCTGCTAGATTTGCTTCTGACTGACTTACTAAAGGATGACAGCGACGATTGATTTATTATGAATAGTGATTATTGCGGGTGAAAGCGAGATGAGATAGATGCACCATTTTGGGTTTTTCAGATATTTTGAGGCTATTTTTGGTATTTTTGAAGTGTTTTGCAAGTGTTTTGCTATTTTCGAGATTTACGGCGAAGAGACTAACCTATAGACCTATCCTAGGGGTCTCGGGGGCTGATCCATAGATTAGCCTTGCCTACGTTATACACATAGAGACCACATAGTTTGATTGATGATGTACTTGACTTAATGAAAATATAGATGGGCAAACGGATTGCCATTGCAACAGATGCATAAAGGACTAACCTAAAATGTGAAATAGATGGGCAAACGGATTACCAATGCGATAGACGTCTAAAGGACTGACCTAAATGTCTCAGGGGATGATCCATAGATTAGCGTTGCCTACGTTCAAGCTCAAATACGATGTAGTTCGGCTGGTTGACTATGTTTTTGATGTTTCAAATTTTTTTGAGCTGTTTTGGATTTTGAATGATTTGGATGTTTTTGATTTTTTGATGTTTTTGAATTTTGAATGATTTTTTGAATGTTTTTGAATTTTTTGATGATTCGAGAAGATCACAAGAATATACATGAATCTGATCCGATGTAGATATAGGAACATGCCCCCAGCGTGGTGTGATAGACTAATTCGATGCAGGCAGGACAAACTGACCTTAGGAATATGCCAAGTAGTAGTACTATGGTGGAATATCATACAAGCGCAAAATCAAGCTATGGTATAGAATACGAACGAATGATGGAATGTAACATAATGTAATGGATGAGTGAGTTCACAAAATAGGTCATGAAGATCCTGATGGATGGAAAGTGCTTTATTTATGCTTGGCGCCTATTTTCCAGGTTTTCACCAAGGTACTTGTCCAAAGCACCATCGAAGTGGTTTTCACTAGAGGACGATTTTTCCTTTTTTTTTATTTTTTGTTGTTGCCAAGACGCCTGTTTGCCAGGTTTTCATTAAGGTAACCATTTTTTCAGGACTTTTTCTGATTGTTATTGTATTTTTTGGTTCTATACCTTGCAAGTTCTTAGGCATAAACATTTTTGAGGTGAGAGTTGTTCAGAGGCTCTTGCAGAGGCTCACCTTTTGGTGTTGCTAATTGATATGCTCTTGATTTATAGTTGGCTATGAAGATGAAGGTCCCAACCAGTTGGGCTCAAATTTTCCTTTGCTCTCTGGATTTGGCACATTCTTTTGGTTCTCTTTCATCACAAGTTCGCTGACTTGGAAGGTGCGTTGCCCGATCTTCTAGTTGTAGCTTCATTTCAGGCGATTTTGGTAGACCTGTAGATGATTTAGGGCATCCATGCACCATTCATCTAGTAACTCCAACTCATTTAGTCTTGTAACCCTGTATTCCTCATCTGTGATGAGGTTTTGCAATGATATCCTTAGTGACAGGAGCTTGATCTTGATAGGGAGGATGACTTCTGATCCGTAGACCAGGGAGAATGGGGTGGCGCCTGTTGGCGTGCGGATGCTAGTGCGGTAGGCCCATAGGGCAGGATTTAACTACAGATGTTAGTCAAGACTAGAGTCATTGCATGTTTTTTTAAGGATCTTCAGAATGGTTTTGTTGGTAGCTTTTGCTTGGTCGTTGCCTTGTGGGTAATATGATGTGGAAAAGTGATGTTGGATTTTGAATTTTTTGCACAAGTCACGAACATCCTGATTCTTGAAGGGTGTACCGTCATCAGAGATAATGGATTGAGGGACGCCATACTGGAAAATAAGATAGTTCAGGACAAACTTGGATATCTGCTTTCTAATGATGTAGGTCATGGGAATTGCTTCAACCCATTTTTTGAAATATTCTGTGGCGATGATGATGAACTTGTGGTCGTTGGATGAGGTGGGTGAGATTTTACCTATGAGATCGAGCCCCCATTGCGAAAAGGGCCAAGGTGTAACAATAGGATGTAATTCTTGAGCTGGTGCATGAATGAGATCTCCATGTTGCTGGCACTATAGACACCTTCTGAAAAAAATCATGTGCCTCTCTTTCCATTGTCGAATAGTAGTATCCAGTTCTTAGTAACTTCTTGGCCAAGGTCATACCGCTCGAGTTTGAACCGCAAGTACCATTATGTACCTCATTCAGAGCAATTAGGGCTTCCTCAGGTTTTAAGCAACGTAGTGGGGTTCCATCGATGCTCCTACGGAAAAGGGTTTTCCCCTAGGATGACAAAATGTAAGGACCTTTTGACAAAGGTTCGTTTGAGGTCCGGGGTAATGTCGGCTAGGAGGACTCCTAATCTCAGATAGGTGTAGATGTCATGATAACAAAGATCACCGGGACCAATGAGTTTGCACGCATATTCTGACTCTATTACCTTGAAAGTGGGTACAAGAAGCTACTTTACCAAGGATCCAATCGTCGCCATGGCATCAACTGCTCTGTTGTTAGCCCTCAATGTCTACTCAAAGGTGATATCAATAAATGATTCCTTGAGGCTTTCTACCACCTTCTTGTATGGTGTGAGATTATCATCCTTAGTTTGGTATTCACTGTTGACTTGGTTGATGATAAGCTGTGAATCCCCATAGACCTTTAATGCCATGATTCACCACTATGTTGCAATCTTGAGACCTATGGTTAAAGCCTCGTACTCTGCAATATTTTTGGTATAGGGGAGTTCCAAATTGTAGGATCTAGGTATAAAATCCTTCTGTGGGGTGATGAAGAAGATACCAGATCCTGATCCATGTTGTGTGTGGGAATCGTTGAAGTATAGCTTCCAATGATCAACTATGCTAAGATTGAAGATGGACTTGTCTGGAAATTCTGATATGAGCGGGTTCTTTGCATAGATGAGAGCTTCTGCCAGTTGGTCTGCAATGACTTGTCCTTTGATTTCCTTTCACTCCACATATTTGATGTCATACTATGATAATATCATTGCCCACTTAGCCATACTTCTTCTGAGAATAGCCTTTGAGAGTAGATACTTTAGGGGATCTATCTTGGCAATGAGTTTGATTTTGTGTGCCAACATGTAGTGTCAGAATTTCTGTGAAGCAAACACTACTGCCAGGCAAGCTTTCTCAATGAATGTGTAGTTCAAATCATGGCTGACCATTGTTATGTTGATGTAATAGATGGCCCTCTTTGTCCCATTTTCATCATGTTGAGCTAGAAGAGCACCCAGGGCTGTCGTTGTTGCTGAGATGTATAAGATCAATGGTTTTCCTGCAATGGGTGGCATTAACACAGGTGGCGTGAGTAGATATTCTTTGATCTTGCTAAATTCCTATTTGCACTTGTCATCCCACTTGAATGCTACTCCCTTGTGGATCAGATGTGAATAGGCAATTTGTTTGTCTACTAGTTGCGCTATGAACCTCTAAATGGACCGGAGTCTGCCTTGTAATCTTCTGAGTTGTTTCAATGTTCTTCGTGCTTCCATATCGAGGATTTCTTTAACCTTTGTGGGATCCACTTCTATTCCCCTCATTGGCACTATGTATCCTAGAAGTTTTCCTGATTGTACCCCAAAGAGACATTTCTTTGGGTTGAGCTTGACCTTGTACTTCTCCAGTCTGTCAAAAATGTCACTTAGGACCGCTATGTGATTCTGTCCCTTCTTTGATTTGGCTAATATGTCATCCATGTAATCGTCAAAATTTTTGTGTATCATATCATAGAAGATTACTGTCATGGCCCTCTGATATGTAGCCCTTGCATTTTTTAACCCAAATGGCATCATGTTCCAGCAGTAGGTGCCCCAAGGATGTGTAAATGTCATTTTATGTTGGTCCTCCTTTGCAATCATTATCTGGTTATACGTTGAGAATCCATCCATCAAGGATAGCATCTCATGTCCGGTTGTCATGTCCACTATCATATCAATGTTAGGTAGTGGAAAATCATCCTTAAGACATGCTTTGTTGAGGTCTCTGAAGTTCGTGCAGATGTGGATGCTCCCATTTGGTTTTGAGACTAGTACAAGGTTGGATACCCATTCTGGATAGTCAATCGGGCATATGAAGCCACCATCCAAGAGTTTTTGTAAGTCTACCTTGACTAGCAAGGCTATTTGGGGATGCATTTTTCTTAACTTTTGTCTAGCTGGCTTAGCTCTAGGGTAAATAGCTAAATGATGAACCACCACTTCTGGATCCTGACCTGGCATGTCAGCATAGGTCCATGCAAATTTTACCTTCCTTTCTTTCAGAAATGCTGCCAACAGTTCTTGTTCCTCTGTTAGGAGAGACTCAACATAGAAAGTGATTTGTGGTGCCGCCTCCGTTCCCAAGTTAATAGGATTACACTGCTCTGCCAGGACTGCTAATTTTTCTTGATGTAGAGAAGTAGGGGGGAGATTGAATCCTTCATCCTCTGATGCCTTCGAGAAGTTTTCACCATTGGATGCGTCCTTTATTTTTACCGTTTTATGGTTAGAGAGTGCCACAGTGTGGTTTTCAACTCTGAGCTTATTCTCGATATTTTTCTTTTGCGACTGAAGGACTCAATCGTCTCCCCGTAATATGTCTAGGTGTCTAAAGTGATGTCAAAACCTGCCTTGTGATCCCCACATGGAATTGTATCCCTTAGTCCCATGAATTTTGAGATAGCCTCATCATTTTTGAATGAGTCTAGAATTGGCGGTCCTCGTTGGTCATGATCGATGAGTTGAGGGTATACTAAGGTGATTTGGTGGGTTTGTTGGTTTGACTCAGTGGGTGAGGCACTAATCATTAGTAAGTAGGAATCCTCAAAAATCATGGGTAGGCCTGTTATGGTATCATCATCATCACTACTGGTGCAAACATCAGTGACATCAAAGGTGAAGTTGTCAAGCGGGATGCATGTGCATATGGGTGGTCTAAGGGTGGTTGCAAATACTTGAGGAGAAGACCTGAATGCCCTACTGAGAGTACCTATGCCATGTACGGTTATACTCGATGGAGTACATCCAAGGCCAAGGTTCCACATTCTTCTTTCTGCAATGATGGGCTCCAGTCATCCATCATTGTTCCTTCCAAGGCTTTTGTTTCTATTATAGCCCATGCCAAACATTATTTATAGCCCTTTGTTAGCTTCATCCATAGGTAATGTGGGTGTGAGTTCTGCATCATGGTATATTGTGCTTGATATATCCTCCTCACCAACATTTTCCCGACTTAGGTCTCTCCAATGGTGAAATCCAAAGGGGTCTTCCCTAAGGGTGAGGGCGGGTGTTTTGGTTGGTTGAGGTTTCCCATGTGACCTAGGAGATTGTGGTAACTCTCCCACAAAAAATACACTCTTCTTCATTCTGTAGTCTTCGCATCCATTGTCCTAAATCACGAGTTTGATGTCGGATATATCAGGGATGAAAGGTGACTCTATCACAAAAGTGGAGGCGAGGTTAGCTGGGTTGATGTATGCAGTGGATGGGCCTTCATCATTTTTTGACACTTGGGGGATTTTATAAAACTTGGCTTCCAAGTTTTTGCAGTAGGCGAATGGTTCATGAATCCTCATGTATAGTGACCTCATTTTGGTGCAAGAACTTGATGCATTGGTGATATGTCGAGGCCACTTCTTTCATTCCATGGATCCATGGTTGCCGTAAGAGGATGTTATGAGGTAAGTCAAGGTCGGGGAATTGACAGGTAGTCTCCAAGGTTGTTGGTCCCACTTGGATTGGGATTTTAATAATGCCCTGAGACACTCTTTTTTGATCATCATATGCCCTTAATGTGATACTCTTATTCTTGTTAATGGAATCCTCGACAAACCCCAAATTCCTTATAAGATTGAGAGAACAAATATGAAGGCCTGCACCTCCATCCACCAGGACTCTTTTAACTTTCTTTTTGTGGACCAACACTTGAAGGTGAAGTGCACAGTTATGAGATGGTTGCGGGGGGAAGTCTTGGTCAGAGAATGTATGGAGATTTGGGGTAGTGATATTACCAACCATAGCTTGAAACTGTTATGCGTCAAGAGTGGCAAAGACGGTGGATGCTGCTAAAGCTTCATCAAGAATTTTCCTATGGGCAGCGAAATTTTTTAACAGTTCCATGATGGAGATCTATGCAAGAGTTCTTTTTAGTTGGTCAATGACATTATAGTCATAGGGAAAGACTTTTGTATTTGAAGTGGGGGTCTTAGATGGTTGAGGTGCCCCTACAATGGTGACCTTGCCACCACGTGTGGTGACTCCGCAATTGGTGTTGGCTCCTTTGACATAAATGACCATGACCATTTCCTCTACACACAAGACTATCTCTTCATATACTAGATTAGCGCTAGCATATTTTTGTTTGCCTTTGTTGTTCCCTTGACTATTTCCTTGATTGTGATTTGGCATTAGATTTGTGTATATTTTCAGATCTTGATTACCAGCTGGTTGTTCAATGTTGATGATCTTGTCTTCGATGAGGTCTTGGATGATAATTTTTAGGCTCGTGCAATTTGCGGTGGTATGCCCCTTGAATTTGTGAAAGTCACAAAGGAGGTTTTCATTATACCATGGCGGTTTGGTCATGGGTTTCGTGTATTGCTTGGAGTTGGAGACTTTGATTAGATTTTCCTTGACCAACTTCTTCATTATTGACTCGATGGATTCCCCAAGGGCCGTGAACTTCTGCTTGGGAGGGTATTTTCCTCGGGGAGGTGGTCCTCCTTGATTGCCCAAGTTATTGATTTGGTTGGTGGGAAGTGGTTGTTGTTGTGCTACTACTGCATTAGTTTGCACATTATTGCGATTGTGATTTTGTGGCTGGTGATGAGTTTGGATGTTTGGTTTGGGAGCACTTATGACCACTTTAGCATCGACCATGCCATCGTTTGTGATGTTTTTGTTCCTCGACCACATTTGAGGTTTATCATTATAATTGTTGGACGGGCGGTTATCTTGTGGTGGAGTAAATTTTGAGGTCCCTCTTCACACAGTAAAGGACATTTCGATGTTGAGCACCTTTGGGATCAGTTGATCGTATGATGTGATGCATTGCATTTTTAAGTAGAATGCCAATTTTTCATCTAGATTAGATATGATCGTGCAAACTTGTTGTTCTTCTGGCATGGTCCATGGTTGTCGCCCACAAAAGGATATAGAAGTCATGACAAATCCTAACTTGGGAATTGGACATTCCAACAGGTGACTAACATCTTCTCATAGTCATTCATTTACTTGTCAAACCAGGGAATATATACTTGAAATGGAGTGGCACTGTATGTGCACTAAGAACCGATTTTAGCCATAACCTATTCAAAATAAATGCTTGAAACGAATTCTAACTCTGATGTAGGAACGTGAAACAAAGTCTTACTAACTTAAGCATCACTTAACTAAAGCAAGAATCACAATAACAATTACTAGGAACACAAACCATGAATTGCCCTTATGCTGCAGGAATAGACATAGGGATGGATTCCTTATGCTGCAGGAACAGTTTAAGACTGAGTTTGCATCAAAACTTACTGGAATGAAATTCTAACAGATAAACAACAGAAAGCATATAGCTAACTATGGATACTTACTAAGTGGCCCCCCTTAGCAAGCATCAACCAACTATGCAAGAATGGAACTCAAAACATCATCAACTTTTTATTCATAACTCAGAATCACATACATGGCTGTTTGCTTGTAAGAAAACTTAATACAAAGCTCTATTTTTCATTATAACAGTAAACTCATTACACTCTTTTCTATCTCTACTTTCTAGTCTAATCTTTTCTCTATCATCTTGTCCACTCGTGCAAGAGGAACCTTTATTTAAAGAAAAACAGCTAACTAACTAACTAACAGAGAAAGATGCGGACGTAGATGCTTCCCAATTATGAGGAACATATTTCCATAAATGAAAGTGTATCCATCCAACTGATTTAGAAAGAATCCAGTGCTCCACTCCTCCTAGATTGATGACCATTTAGATCTCCTCCCGATGACCTGGGCAAAGCGTCTTTGCAGGAACAACATGCTCGGTGCCGTGATGGAAATGATCTTTACTTCAGAACCGAAGTTTGCTGCGTATTGACTTGTTCAAACTACCTTCAACAACCTGCAGAACACATAGCATAAAAGGTGAAAGAAAGCATAACAACACGATACCTATCATTAATCAGACACACTAAATTCATCTCATTTATCCAAAACTACACGTATCATATCAGTCAACTGGGAGGTTAAACAAGGCCATGAATATAGTCATATGGAGATATTAAGCTGCAGGATTATAGGAATGCATTGTCACAGAATACTACCCATTAACATAAAAAATTTATAACCACAAAGTTTAAAACAACCATTAGAAAGAGTAAAGGTATTCAAAAATACATCATGACACTTAAATAATGAGCATATTTTAGGCTCATCATTTGCCCCCTACTTATGCTAATGCTGGTCCTCCAACATTAACCTTCCTAGTTGTTTCTCTGAAATCGGTGACAGTAGTATGGCCTTGCATTGCAGTCTCGAACTTGCAGTAAAAGCCCCTGTTTTTCTGCAACCTTTGATACCTACGAGCTTCATTCGCTTCATCAATATTTGTGGCTTGATAAGGGTACAATGGCCATAGTAAAACAGGGGGATGAAATGTCAATGGAAACCACAGTTCAAACCTCTATTGACGACCCAGCTGGATATATCTTTCTTCCCTTCTGATGGCTGCTGTAAAATTTAGAGGGCTATGGGGTTCGGACTTCTTTAGACCAACTGTTAACCTATCCCATCTTGCTTTAATCCTAGTAGAGGAGAGCTTCCAAAATGAATATGCTTGACCTTTAAACTCATCATATACTTGCCTCCTAAGATCAAATATTTTCATCCTTGTTGCAGGATCATATAATCCATATGCAATTGTGAGCCAAGTTTGTAGAACAGTTCGAGGATCTGAACTTTCAGGTCTCAAGGGGATAGGCTCCTTTCTTTTAGCTTCCTCATATTCTTCTAATTGCCTCCCATAGTTAATTTCATTTGCTGCCCAAGACATAAGTGACCTCAAATGAATGTCACCTATGAAAGGAGTGGATTCCATTCTGTTTCTATAGGAATGAGCAAACCATGCATGTAAAATTCACACAATGAATTCCTCAACCAATCTGGTGCTACCTGGTATGCATCATAGAATTCTTTGGCTGTATGAATGTCGGGGTCTAGATTCTTAGAAATCCTCATTAATTGAAACCAAAGAAACTGTTCTTTTAGGCAAATGGCATACACTTTTGGTGGTGGTCTGCATTCCATTATTTTGTCGGCCACCTTCATCATCTCATTCATCTTTTCCTTCATTTCTTTAATTTCCTGCTTTTGGCTCTCAATCTTTTTTTTAAATTTCTTCCTCTCTTCTTCCCAAAGGCTTTGCTGAAATTCAGTTTTAGCCATTTAGCAAAAGCTCAGAGTCTGGGGTGTGACAGGTTCTAGGTTATCCTAAGATATTCTAGGTACTCTATCAATAATGTCCTTTTGTACACTACTAATGCACGACATGTTTCAGAGGGCAATGGTATTGCATTGGATGTCTCAAGCTACTCAAATTGCTCTTGTTCTTGGTGCAGGACAAACTCATGTTGCTGGTCAGGACGGGACTGTGTTTCTTCAAAAATTCTTTCAGCTGCATTAGCCAAGTCATCAAGACTTGGCATCCTATTTTTGCTATTGCCATCATGTTGTACCTCTCCAACCTCTACTCTTTCATTTTGTAGTTCTTCAGGAATATCAGTTGAATTTTGTGGCACATTCTCGGGTATACCCTGGGAATCATCATGTTTGACTTCCTCTGATTCTTCAGAAATAACTATAATTTCTGGTTGTCTGGAGGTTGAAATGACTTTACTCCGTTTTCTTAGTGAAATCCTTGTTGGCAATGTAACAAGTGTATGAGGATCTTTTGCAGCTTTCCTCTTTTTAGTCTGTCTTGAAGACTCAGACTTGGCAAGAGAAGGAGATGGCGAAGCAGTGATGGTAATAGGTGTTGCTGCAGGAAAAGACTGAGGAGAGCGTTTTTGCTTTTGAATGCTAGGGCTTGATTCAGGGGTTTGCTCGGTCCTAGATGAATCTCCTTCTTTCGTTTTCCCCTTTTCTTTCCTAACAAAAGATCTTGTTTTCATTCAAGTAGAGGGCTCAGTTATGGAGGTTGCAAGACTAGGTGCTACAGGAGCAGATGATTCTTGCTCAGCCTCACTACTCATGGATTCTATTCTCATTTTTCTTTTCTTGGGCTGTGCAGGGAGTGCTCTAGGAGGTTGCGGAGGTTGCAAACCCTTTTGGGCAATAAATTCATGCCATGAGAGTGGTGATACGTCTCTTAGTGAATGCTCAATCAACAGTTTAATAAGGCCATGATGGGTAGCAAAATTATCTTTTCCTTTCTGGGTTTCACAGGCACTATGCTCTAAAAGATTTAGCAAAAAATTTGGGACATTCATAGCTAATTTGTGCCTCATATGACTTAAGAGCTTAAAATGGTACGAATGTAGATAGGAGAAACGACCTTCACAAGTTAAGTACCTAATTATAAAGCATGCATATTATGAATATGGGTAAGGTAGCGATACTCGTTTGCATCCTTGCTTCGAAACCTCCAAAGGTCCATCAGTTGGCAATGTGAATTCTGCTCTGGTAGAGACGACATCCCTTCCTGAAGGAAAGTTTTCACCAGCTGCAGGAAGCCCTGTTACTTCAGCTATTCATTCCTCTATCACTGCTACCATTAAACCCCATACCGTAGCTTCTCCTTCTGAAAGTGTTCCTAAAAATTCACTTGCAGCCTCTTCGTTAAAGGAATTTATCCTTAGAAAATAGTTCAACCACCCACAATTACTAAATGCCTGGACCATTTGAGGGTCCTGTGTCAAAACTTCATGAGCCACCAGCTCATGTCTTACCAGCTGACCACCCATCTTCAATAACTGATTCTTCAAGAAAACCCTGGAACTTAACCTCTTCTGAGAATTTGAAAAACACCTTTTTCCTGCTCTGTTTCTTTCCTTTTCAGTTTGTTTACCTTTCTCTTCGCTAGAAATGATATAAAAGATAATTGCATGCAATGATTTTTAGACACTACCTAATTAAGTAGTTTACTTGCTGATAAGGAAAAAACATGCATTCACTCACATTCATTTTTGGAAAGTACAATTAAAAATTGTTTTTATCAAATGTGGCGTTGGCAAAAGAACAAGGTTTGAAATAAACAATCCCCACCCCCTACTTAAGATTTGACATGTGTCCTCACATGTGTGAAAGGATAGACAAAGGATGAGTAGTAATGACTGATAGACACTTGTAATAAATGAATAAATAAAACAATTAAATGATGTGACAAACGAAAAGAATATCGCGTACCTTGTATTTAATGCTCACGAATGTTGGAAGATATCAGAGTACAACCGAAAATGACTGATTGGAAAAGAGATCATGAATGGTGCTGGTACGGTAAAATGGGTGACATGGATGGGTGATGTAGACAAGAAAGGTGAAATTATGGATGGTGATGGAGAAAGTGGTTTTCGTGAAAAGAAAACCTTTATTATGGACATTTAACATAGTTTCAAGGAGATGCTGCAGGAAGAAGGCCGAAGCCCTTTGCTGCATGAAGATTACTGACCGTAGGGGAAACAAACTGCTGCATGAATTTTGCTTTTGAAGCTAGCTTATGGTACAACCGAAGACGGTTCCCATTAACCAACAGTTTGAAGCGGACTGGATCAATTGTTGCCAATTGTACCAAGCCATTGTCAAATACATTTTCAATTTCATACGGGCCAAGCCACCTTGTTGTAAGCTTACCTTGATTCTCTTTATACCTGGAGTCGTAAAGTAGGGCCCAATCACCAACGGAGAAATGCTTTGTGCGGATATTATGGTCATGCCATTTTTTCCTTTGTTGCTGTATTGTTTCTGTATGCTACAGGGCAACCTTCCACATCTCATCTAATGCATTCAACTGGAGGAGACGTTCCTTTTGAGCTTCAGAAAGATCAATATGCAATTGAAGAGCAGTCCTCAAAGTCTTATGTTCAAACTCAATTGGCAACATGGCAGTTTTTTCATAAAGTAACTCAAAAGGGGTAAACCCTGTAGTTGTTTTCCATATTGTTCTGTAAGCCCAGACTGCTTTTGGAAGATGATTGCTCCAGTCTTTCTTGTGTAATTGGACTATTTTTGTAAGGATGGCCTCCAGTTCTCTGTTAGTTACCTTTGCCTGACCATTGGCTTGAGGGTGATAAGGGCTTGATTTCTTGTGCCTGATCTTATAGTCATTCATTAATGCAGTGATCAGGTTTGAAGTGAATTGAGCTCCTTGATCTGTTACAATTTCTCTTGGTACTCCAAATCTGGTGAAGATTTGTTCATATAGGAAATCAGCAACCTTGTTGTCTCTTGCATGTGTCATTGCCTTTACTTCCACCCATTTTGTCACATAATCAGTGCAAACTAAAATGTATGACTTCCCATTGGATGGAGGGTCAATTAGCCCAACAAAATCCATTCCCCACTTATCAAAGGGAGTAACCACCACTTGAGGATGTAGAGGCATTTCATCAGACTTCGTTGGTCTCCCCATTCTTTGACATCTATCACATTTCCTTGTGTAAGCTACAACATCCTTTTGTAATGTGGGCCAATAATATCCTGTATTAAGCACTTTCATTGATGTTCTTTTAGATGCAAAGTGCCCACCACAGGGCTCATCATGACAAGCATGCAGAATGTCATATGTCTCATCTTCTTTGACACACCTTCGCATGACTTGGTTAGGCCCCGTATAAAACAAATAGTCTGCAATCCATGAAAAGTTAAAACTTTTCTCAATCAACAGCCTCCTATCCTTTGGTGAGAAGTGAGCTGGTATTTTGCTGGCTGCTAAGTAATTTGCAATATCTACATACCATGGAGTTTTAGCAGCAATAGAAAATAGATGTTCATCAGGAAAGCTATCATCAATTATTTCAGATGTGGCAAGTGTAGTTGTTTGAAGTCTTGATAAGAAATCAACCACTACATTTGCCTTGCCTGGCTTGTCAATAACTGTGATATCAAATTCCTGCAACAATAGTAGCCACCTTGCTAATCTACCAGATATGGCATGCTTATTCATAAGGTACCTTATTGCTGCATGGTTAGTGTGAACAAATATTTCATAGCCGGTGACATAATGCCGAAACTTATTTAGAGCATACACAACTACTAGCAATTCCTTTTCTATGACAGTATAATTCAATTATGGTCCTTGAAGATTTTTGCTAATGAAATAAATGGCATGCTTAATGGAATTCTCCTTCTGTCCTAACATGGCCCCTATGGCATAGTCAGATGCATTTGTGTGTATGTGAAAGGGCAGACTCCACTTTGGTCCTTGAAGAACAGGTGCTTTAGTAAGTAAGTCCTTAAACTGCAGGAAAGACTTGTCACAGACCTCAGTCCAATGAAATTCTGAATCCTTAGTCAATAAGGCACACAATGGATTGGCTATTTTGCTGAAATCTTTGATAAACCTTCTATAATATCCGACATGTCCTAAGAAGCTTCTAACATCTTTTCGTTTCATAGGTGGTGGCAAGGTTAGAATAACTTCTATTTTTGCAGGGTCAACTTGAATTCCAGCTGGAGAGATATGATGGCCTAAAACAATTCCCTCTTGCATCATCATAAAACACTTCTCACTATTCAAAGAAAAATTATGCTCCTTACATCTTTTCAAAACTTTCTCCAAATTTGATAATGCTTCTTCATAAGTTACTCCATAAGTGGTGAAGTCATCCATGTAGATCTCCATAGAATCATGAGAAATGTCAGCAAAAATACTAATTACTGCTCTTTGAAATGTGGTGGGAGCATTACATAGGCCAAAAGGTAGGACAGAGTAAGCAAAAGTCCCTCATGGACAAGTAAAAGTTGTTTTATCCTGATCCCCACAAAAAATTTTAATTTGATTATACCCACTATATCCATCCAAAAATGAGAAATACTTTTTACCAGATAGTGAGTCTAATACTTGATCAACAAATGGCAGTGGAAAATGATCCTTTTTAGTTGCAGTATTCAGCTCCCTGTAATCTACACAAACTCGCCACTTCCCACCTTTTTTAGGAACAATCACTATTGGAGATACCCATTGACTGTCTGGGATAGGGTAGATGAAACCGACATCAAACAATTTTTGGAGCTCATTTTTAACTATTTCCCTGAGTGCTGGGTTTATCCTTCTTTGAGGTTGCCTAACAGGTGAACAATCTTCCTTAATATAGATCCTATGAGTACAAAGCTGAGGATCTATTCCCTTCATATCCCCATAGTCCCATGCAAAAGCATTGTGTTGATCTTGCAGCATTGTGACTAGGGAAGTTTGTTGAGCTTTAGGTAGCTGATTGTTGATATTCAGATAATGGCCTGGAGACAACTCAATTTGTTTGGTGAGATCATTCATGGAATCAACTGGCAAAGGTGGTGTCTGTATTTCTTGTGGAAGCAAATGTTTATAAACTATAGGGATTTTAAATGGCAGGGTCTTAGGATTCAGTTGCTGCAACAAAGATTGTTGAAGACAATTATTGGATTCTGATGGGTTATATCAGAATTTGACTGCAAAATTTGGAAAAGCAAGTCATCTTCACTCTGAAGTTGGGAAAACGGATTAGTTTGCAACATCATTAATTGGGCCAATGAGTTGACATCTTTTGTTTCTTCTCCTAAGTCTGGCCAAATTGGTTTAGATAAGTTTGGCTGAGGCTGGGTAGGTGGGTATAAAGCCAATTTCTTTGTTGAATGACCATCAAAGATTGTCATGTCTCCAGAACGACATCCTATTAAGGCATCAACTGTGGCTATCCATGGTCTACCTAAGATGATAGGATATCCCCCCAAAGTTGCCTTAGTGGACAATATGGTGAAATCAGTGGGGTATTCCCATGATTCAAGATTGACCATTATATCTTCCACCAGGCCGTCAGGTGTTATAGTGGAACTATCAGCAAGCTGCAGGATGGTGGGTGTAGACCTAATGGTTAGGATATTCAAATACTCCATAGTATGCTTGGTCATTACATTAATGACTGCACCTAGGTCAATCAGAACATTTTTTACCATCTAACCATTAATATTGACTTGTACCACAGGACTTTCAGGGTTAGCATATTTTGGCATGACTACCTTCCCTAACACAATATCTGCCAATTTTCCAAGAACATGGATAGTTTGAGGATCCTTTTTCTTTCTTCCAGGTTTCTTCAAACATGCCTCTTTAATGGCTTTTCCATAGATTGGGACATCTTTTATGGCTTGAAAGAGGGGAATTTGGATATGTACATTCTTTAGCTGATCCAAAATATCAAAGGTAGGCTCTTCCATGGACTTGGGTGTAGTATCTTGCAATCTCTGAGGAAAAGGTGGTTTTACTGGATACTGTAGGACAGGCTCCTTAGAGGAATTTTTTGATATAGGTATCTGTTCTGTAGGACCAGTCAATTTTTTAGTAGAGGGAGGATCTTGTATTTCAGTAATTACTGGTGGCTATGGAGCAGGTAAGGTGGTTCCAGACCTGAGATGGATATCATTAATATTCAAGGCATAGGTTGGATACTGATTAGCTTCTGCAAAATACATAGGTTGCTGTTGCTATTGCTTATTATTAGGATTTGGTAATGGCTGAGCAGGCATAGGCGTTGGTTTTGGAGGGCCAGTATTTGTAGGAGATGCTACAGGAGGTGGCATAAGAGCCAAAGGTTGCGGCTGCAGGAATCCGGGGGATTGGTTCTGCCATTGCTAAGAGCTTCTCCACTGAGGATTCTGCTGCCAGTTACCTTGGGGTGGAGCCCATTGTCCTTGTGGGTGTTGCCAACCTCCTTGAGGAGATTGCCATTGTGAATTTAGATAGCTAGGCCATTGTGGCTGAGAGGTATTCCATGATGGTGATGGGCCATATGTAAGTTGCCATGGGTTACTAAAATTAGAGTAAGGATTACCAAAAGTTAGAGGGTCTTGAGGCATACCTTGTCTTTGAGCCCATGGATGCCTTTGTGCAACATAGAATACTTGGTCATCATCACCTTCTACTGCCTTAAAGTCAGTAGGTAGTTGCTTAGCCTCCATATTAGCCACCATCTTACATCTGCAGTCATGCTTCTTTTGTCGACAATGTGGACAAAACTCGACCAAGATTGCTTCAGCTTCCTCGTGCTTCTTTCGAGCTTGCATAGTATCCAACTATGTATCCATATTATTTATGATATCATGCTTGAAATCAGACAACAAATTTGAAATCTCCATCCGTAAAACTCCATTATTAGAAGATTTTCCCATTGTGGCTTGATGACCTCTTCCCTTTTTGATACTTGCTCGAGAGTAATTGCGGCATATGCCCTTAATATCATCCCAAGGCACTTGGGTTATATCTCCTCCTCCCATTAGATCCAGAGCATCAATACAGGAATAATTGATTCCTCTCAGAAAAAGTAATTTCTGAGATTCTTCATTGAGAGTATGGTCTGAATTCTTCTTCAAGGAAAACAAAAACCTTGAGACATAGTCTTCCAAGTTTTCATCCTCCTTCTGCTGAATTCAGAATATATCATCACCTTTATTACCACTCTTGCAATATTCCTTATATTTCTCAAGAAACCTGGTTTGCATGAGTTCCCAACTATCAACAACATTCCTCCCCAAACTCATGAACCATATTAAAGCACCCTCTTTCAAAGTAGCAGGAAACAACTTAAGCTTATGAGCATTTGTGGTATAATCATAACTTCGACAGAGGATGTCAAACTCAAACAAGAAAGTGTCTGGGTCCTCAGTAACTGATCCATAGAACTTGGGAAGTAATGAAGAAGGAATATTTTTGAGGTCATCATTATCTTGCTGGGCAATAATAGGCAATTCGAAAGCAGGAGGTTGATTAGGTGGATTTTGTGCCATATCTGCTTGATGAAGTATCAGAACAAATGGATTTTCCTGGGGTTTTTCGTCAGCAAGGTCAAAGGGAAATTCGGCAAGTGGGTCTTCAACAAATGGATTAATATCTTGGTTTCCTTCTTCCTCAAATAGATTGTAGGCTGGTTGAAAATCGTTATCAGTGAAGGAAGGGTTTGGCAAGAATCTCCCTAGAGCATCTCTTCTTCTATGCATGTAATGGGCTCAATTGAAAATTGAAGGTTTGAAAATTTCTAAGTAAATACACTAGGCTACTGCTAACAATGACTATGACAGGTTCTTAGCTTGACACCATCCTTTTCAAAGGCGCCGAAAATGGTTGTCGCCCACAAAAGGATATAGAAGTCACGACAAATCCTAACCTGGGAATTGGACATTCCAACAGGTGACTAACATCTTCTCATGGTCATTCATTTACTTGTCAAACTAGGGAACACATACTTGAAATGGAGCGGCACTGTATGTGCACTAAGAACCGATTTTAGCCATAACCTATTCAAAATAAATGCTTGAAACGAATTCTAACTCTGATGTAGGAACGTGAAACAAAGTCTTACTAAATTAAGCATCACTTAACTAAAGCAGGAATCACAATAACAATTACTGGGAAAACAAACCATGAACTGACCTTATGCTACAGGAACAAACACAGGGATGGATTCCTTATGCTGCAGGAACAGTTTAAGACTGAGTTTGCATCAAAACTTACTGGAATGAAATTCTAACAGATAAACAACAGAAAACAAATGGCTAACTATGGATACTTACTAAGTGGCCCCCCTTAGCAAGCATCAACCAACTATGCAAGAATGGAACTCAAAACATCATCAACTTTTTATTCATAACTCAGAATCACATACATGGCTGTTTTTTTGTAAGAAAACTTAATACAAAGCTCTATTTTTCATTATAACAGTAAACTCATTACACTCTGTTCTATCTCTACTCTCTAGTCTAATCTTTTCTCTATCATCTTGTCCACTCGCGCAGGAGGAACCTTTATTTAAAGAAAAACAACTAACTAACTAACTAATAGAGAAAGATGCGGACGTAGATGCTTCCCAATTTTGAGGAATAGATTTCCATAAATGAAAGTGTATCCATTCAACTGATTCAGAAAGAATCCAGCGCTCCACTCGTCCTAGATTGATGACCATTTAGATCTCCTCCTGATGACCCGGGCAAAGCGTCTTTGCAGGAACAACATGCTTGGTGCCGTGATGGAAATGATCTTTACTTCAGAACCGAAGTTCGCTGCATATTGAATTGTTCAAACTACCTTCAACAACCTACAGAACACAACATAAAAGGTGAAAGAAAGCATAACAACACGATACCTATCATTAATAACACACATTAAATTCATCTCATTTATCCAAAACTACACGTATCATATCAGTCAACTGGGAGGTTAAACAAGGCCATGAATATAGTCATATGGAGATATTAAGCTGCAGGATTATAGGAATGCATTGTCGCAAAATACTACCCATTAACATAAAAAGTTTATAACCACAGAGTTTAAAACAACCATTAGAAAGAGTAAAGGTATTCAAAAATACATCATGACACTTAAATAATGAGTATATTTTAGGCTCATTAGTCCACTTGCTTTGATTGGCCTTGGATTGCCATCTTTGCAAGAAGGATGCGAATAGCTCTCATTTTCTTTGTTTGAGCGTTGATAGTTCTTCCAAACTAACGTCTGCACCCATGTTGAAAGCATAATTTTTAAGGAATGCTTCCACAATTTCCTCGAATGTTGTAATTCCTGTGGGTAGGCGAGAAATCCATTCCATGGCTAGACCAGTCAAATTTCAGGGGAAGAGTCGCATTATATATGTGTCATCGTATGCAACCTCCATGCAATGTACCTGAAATTCCCTGACGTGGTTTTCAGGGTTACCTATTCCATTATACTTGTCAAATTTGGGGATCTTGAATCCCTTTGGGAATGATACCATCGTGAGACTTCTATCAAATGGATAAGGGCACAAGTTTCCTAGTGTTCTGGTTGTTTTTCCCGTTTGGAGGTCCAACACCTATTGCGAGAGCAGTTTGATTTGTGTTGCGACGTCGTTGCTTGGATTGGGAGGTGGAATGAATGTGTTTTGAGGTGTTTGATTGTTGGGAGGAGTACTGGTGGGAGTTTGCTGCAAGCTCTATTGTGCATTCAAGGCCTGGTGGTATGCCTGCATTTGTGTCAACAACGCCTGTTGTTGATCTTGTTGCTGCTATTCCAACAAAGCTTGTTGTTGGTCCATCTATTGTTGTTCCCATAGAGCTTGTTGTTGGTCTACCTGCTATTGTGCCAAAAAAGCTTGTTGTTGGTCAAGTTGTTGTTGTGCCAACAAAGCTTGTTGTTTAGCTTATTGATGTGCCTGAAAGTCTTGTAGAGCATGTTGGTATGCTTGTCGATGGATTGCTTTTAGTTGCGCTTGGTATTGTGCTTGCGCCTGTTGCTGGGCTTGAGCTTGGGCTTGTGCTTGTTGGGCTGCTTGAGCAGCTTGCGCAACTTGTGTGACTTGTTGGGCTTCTGCAACTTTTTGGGCAGCTAGTTGCGCTTGTGCTTGCTATGCAGCTTGTTAGTTTTTCTTTAGTACCCTCTGATGACTAGATTTTTGGATGGTTTGGATCAGGGTGGTGAATGAATTTTTCACGTTGGCTTTTGGTGGGATTGGTGGTGGATTGGGAATTATGCCAACTGTGGTGATAGGCAAAACGGTTGTGTTGGTGGTCGGGATTTGGGTTGTTGGAGGTGTGGTTGAGATGCTCAATCCTTGAGAAGGTATGTTTTGAGAGATTTGAGGACCGAATGATGTATTGATTGTGGTGGCTTGAGTGGTTTTCACTTGTTGGTATGATGCTGCCGACAAAAGAAGAGGATTCGATGTGATGCTCAGATTGTCCGGGTTTGAAAAACTAGCGGTGGGTAGGGGGGAAGACCCAATCCAATAGGTGATGCGGATGTGAGTGGTAACGGAGGAAAAGATGATATGTTCCCTTGGAAAGAGAATGGGACGATGAATCTTGTTGTTCCAAACAAACCACCCTCTCCTTGCGGTAGAGAGGTTTGTATGTTTAATGGGTAGATTAGTGTTGCATGGAATGAGGATGAATCTGTGTGATTATGGAGGGTAAGTGGGACATTCAGGTGTAGTGGATTCACTGGGATGGAGTTATCCGGTGTGGTGTTGACACTTACCCATTTTTTGTTTACAAGGTGATGCTTTTGTAACTCACGAAACATTGCACTTCCCTTGTTTATAATTGGTGAGGTTGGTGTGATTTTCAATATGGTTTGAGATGTTTCTGGAGTGATATGAGTTGACATTGGGAATGTGTTTGTAAGAGGCATGTCTGTACTAGTGCCTACATCAAGGTCAAAAGGAATCTAGATCCCTCCTTCCGTTAATGTGCATAATTATTTAAACATGGCATTGACAATTTTATGATTCTTTGGATTTTGAACCATTTCTAGCATTTCTGATTGTGTCATTCCCAAGTCCTCGTTTGTGATGTCCTCTTCATAGATTTCCTCTTGAGGATTTTGTGATGGTAGAGAAGAGCTACTTGGGGGATTGCTTTATCCCACAAGGTTTACTTTGATGGTTACTTGACCCAAGTCACTGGAATTTGATATTTCATTGATGTTTTCCATGTTCCTTTTGTGTTGTGATCTTGTTTGGACCATAAAAATAGGGATCGTTTGATCTTGATTTTTAGGCCCAAAAGAGGAGAACTAGGGAAATCCAAGGATCAAAATGGGTGGTAATGATGAGATAAATGGATGAGGTGAATAAGTGAAACCTTTGAAGAAATTTTTAGGGGTTATACTAAAATTTAGGGCTTGGATTGATTGTGACCATTTGACTAGGTGTATTAAGTCAAACAAGATTGTGGTGAAGCTTGTAAACCCTAGGAAGTTGTGTTATCCTAGGGAAAAATTGCATAAGAGAATGGATTGGATAAGTGTGTCAAGCCAACCGAGGTGATCATAAACTAGTAAACCTCAGGAAGTTGCATTATCCTAGAGGTAGATTTGTTCAAGAGATTTGTCTATTTGGCTAGGTGTGTTAAGCCAAGATAGAGTGATTCTGATTTAGCCTTTAAGTTTAGCATGAATGATTTTTCTAAAGTTCCAAAAATTTTGTTGATGGGATGAGATTTTATTGATGGAGAGATGGAGGAGGGTGAAGACTTTGATCCTAGACCTTGACCTAGACACGACTCTTTTTTACAAAACCTCGATATTGAAGAACATGCTACACTTCCTATGTCAGGAAAGCAAATCTTTCAAAAATCTCAGGATTCTGTTGATAGTAGAATGAATACAAAGTTGGGTTTTTTCTTGAAGCCTTCTTATAGAAGTTGTACACTAGTATTTATCTGAATTCAAGGAGAATTTCAAGACGTTGTTTGCGGGCTTTTAGACTTATCCTTTTGAATCTTGGTTTTGGGATTTTGACCTTTTGGGCAATCATTTGAGGCAACACATATGAGGTCCAATTTGTATTTTATCTTGCCTTAGTTAATTATTTTTACCTAAAGCACTTGCTTGATTATGTTTCAAACTACATGTCTAGTGTCCCACTTTCTTTTTCATCCCACAAGGTCCATTATGTGGAAATCAAGGAATGTAGGGAAATTTTTTCCTAGGCTGACCTTAGTGAAAACAAATGATGATAAAATTCAAGCACTTAGAAACCTCTAAGGATATGATCCCTAGGGAAAGAGAGAGTACTTGAATTCATCATGGATATTTGTTTCCTCCAAGGGGTTTGAAATTTGAAGCTCTTTGTGAATGTTTATTTTTCAATTCTTTTGAGAACCAAGCAATGTGTTTTTCATTTCCAAGCACATGTACAACCCTAGGATGAAGAGACAATATTTTGTTGGGTTCCCACTTGGACGAATCTAGCTGCACATATTATGTGTGGATGACTAGATGCTTGACCACATTGGCTCCCCTCCACGACACACACTTCTCGGGTCAGCCAAGCATCAATACCCATGAATTTCCCATGGCATAATTTTCATCTCTACAACAAAACCGCATGTATAACGTGGGGCGGATTCAAAGGACATGACCTTTTGCACCAACACAATAGATAAGGATTTGGCCTTCTAAACAAGGGGTTTTAGTTCAGACTTTCCATTCGTGGAGGCTAACCCATGCGACGAGAGACTATTCTGCCCTTCTCGTCGGAGCCAACCGCGTGATACTGGCTTTTGTTCTAGTACCCACTTTTATATCCCGATTGGAAATACACTTGGCTTTAGTGTATTACCAGTTGGGTCGTTCCCTTGGGTGAGTAATTTTTCCCACAAGGTAGACCCTCTAAGATAAAAAAAGCCAGTAAACATATTTGTAGTTCGAACAACCTTCATTTATAAAAAAAGGGAGAACACTCACAATAAGTTTACCCACACTCGCAAGATGTTTTGTTCAATTTTAGATCCCCAAATCAAAGTGTGAAGGCAATCTTTTTGACAATTCAATATCACAAAAAAACTTTTGATTCTCAAGATCACCGTGAAGCGCGAGAGAAGCGCATACACCTTTTAAATGATATTAATTTGTGAAAAAGAGTGCAAAACATGAAAAACACTTGTTCATTTTAGACCATAAAAGTAGTGATGAGTTCGTTTTAAAGCACCAAATGAGATGTGAAAGTTGCCTTGTTCAATTTTTAGAACCCAAATTGAAATTTAGTGAGTTTCTAGGTTCAATTTTAAACAGAAAGATAAAGTCAAATGGTTAATTTTAAACCCAAAAAGAAAGGTGAGTTGGTTTAAAACAGAAAATGACAGTAGAAATTGGACGCTCTAAGCATTTAAAAATGCTTTGTGAATTTCAAGTTTCAAATTCTCAATCTCCTCTTTGAATCCAATCTTGCTTCGCCTTTGCTCGATTCCAATTCTTAATTCCAATGTCAACCTATGAAACATTATAAAGTAAAACTTTAGAAATGAGTTTTACTTCGAGGAATTAATGAAGCAAAAAGAGAAAAGAGAAAAAAGATAACACACGCCTCCCCCCCCCCCTCCGCCCCCCAATCCTTATAGATAAATATGAACCTAAGCATTCAATCTTTTTATTCCCTCGCAAATGCCAAATTGAAATCTACCAAATTCTTAGCCAGTGAAATCCAATGGTAGTGCTGCAAATATTTAACACCTAAAAGCCAAATTTCTTAACAAGATCATAAGTATCCATTTCATATCTCGTAGCACATGTTGCCTTTGTAATCTATAAAAATCCAAACTATGTTAGCAATAATCACAAATTACTTTCTATGCAAATTAAAGTATAAGATACCATTCAAGATATTCAATGGACATCGATTTATTCTAAATAGTGCAATAATGTCTTAAAACCAGACAATGCATGGCCCACCCCACCCTGGAAATAAATATCACAAAGCTGAGAAGCCTCATTAAAGATGGGGACCTTTAATAAAGATCTGATTTGATCATATGGTATGGTGTGGGAAAGAGTTGCTATCTTGTCTAGAAGAAAGAAAAAAATATTGCAACTACCTCCAATAAATTGTCAAGTTGTATTGTGTTAAGAAAGATGATCTTAAGAAATCTTGACTAAAGTTGCATTGTGTTGTATCGACTAGGTCTTAAGAAATATTTTGTTGCTACCAGAAATGACCATGCTCAAATAAGAAAGATTTCACAAATCATGAGGATACATAGGTAGGAGATGACCATGCTCCAATAAGAAAGATAACTTTCTAGTGGAATATAAGATGAATTTGTTTTAAAAGGAAAGGTTGATAGAGGAACCACAAATGCATTCAAAGAGAAATAAACTGTATCTCAACAAAGGCAAACACAAGTAGGCGATGGTCTTCAAATTCTCAGAAATTTGCTTCAAACATATTGACCTCCATAAGTAGAAGAAATAGTATAGAGAATAAAGCTATAGAAAGGCCTGTTCAGATTATGATTTGATCTCTTTAGATTAATTGTTTCAAAAGGAAAAACTGATAGAGGAACCGCAAACACATTCAGAGGTAAATAAACTGTATCTCAACAAAGGCAAACATAGGTAGCAGATGGTCTTCAAATTCAAAGAAATCTACTTCAAACATACTAACCTCCAGAAAGGAAACACAAACGCATTCAAAGAGAAATAAATTGTATCTCAGCAAAGGAAAACATAGGCAGCGGATGGTCTTCAAATTCAAAGAAATCTACTTCAAACATACTGACCTCCAGAACTGTAAGAAATAGTACAAGGAATAAAGCTACAACAAGGCCTGTTTAGATTACGATTTGATCTCTTTAGATTACTTGTTTTTAGGATACATAAATATTAATGTTCACCACCTAACATTAGAACTCACAGTGGCAATAAAATCTAAGCAACGTAGCAGCAGAAGCATATAATTTAAAGCAAAGTGGGTGGGCAATAGGGACCGGTCAACATGAGATATCAACTAATAATTAAAAGCATATGAGATATCAACTATTAATGAAAAGCACAGGGACCAATCAACATGGTGCTTTTCCCTCATTACTCAGAGGACCTGATAGCAAATAAAATGTATTCAAAGCAAATCTCAAACATGCGTAAAAAGAGCTGAATTTAACATCCCTCGATTAGAGGTTTTCCCTATCAAACGAGAAACCAATGAATAAAATCTCTTTTATAATTTCCTTGCTTTTAATAAGTAATTTCTATTGACATTAACACCAACAACAATGTGCAGAATAAATGCAAAACTGAGAACACACACCTACGTAGATATGGATAAAATGCTTTGTGAATGGAGCCATGAAAAGAACAGAGGAGAATATATGTTGAAAACATAGATCATAATGGATAAAATATAATCTATGACAGATTTATCAATGTTATTGCTTATCTTAGAGAAAAAAAAAACACGTTGATCTTTTTTTTCTTTTTGAATAAATCAAACCACAACTGTGTTTGTATGATGGCAATCTTCACGTCCACCCATAAAAAAAACAGCAGTGAGAAAATGTCTATTTAAGCCCGTGGATGCCAAAATCTGCAAATGGTTAGTAAACTCACAAACCAACATGACATAAATAAACATCCTTATGAAATATTGCATCTTAGTTAAACATGCTAAATGAGACATTGAACAACAAGAAAACTAAATAAAGCATATAAAACATGAATGCAAACCTATTCCATAGTGGATTGGTGCTATCCTTTGTGTAGAAGGCAGCCCTTTCCCAATCCTTGCCAAACAAATGAGATGCAAAGTGAACCCAACTTGCCTATAATGAGGATGCTCCAAATTGTAGATGAAAAATGAGAGAAAAGGCATTGAATTTATAGGAGAGAGTGAGAGAGGAGAGGCCAAGATTGAGAAATGTGGGACTAAAACCCAACAAATAGGAGAGAACCACTTGTCACAATGTGATTGGCCCATGATTGTGCAAGTTTTGGCCAATGTGCCCATTTCAAATTTGAAAATGTCATTAAATGAATATGGTTGAGGGTTTTGAGGGGAATTTTGCTTGGCCAAAAAATTCAAACAAGGGGAGTTAATGAGGGCATATTCCTTGGGAATATGTCTTGTGAGGAAAATAGGTGTTTTAATAAATCAAATTAAATGATTTATTGTGCAAGTGGGAAAAGCTAGAGGATGGGACATGGGTTAGGCTTAGCGTTAATTAGGGATTTGACTAATTAAGCTAGTGATTAGTTGATTGTGACACTTTGACTTAAATTTATGGGTTAGGATAAATCAAAATGTGAGGATATTAGATATTTAATTAAATACATTTGATTTAATTAAATCAAGGAACTTTAGAAGGTTAATGATTTAATTAATTAAGAGGAAAGAATGATCAAATGTGATGTTTAATCAATAATGTTAATTTTGTATGTCTACAAAGCCCTGTTTGAGTAGCAACTTGTTGACTAAATACAAAAATAAAGGAGATCATGGTTGTGACTGTCTACTAAATGCAAAGATTGAAAGCATGATTTTGTATGCCTATCAAAAATATGGATCACTGCTTCTTCTTAACAGAAAATAGTTAGCTCTCTCTTTCACTAATCCAATTAAATCATCATAAAAGTAGCTCAATTTTTAATTAAAAAACGAAGCACAAAATTTGATTATGTGAATGTCAATGTGGATAACTTTCAAAATTGGATCAAATGCCCTCCTTCTAGCACCATTTTGTGGATGCCAAAATCTGCAAATGGTTAGTAAACTCACAAACCAACATGACAAAAATAAACATCCTTATGAAATATTGCATCTTAGTTAAACATGCTAAATGAGACATTGAACAACAACAAAACTAAATAAAGCATATAAAACATGAATGCAAACCTATTCCATAGTGGATTGGTGCTATCCTTTGTGTAGAAGGCAACCCTTTCCCAATTCTTGTCAAGCAAATGAGATGATAGACAATGAGATGCAAAGTGAACTCAAGTTGCCTATAATGAGGATGCTCCAAACTGTAGATGAAAAAATGAGAGAAAAAACATTGAATTTATAGGAGAGATTGAGAGAGGAGAGGCCAAGATTGAGAAATGTGGGACTAAAACCCAACAAATAGGAGAGAGCCACTTGTCACAATGTGATTGGCCCATGATTGTGCAAGTTTTGGCCAATGTGCCCATTTCAAATTTGAAAATGGCAATAAATGAATATGGTTGAGGGATTTGGGGGGAATTTTGTTTGAACAAAAAATTCAAACAAGGGGAGTTAATGAGGACATATTCCTTGGGAATATGCCTTGTGAGGAAAATAGGGGTTTTTTAATAAATCAAATTAAATGATTTATTGTGCAAGTGGATGGGACATGTGTTAGTCTTAGCATTAATTAGAGATTTGACTAATTAAGCTAGTGATTAGGTGGTGTGACATTTGATTTGAATTTTAAATCAAATGAGATGAAAATGAATATTAGCCATTTAATTAAATACATATGATTTAATTAAATCAGGAAACTTTAGGAGATAATTAAATAATTTGATTTATTTAATTAAAGATATAAGCTTACTGAATTAATTAAATTGGTTTATTTAATTAATAAACGAAATAATGTTGAATGAAGCATGATCAGATGCATGAGTAAATTTTGCATGTCTATAGTAACAATAAGATTTTTTAGAAAATCCTCCAAAAAACTTCTAAAAGACAGTAAAGTTTTTATAGAAAAATTTCCAAAAGCTCTTGTAAATTTTTTTAAGAATTTTTTAAAAAAACTTTTGAATGAATTTTTTATTTTAAAACTGGCTCCAAAATTTCTTTTTTTGAGCTGCCATGAAAAATTGCAAACTCATACCCACAGGTGCGAATCTGCAAACCCTAGCTCAAAAAGAAAAACGCCTTAAAAAATATGGCATGATTTTCATCAAAATCAAGAAAAAAAATTGTTGATAAATGCTCTAACACAAAGACTTGTCAAAATATATCTGCAACACTTCGCCCATGATCAGAAAAAAACCATCAAGAAATTCCAGAAGATAAACATAGCAAAAACAAATGTCGCTCAAAAAAACATCACTCTGCAGGTCGCGTTGCAGAAAGAAGGCACAAACAAGTCCAAAACAAATATGAGAAAGATAGATGCCCAGGTCGCGCGCAAGAAGAGAATCATGTTTTCAGACAGAGATGTGGGCTCCGGAGACTATGAAAAAAATCCGACGAGATTCTTGAGGAAGACCGTCATTATTTTGCCCTTCAAAAAACTGTGTTTTCTCTTAGAAAATCCACCACAAAGCCATGTGAATTTCTTTGAAATTTTTCCATAAAAATCAGCTTTTGAAAAAATTCTTCGATTTAAAAAAAATTAAGCTCACAAATCTTCAAAAGATTCTTAAAAAAAATCTATTTAACATTAATTAGGTTCAAGCCTATGCTCCGATATCATGTAAAGATAACTGATATTTACAATTGATTGATTACAACAAGAGATGAAAGCTCCTTATAAATAAATTTACAAGACGATGTTTCTAAAAAGAAACAATTGTTAACTAAAGCTAATTAAAGCAGAAAAAACTTAAAGCTGCTAAAACATGCTAAAGCAAACATAAGTTATTAAAAACTCACTAAGTTAACTTAAAAGAAAGCTAACATCTAATAAAAGATAAGATGACCATTAATATTATATTTAATATTTTAATATAAAATAATGAACCCATTCAAGTTACACTAGTGTGCTCTACAACCATGTGTCACTCCTGATACTTGTACTTGCTCAATAGATAAAGGTCACATCATTCACATGTGGAAAATTATTTTTGGTAGTGCATTCATTCAATTCGGTGCAACTTCTTGAGGAAACCCAAAGATAAACATGTGCTAATGTGCTACAATGACATGTGTCATCTAATCAATGTGGGCCCAAGTAAAATTTTTAAGCATTGTCGCATACCAACAAGAGTGACAAAGTGTCATATTTTGTGTCCTCATTGTGATGCAAGCTTTCTTCCTAGCACGAGTTGTAAAAGTAAGATCCATTCAAAACCATGCTAGAGTGTGCTCTATTGACATGTGTCCTCCATAATATAAAGGAAGAACAACATGGAATTATCTGTATTAAAGGCCCAATAGTAAGTGTGGGGCTAGCCTCGTGACTCATAAGTAATTTTATAGATGATATGGTTTTATTGCATCACACACCTCCTTTGTAGTGCAAATTCATTAGCACTCATCCTTTCAAAGTTTAAATACACTTGGTTGTCATGTGTCACCCTTCACGTGATGTGGTTGATTCTTCATCAAGCTTTTTTGTCTATGGTGGGCCCATTTCTTAATGACTCAAAGGTTAGAGCTAAAATCAGAACAAAAGATGGTATGTTTGAATGCTTTGGTAGTGACATTGGGATCAAGTAGGGTTGTCCCCTATCTCCCACTCTATTTGGCTTATATATTGATAATCTTGAAGAATGGTTAAACAAATTTGATGGAGAGGGTATTCAACTTACTAGTTATGTGGTGAAGTTACTTTTATACATGTAGATGATCTTGTCCTAATAGAAAAATCTGCACTTGGTTTGAGATATCATTTAAAGGCTCTTGAGCTCTTTTTCCAAGAGGTTGGGATGCAAGTTAACACCAACAAAAAGAAGAAGCAACAGATTAATTTCATTTTTGAGAGTAGCTCTTTGGAGGTGGTGGAAGAATACAAGTATTTGGGTATTGATTTTTATAATTGGATTAATTGGGAGACTTGTAGAGTGAAAAGGATTCAAGGTGGTTGGAGGGAACCTTACTTACTACATAACAAATGCAGGAAAGTAGAGTTATGGGACTGAAAAACCAAGAAAACCCTTTTTAGCTTGTTGGTGGCACTGATTATCCTCTATGGTTGTGAGGTTTGGGATGGTAGCATGTCAAACCAAAAGTGGAGGCAAGTTGAAAGAATTCAAAAGCATTTAATCACTACTAGCATCAAAGTCAAATCTTCAGTTCCATATGAGATTCTTTTGGTTGAGGTTGGTATGTTCCTGTTGGAGGCATCTGCAATCATTTGGTTAATAAGTTAAAAAAGTTGAGAACATGGATATACATCGTTGGCCCAAAATGGTTGTTGGGGAGGAGCTAAACCATAGAAACAAGACTTGGATGAAGCAAAATAGCAAGTGGTTGAACAAGTAGAAGATTAAATTGCATGAGTTCCCAACACTAATGTTGCGATAAAAAAGTCTATGCTGGAGAAGTTTAGGACTATTATGTGGACTAAGCAGGTTGGCCGTAAAAATGCACATTATATCTAGGAGTTCAACCCCACGTGGGAGAATGATGAGAAATACTACCTAAGTATTGCAATTAAAGGCAAGGCTAGGCTTCTGGCCGCTCAATTAAGAACCGGGTCACACCATCTCAGATGTGAGATAGGTAGGTGGGTTGTCCCCAAGGAAGCCTGGGAGCAAAGAACTTGTATTTTTTGCAACAAAGGGGTTGTTGAGACTAAATGGAACTTCAAAATTGAGTGTGCTGCTTATGATGATATTTGTAACTAGTATGCTGACAATTTGAAGGTGGATAATCTAAATGAGCTTTTTAAGGAGACAAGGCTCCTCAAAATCGTTGGCTTCTTGGTCAAGATCTATAATAGGAGGAAAAACATGGAAAAGAACTTGAAAATGGTTAAATATTCGATGCTCAGTCCCATATGATCATGGTCTCATGGATGTCATTAAAAATCATTCATTCATTGATTCAACCAAGGAAGGCCTTCCAAACTTGGTGATTTTTCTTTGCATCATGCTATTCCTTCGTAGCGCAAGCTCTAAAAGGTAGATTTAATCAAATTTGCACTTTTACATTGTATTGCCACCTAGCAGCCATGGAGATGAGAGCTTCCAACATGTCCATAGAACTGACCACTTCTATGGAGCCCGCCACATGATTTAGAGCCACTTATAGAGGTGTCTTAATTCTATTGGAGCACACTATCTCTTCATAGTGTGAATTCACCCAAGCCTCTTAAGAGGTTCTTGTGCTCACACGTGGTCTATCCAGTCAAGATATTTTAAAAGTGGACTAATGGTTAGCATTTAAAATTCAAAAAATGGCTATCAAAATATTCAAACTTCATGCAATTCCATTGGCTTGCAAGGATGAAAAATTGAATGTTCAACGACTCTTCCAACTACATTTCTAACCTCCAAAGATATCTTCAATGTTGCTTTGAGTGCTTCCAAATTATATTTATGGTACCCATGATCCTTTTTATGATTTTTGGCCCTAATATGTCAAAGGGCCATCACTTGCCGCATTCTACAACAGATTCTATGGGGGTTTTCTCACACTTCTCCTCAAGGTCATCAATGTTGAGACATTTTAGGTGTCAAAATGTTTACACATGCCTTTAGATTAGATTGAGCTAGATAAATGCGTAATCTCTATTGGTTGTATATGAGGCTAGGGTTTCTAGGGATTTGATATTTTATCTTCGAATAGAGCTTGTTTGAATCTCATTTTGTAAGAATTTTTCTTTCATTTTCTAGAACAAAGATTGTATTTTTACACTTTTGTAATTGTGAATTAGTCTAATGCCTCTATATTAATAAGAAAATGTTATATTTCACCTCTTCTCTCTCTCCTATATGTTGTGTAATGTTTATTATCTTTACGTATGAGTTTATTTCATCATTTTTTGTGTATAAATGGTGTGTGTTTTGGTTCTTAGAGCTAATTGTGGATATATTTTCCCTCTTAGCGCCATGTCAAACTTTGACCTCCATGCATACCCTTAGAAAATGGTATTAAAGAAAACTATGTGAATTTATCTAGTATTTTCTTTTTGATTCTCTATGTGATTTAGGCTAGAAGAAACACTCTAATCTTGGTGCATCACATCTTTACATTTTTACAATTTTCTTTTCTACTTTTCCTTGGAAAGTTGTTAGAACAGGTTTAGATGTAGGATTATTGAGTATTGGGTTGGATTAACACTTTACATCTAGATTAGACAGGAAACAAAACCTTTATTTGGAGGCTTGGCTTCATTCAACAAGGTCCTACACCTTTAATTCATTCCCATGTTTCAATAAGCAACTTGATTTGGAATCCAACTAAGGGTGTAGTTCTAATTAAAAATAGTTTTTGGCATACCAAGTGGGACCAAAGTGTGATGAGCTCTACTTAATCATGTTGATATTTTGGTACAATCTTAACAATTACACTTATTTAATATATTCTAGCACCTAGAAATATGCACATTTCAAGTGACCCCATTATCCTGGCACCATGTGGTTTCAATCATTCATGCCAAGAATCCAAACCAAAGCTTCATTAAGAGGTAATTTTTAGTTTGTTGAATTATCAACTTCTATAGTTAGAAGGAGAAATCTTTTTTTTGTGACACTAGTGAGAGGAAGAAACATGCTTTATGTATTACCATCCCCAAAGCCTAGTCTATAGGTCTCCTATTGGAAAGTCTCCTCATCCTCGAGTCCTTAATGTTCACTTAAATAAAAATTTATTTCATATTCCTCTAATGGAAACCCAAAGAAATAGAAACTTTGTGACCTTTAATGGAGAGAGTCCTCTTTTTCTCTAGCAATATGATGATATTCCAGCCTTCACATGAAAAAAGTTATTTTTTACTGGTGAGAATGATACTACACCCATTGAACACATCCAAGATGTTGCAAACATATTCTATATCTACCATATCACATAAGATAATATAGTTGTTAGGCTTATTGCTTGTTCTTTGAAGGAAAAAGTTCTGCAATGGTACAAAGGTCCACAACCCAATTCTATTCACAATTGGGATGAGTTAGGGGATAAGCTCTATGAACAGTTTGATGATAGAAGTGACCACCTCTCCTTTATTGAACAACTAAAAACAATCAAGAGGGCACCTCATGAATTCATGAGGGATTTCGGTTTCAAATTTTAGAAGACTTGCCCGATAGAATCCCAACTTTGGTAAAGCCTTCCCCTAACATTGTCTTCTTGTATGTCTTGAAACATTTGAACTATGACATAGCTATAATGATTTAGTCCATGGGAGGAAGTATGCTCCTTTATTCTTATGATATTGCTATAAAGGATGGGAATTATTTGATACAAGTTGGTAAGTTAGCTCCCAAGCCCCCTATACCTATATTTCTAGAGCTACCTATACCAAATCAACCTACCCTTGCTCCTCTTCTAGAATCCAAGATCTTTCATCTACTTCTACTTCCAGTCATTCAAATGATAATGATGACCTCAATACTTTCATGAAAAAGTTGACTAATAAATTGATTGCCTTAAAGAGGCAATAGGCTATTATTAAACCTTACTAAAACTATAAGCAAAGCTATCAACCAAATAGAAACTAGAACTAGGACCCATCCTATCGACCTAATAGATACCAAAGCACCAATCCAAATCTTCCCTTACAAGTCGTTTCCCATGTGCAACAAATCCTAGTTGTTGGTATAATAAAATCTCTTGTTCTAATCTAAAATAATGTAGTTTGAGAAAATGAGTGGTGTTATCCATTCAATGTACCTCAAATACAATCCGCTTGCACAAATGGAATGGAAGAACATGCTTTGATGGTGCAAAATTTCCTTAGTTAGTAGGAGACCTTAATAGAGGTTGCAAAATCCAATAGTGGATGTGTGCAAGAGGTTTTCATTGAATCAAATCTTATGTTTTGGAACTTAGAAAACCATTGTGCAATTAGTCAATCTACAAGGAATTAAGTTTTACCTCCTGGGTAATGTTGTAGATAACATGAGATCAAAGAAAATGAATTTTAATAACATTCCTATACCTACTTTAACACTAAAGCAACCTCTTTCTAATGAGAAAGAACTTGTGGTGAATTTTGCAAGCGTAAATTAGACCAATAAATTTGCTATGAGGGAAACTTGTCTTCCTCTCAAGATCCTCAACAAGCTACATAACAACCAAATAAAGGACCTTGGGTGCTCTGCATGTATAAGCCAACAACTGAATCTCTTAATATTATTGATCAAATGAAGAAAAATATGAATGTTTCCATGTAGGATGCATTATCCATTCCATCTCATAGGGACTTGTTGCAAGATGCTTTGAAGTAATAACCATCAGTTAGACTAGAAAACTAAAAAGGAAAATATTTCAATTAGTATTGTTTAGCCTAATGAAGAACCTAAAGGCTAGGTGAAAAAATCATCCCCTTTCTACTTATCTCTAATTATTGGAAAGTTCTTGGTTCATAACTGCATGATAGACTCGGGAGCTAGTGTTTTAGTGATACCCTAGAAGATAATAGATACATTAGGTATTGAATACACTCTAATTTATAAGGTGTGTTACAATTGGATGGTACTTCAGTGAATATAGTGGGAGTAATTAAAGACCTATATTTAACACCTCATACTTGCCCAAACTTGAATTTTAATCAAGACATATCAGTTATTGACTTACCTCATTTATTTTCCATTTTCTTGTCAAGCGATTTCATAGCTAAGATTGGTGGGTATCTTTCTTTTGAAAGGTCTCATATGCTACTAAGAACAAGGTACAAAACAAGATTTAATATTAGAGTTGACCTGTGTCAAATTTCCATGTAAAGATTTATGATCCTAAGCCTACTAGTTTAAATTACCTAATACACAAGGAAGAAAGGGATGATTTAGGAACTACAAAGACAATCAACTTACATATTTCAATTCTTGATCTCTTGCTCAATGAATAGGCTAGCGAAAATTATGAAATTGATCCATTTGATGTTGTTGAGATGATTGGGTTGGGTACATGATATGATAAGAGAAAATAATCATCCCTTCTCCTCTCAAGTAAGAAGATGATCTAGATGTCTTATGGAAAATGTTTTTTGATTGTGTAAAAAGAAAAGTTGGAGTTGGTGTAAGTGTATTGCTGATCTCTCCTAGTGGTGAAAATTTTCATTTTCATAGGCTGCAATTTTCCTATACTAACAACATAGCAAAGTATGAGACATTAATTCATAGTTTGTAACTAGTTGAGAAGAGAAACATCACACAAATCCAAGTGTTTTAAGACACCAAATTGGTGATAAACCAAGCTAGGAAGAGATGTGTCACCAAGACTTATCTCCTTAGAGCATATACACTTAGAGTTTGGGACTTGATTAAGCTTTTTGATGCTATAAATCTACAAGACTTTAAAGAAGGTGACTTGGTGTTGAAGTGTGATGCTTTTAGAGAAAAACTTATGCTATTTAGAGTGGTACTTATGCCTTCACTAGCTACAAGGGGGCCAATTCTTTTAATCTTTCTAGGTTGGATGGTGATACTCTTCTAATCTCAATCAATGGGATTCACCTCAAACCTTGTTTTTGAGGTTGATTGTAACAAATCATGTACATATTGGTTTAGTTGTTCTCATCCTTCCAAGAAGTGATGTCATACACTCTACATTCTCATTAGGATAATACATGATTTAGATTTCCCTTATTTTCCTCCAAGTGATTTATGCACATGTCTCCTTTTGTTATGTTTTGAGGTAGACTAATTTTAGTTATTGTTATGTCCCTATGAATTTGCATGAGAAACAAACTATTTGGGCTTCTATATTCCCATGTTTAGAAAGAAAAAATTATGCAAGTCACCAAGATATTGACACTTTGTGCCACCCTTGTTTTCGACTACTAATAATTGGTTTGAGAGTTTATTATGAGTCGTGTAAAAATATGCAGTTCCTTAGGGTTTTGGTGTATTTTCTTAAGGTTTTTTTTGTAGGCCCAAAACTCTAAAACCTTTGAACTTGACATGTTCTTAGAATGATATTTTTGTGTTGAACAATTCAGCTTGTTGTGTGCACTTAAGTTATTACTTTATATATCACACAACATCCATTCAGCCCCCCCTTTATCCTACTTATCAGTTGATCCCTTCAAGTTCCTTGCCTTTTCCAATGCCTAAGTATTCCATTCAAAGTCATGCTTGCAAAGATCCTCCCTACTTATCCACATAGTGCTCCATTATTTAAGTGCATCCTCTCTTCATAACACAAGTTCTTGATGCATGCTAGCCTCAAAGTTGTGCTCATGTGTTACTACAACACATCGATTCCATTATCTCTATTGAACACACCATAATACTAAGAAGGGGGTGAATCGATATTCTATCAAATCTCAAAATTTTCAAAACAAACATATACTTTAAACTCTAACACATAAACAAGAAAATGAAAGATGAAGACAATGCACAACACAACACCAAATATACATGGAAAACCCGACAAGGGGAAAACCACGATGAGAAAAGCTAGTAGGAGCTAGTGTCCTAATACAACCTCACAAAATGAACAAAATTTACAACTTTGTTTTAGGGATACAATCCAAAGAAGCTACAAGCCCTTGATTATAGTTTTAGGGTTACACCCAAGGAAGCTACAACTCCCTGATCTGAGAACACACTTAGGAATGATTATAGAATGATAGTCCTTCCACTGTCTAAAATTGACAATTAAGCTCACTCTCTTTTGATGATTGCAATTTGTTTTGTAGACTCTCCAAATGTCTTCTCAGTTGCCTCCCATCTCATTGCTTTCAACAATTAAGAAGTTATAGCCTTCAACTCACTACCTCCAACAAACAATTAAACACACTTCTTCACATGCCTTCTATTACATGGATATGATCAAAATGAAACCAAACATGATCTACCACAACTACAATTTCTCTTTCAATCACTTGCACACACATCATCATCATCATCCCGCCTAGATCAAATAGGTTTATAATTTATACATGATATTACATTGATTACATTTCAGATGTCAGCCAAAGATAAAACAAACATGAAACGTGTAGAGGGAAAGACCCGGAAGACTACACACAACACTTGGAAGAGGAAAATGCCTTGTAGATCCCAACACATGCTTAACCTGGTCCCAAAACAGTCTTCAAATCTTTGATCTTCTATACTGCATGCTTTGAAAATACAGATTAAGTCAGTCATAAACAAGAAAATATGTAACTTGTAGCATGTCTGCCTTCATATCCATTTGTGGTACACAAGGATGATAAAACATTATTTGCGTTTATCCCAAATGAGTGAGAATGACCCATACAACATCACCAATTTCACTCCTTAAAATTTGCTCAATCTTAAATTAGTGGCACACACCATCAACATACCTTAGTCGGCCTCAACAAAAAGCATAACTTCACAAAAGGACTTGAACCACCTATGCGGTACTGAAAATAAGAAAGATCTTCATGCGCTTCATACCTTAGACAATATGAGACATGTGGAGTGTCCACACAAACTCATACAACTGAACTTTTCACAACCTTTTGCTAGCACAAGTATTCAAACACTTGTTCTAATAAAGATTAAGCATATGAAACCAACTATATCACTCCGACACTTTGAAAATTGGACTTGCAAAGTACTAGATCACTTGAAACTTCAATGTAACATACTTTAGACATCATTGAGTGTGTCCTCAAAACTACTTGACAAAAAATTCACGTGCAAGAGAATGTAGAGCATTCCATCAAGTCTTTTGAACCACTTTGCATTGCCCTAACACAATCTTGTACTCTGTCAATTCTAACTTTCTTTACGAAAGGATTATTGACATGAAAATTTGGATATAACACCTTCACATCTCTATGAAAGGATTATTGACATGAAACTTTGGATATAACACCTTCACATCTCTACGAACTTAACTTTTGAACTGCAAGACTAGATATTTCTCTGTGAAAGGATGCAAACCAAAATACTATCTTTGCCTTAGAGTATATACTATGAAAGCCTTAGACTAAACTTTTGCAATTAGTCACTAAGTGCGGTGCACCAAACTGACAAAATATTATTGTAGGCATCTTGAAAACACATTAATACATGTGTATCCACATTTGCATCATACTTAGACATCAAATTGACTCTTAGTCTTCCAGATCACTGCAATGCTGACCCACACCATTAGATATCTCCAAACACTAACAATCTCCAAAGCATATACAACCTTAAGCACACTTTTGACATCAATGACAACGAAACTGCAACAATATTATCTTTGACCTAGTCTTAATTCTTATGGGATCGTTATCTTGCTAAGGTATCATTTTCTTATTAGAGTGCACTAGTTCTTTGTGGTGCAATCTTGAAAAGGAATATTCTACTGAGGTTGGTGCTCATGCACTTGGTTACCACATGTTACTCTTTGATGCAATGGTCTTTAGTTTAGTCCGTGGGGGCACCTCCTTCTAGGTGGTGATTTTTGATTGCAGTGCATAGCTTCTTCACAGCGTAACTTCATTTGTGCTTGTTCTTTTGAAGCTACACTCTTGCACTTAGCTATTGTGTATCATCCTCAAGGTGATGTGGTCTGACATGGTTTCTACTTCAACAAGATTGTATCATTTGTGGTGGGCCTATTCTTTAATGACTCAAATTTTCAAACCAACAAATTCCTGTTAGGTGCCATATTCTCATTAGAGCACATCAGTGCTTTGTAGCCTAGTTTCTAAATGAATGAGCCCATTCAATTTGTGTTAGTGTGATTTGCAGCCATGTGTCATTCCTAGTGACTCATACTTTCTTAATAGATAAATGTCACATCATTCATAAGTGGAAATTTTTTATTGGTAGTGCAATCATTCAATTCAGCATAACTTCTTGAGGAGAATCAAAGATAAACATGTTAAATGCATTGCAATGACATGTGTCATCTACTCAGTATGGGCCTAGGTAAAAGTTTTAAGCATTGCCAAATATTGACAAGAGTGACGAAGCACCATATGTTGTGTCCTCATTGCAATGCAAGATTTCTTCCTAGTGTGAGTTACAAAAGCAAGAGTCATTCAAGATTTCTTCCTTAGCATCTGTATATTGAAGGATAGATTGGCAATTTTGATGTTCTTGCGACATACAAAGCAAACGATAGTTTCAAATCTTAGGGTGGATAAATCTTATGGTTAATGAAGATCTAAACTTGATGGGTTTCTTGACATGCATATCGAAGGATAGATTGACAATTTTGATGTTCTTTCGACATGCAAAGCAAACTATAGTTTCAAATCTCAGGGTAGATAAACCTTATGATTAATGAAGAGCTAAACTTGATGGGTTTCTTGACATGCATATCGAAGGATAGATTGGCAATTTTGATGTTTTTTCGACATGCAGAGCAAACTATAGTTTCAAATCTTAGAGTAGAGAAATCTTATGGTTAATGAAGATTTAAACTTGATGGGTTTCTTGACATGCTAATTTAGTGAGTATACTTTTTTAAAATGGTTAGGTTTTTAAAATAAGTAGGTTGGTATTTGGGTAGGGAAAGTTGCCAGCTTCTTTTCATATAATTAGTTTTTCTAATTTAAGGAAAAAGAAATGATTGTTGAAAACAATCTTTTTACAAATAATTAAAGGGTTTAAACACACCCTCATAAATATATTTAGACCAACACCCTCATAAATATATTTAGACTCGTTAAACATATATATACAAATAGGTACAAATTAATCTATATAATGGAGCTAAGATTGATTATAGAAAATAGTAACAACTAAATTTTCAAATTAAATAGGAAGATGGATGGGCTTAGTTTAAAATGGTGATATATGTTAGTTATTGATTTGCTAATGTTTTTTATTTTTTATTTTTTTCTTTTTTGGTTGATTGAAGGCCTATGCAAGAAGAATGGAGAGGTCAAACAACAGTTACAGCAGATTAAAAATCAAATTATGAAGTTTCAGCTTGACAGTAGGCTTAGTCATTGTAAAATTATACAGTTTATGCAATCTTGATCTTTTTTGGTTGCCTTTATGGCTGGTTTATCGGTTTGTAAAATGGTCATGTTATGTAATATTGTCTACCTTACGTGCCTTTGTGGCTGGGTATTGTATGTATAGTAATGTACTTTAGCTACTCTTTGTAGCTTTTTCCTTGTAATTCTTTATTGCTTTGTTCAATATAAAAAAAATTACTAATCTAAAATTATTACTCAGAAATATGATCCTTGTATTTGAGTTTTTCAATTTTGTTGCTTATGGTTGTGTTCACCTTAGGATTTAACTACATTAAGATTTAAAATAATAATTTGTTTTGCATGTTGAAAGAACATTAAAATTGTGGATCTAAAATTATTATCAGGATATCATCTTAGTTTTTCAAATGATAAAATTTATTTTTTCTTTTTGTTTTGAACAGAAAAGCTATTGAAATCCAAACCATAACAATTAGTTATTTATTTATTTATTTATTTTTTCTTTTTGTTTTGAACAGAAAATCCATTGAAATCCAAACCATAAAAAATAGTTATTTATATATTTTTTATTAGTGTAAATTAGTTTGACATGATTTTAAATAAGATGAAGTCCTTTTACAATCTACCTCTAAGATTTCTTTCCAAAAATACACACTACTTCGTGTCTATCTGACACAGAGAGATTATTCCATTCACCAAAACCATGAATTCATCATCCTATTCAAACACCATTCAAACCTTCTTACACAAAAGTTGATAATAAGTTTTCAGGAATAACTTGAAAAAGAAGTAGTTGCATCAAGCTGACAATCGTATATTATTATCAGATGAGAAACAGTAGTTACGTAAGTGCATTCGAAAAGTAATATTATTATGATGCCGTTTTGTCATGGTGATGTGAAATTGTTACGAGGAAGGCTCAGGCTAAAGCTACTTGAGCAGAGACCAAGCTAATTTTGTTACATTTTCTTCTGAAAACCCAAATTTCTCAAATACATCTAGGTAGGCTCCACTAGCTCCGAAATCTTCCACAGCTAGTATAAGCCCCTTGGAGCCCACATACTCTCTCCACCCTAATGGAGAACCAGCCTCAACACTAAGTCTCTTCTCCACATTGGGAGGAAGTATAGTGTCTTTGTATGCTTCAGGTTGTTTGTCAAACAATTCCCAACAGACCAAAGAGACCACTCTTACCTTTCTTCCTTCTTCTCTCAGCTTCTTTGCAGCACCCTCACAAAGGCATAGCTCTGCTCCAGTTCCAATCAAGATAAGCTCTGGTTCATCATTGTTGCAGTTATCACTTATAACATATCCTCCCTTTTCAACACCTTCAGTTGTTGTCCCTGCCAAGTTTGCAGCCAGTTTTTGCCTTGATAATGCAATGACAGACGGTCCACCTCTGTGGTTGATTGCTACTTTATAAGCACCCGCTGTTTCATTACCATCCGCAGGCCTCAAAACTAGTAAGTGGGGCACAGCTCGAAGACCTGCAATTTGCTCAACTGGTTGATGTGTTGGGCCATCTTCTCCTAGGCCAATTGAATCATGCGTTAAAATGTACACCACTCCAGCATGGCTCAAGGCCGAAAGCCGGATTGAATTCTTCATGTAATCTGAAAAGATGAGGAAGGTTGCTGCAAATGGGATCAATCCACTACCATGTAAGGCAATTCCATTTGAGATTCCTGCCATGGCATGTTCTCGAACACCAAAATGGATGTTCCGGCCCCATGGGGTTTTTGGCTGGAAATCTTCAAATTCCTTTAAGAAGACCTTGTTTGAGCTTGCAAGGTCTGCACTTCCTCCTATTAGACCAGGAATGGATTTGGCAATTAGATTTAAACACTTCTCAGAATATCCACGGGTCGCATCTATTGGACCAGATTCTGACCATATCTGCATTCATCAAAAGACCAGAACTTCATAAGGTTATATGACCCAAGAAAATAAAAACGAACTTGCTAAACTTTCTCAGATTTAAATTTCTTGTAAATCTCTGTATGCAGTCCTATGTTGGACTCGCAGGCATTCCACTCCATCTGGAGACTGAAATCATGAAAGTTTGAATGCAATTGCTAGTTGATATCCCACTAGACTGAACTCTTTAGCAATGTTTTCAAGCAACACTAGGATGTATTCTTTTTGTAACATTTACTAGCAACATTTGGTAGCAACACTACACTGAACTCTTTTATAACATTTGCCAGGAACATTTTAATGCATTATTTGTAGAGGAAAAGTAAAAATTTGGCTTCAATTACCGGAAGAGCTGATTCCCACTCACGAGGAATTCCACCCTTAAGAAGAGTTGCGAATTCCTCTGCTTCACTAGGATATTTCTGTTTGTATTTCTCAAATGTTGCATTCCATTCTTTCTCTAAATTTTTTCCATATTCTGCTTGCTTCTGCATTTCTCTGCATTGCCATGAAAATTATAATCTAAACGATAGAAAAGTCATGTAAAACATAAAGAAAAAAAAATAGCATTCAAAGGGGTATGCACAAGAGATTTTACCTGCTTGTGTATAAAGAGGAACTACTCAAAAAATATGTATCTCTCTCACAAATTATTGTACAATATGGAGCAATTAAAAGATCAATCTAATATTTTCTGTAGCAAGTATAAGATTGGGGAATTGTTCTTGCATATTTGGCATGGATGTCTCTCTCGAGTATCATCTTAATTGAGCATCTCTTTCAATTTGCTAGATTGGAGGAAAGAGTACAGTTCAAGTTATAGTTCAAAATCCTTTCCAAGAAAGCCTACTATTTTTTCTCCTAATTCTCATGGGTTTTGAAAGACATCTTATGTATATCCTCATCTCTAATTCTAATTTGATGATAACCAAAATGAAGATAAAGTTAGGTGAAATAAACACCTTTTAGCTTACCTAACAAATCATCTATTATTAGGATAGGAAATTTATCTTTTATGGTGTATTTATTGAGCTCTCTATAACTTGGACACATTCACCAAGTGTTGACTTTCTTCCACATCATCACCACTAAAAATAAATAAGCACTCTAGCTATGCCCAATAATACCTATATGTAGCATCTCTTGTACCTGTAAGTAATCATCCTTTTTAGTGTGTTAGATGAGGTTCTACCTCACATTTGCATTGCAACCTCTGCAAAAAAAGCCTGGGACAGCCTCAAAACTGTCTATGAGGCTAAAAACAAGAACCAAATCCTTCATTTGCAGCGTCAGTTGCATTGTCTCCAAATGCAAAATGGTGAGAAAGTAGAAACTTTCTTTAGAAGAGTTGCTGAACTGAAAACTGCACTTCAAGCGTTAGGGGAAGAAGTCACTGATGACTCTCTTGTACCAATCGTTCTGAGAGCACTCCCCCATTCGTTCAGAGTGTTTGTTACATGTTTAAATGTGGCACATAAAACACCTTCATTTGAAGAACTGGTCAACTTGCTTCAACAGGAAGAAGCAATGTTTGGTGAGACCGACAGTCAAGACAATCAGGTCCTTGCAGCAAACCAAAAGGGAAAACAACCTGACCGTCGAAGTGGTCCATTACGATAGTCAAACCAAAGTCAAGACAACTCTTCCAACAAGAAAAAGAAATGCCTCATTTGTGGTAAAAAGGGTCATTAACTCAAAGAGTTCTGGTATAGCTCCTATGTCAATAGTGAATCCAGTAGCAAAAAGCCACAAAAATATTTTCAGGGGGATAAGAGGAAGAACCCCCAATGGCAGAAAAATCCTAACAAACAACAAGGCAATGTTGCATCAAGATGCAAATCAGATGAAGATTTCCTGTATGCTGCAAAAACAAAGGCTTCCACAACTAACAATTCAGTCTAGTATGTTGATTTTGGTACATCCAGGCATATGACAAGGGAACAAAAATGGTTTTGTGCCTTAACTCCATCCACCTCCTACGGGCATGTTCCATTGGGTGATGATACCTCATATAAAGTTAAGGGAATTGGTGATATTTCACTTCCATTGAGAACTCACACATGTCTACTTACAAAGGTTCTGTATGTTCTTGGGCTCACTAAGAACCTACTTTCAGTAAGTCAATTACTTGAGCACAACCTGCAAGTTGAATTAGATCAACTCAATGGTAAAAAACTTTGTCTTATCAAAGATAAAACTCGCAATGGGGCAATTGTAGCTCGTGCTTCAGGGGCAGGCAAGATGTTTCAGTTGATTGACGTTTCAAATAAAGATCAAGCCCTTGTTGTAAAAACCAACACATCCACAACTCTCTGGCATAGAAGATTCGGCCACCTCAGCTTCGGTTATCTTCTCGCATTGAGTAAGAGAAATATGGTAAGAAGACTTCCCCCCATACAAAAATATGAAGTTATCTGCTCACATTGTCTTGCCGGTAAACAACATAGGGCTCCTTTTCCTGCTACAGAAAACCGAGCCTCCAGTCCCTTAGAATTGGTTCACACCGATCTTTGCGGACCTATGCCTTGCAATCATTAGAATGCCTGGTATTTTCTTCTCTTTGTGGATGATTTTACAAGAAAAATGCGGGTCTATTGTTTGGCTCACAAGAATGAATCCTTGGAGAAATTCAAGGAGTTTAGAGCTCTTGTAGAACAGTCATCTAGTCAGGCTCTCAGAGCCCTTCGCTTAGATTGAGGGTGGGAATCACAAGTAAAAAATTTGGAGCTTACTTGCAGAAACATGGAATATAGAGATAGTTGACCACTGCACATACACCACAACAGAATGGTGTTGTTGAGAGGCGTAATCATACTATTGTTGAAATGGTGTGATGCATGTTGAAGGATGCAGATCTTGCTCTCGCATTATGGGCTGAAGCAGTTCACACAACAGTGTATTTGTTGAATTGAGCACCCACCAAAGTGCTTGAAAATATCACACCAGAAGTAGCTTGGACTAGAAAAAAGCCCTCCATTTCACATTTCAAAGTGTTTGGATGTACTGCCTTCATGCACGTCCCCAAGGTTCGGAGAACAAAATTGGATGATAAATCTGTAAAGTGCATCTTTCTTGGATATAGTTCAGAATCGAAGGGATATCAACTTATGGATATAGTAAAAAAGAAGGTGGGCATTAGAAGGGATGTAGTCTTTGATGAGAAATTTGGCAGCAGTGCCTCTTCCTCTCCATCCCCTATTTGTTCCTAAGCAACACAATTACTTGCACCTACTGATGAGGAAGTTGTAGAAGAGAAGGAACTTGATGATGAGAAGATAGTCGATGAAGAGACTCTAGATGAAATTTTGTTTCCATTGGATGAATTTCCTCCTCTCACATCCCCATCCTCATCTTCTGCACACAAGAAGATTCCTAAATGGTATCATGCCACCATAAAGGATGTTGAAGATGATGCAGTTGTTGAAACATCTTTTCATGGGCCTAAGACTCGCAACAAGTCTTGTGAAGAAGTGAATATGGCCCTTATGTGTACAATTATTGCAGAATTTTAAACCTGAATCAATGCAACAAGCTCTTGAGTCACCACCTTGGAAAGATGCTATGGATGTTGAAAATCAGGCACTTCTAAGGAACAATACATGGGAACTTGTTGATCTTCCATCAAGGAAGAAGGCTATTGGCTGCAAATGGGTTTTCCAGATCAAATACAAGGTAGACGGTAGCATTGACAAGTATAAGGCCCGACTTGTGGCTAAGGGCTATGCACAAAAGGAAGGAATTGATTATGATGAGACTTTTCCCCTACAACAAAGATCAAGACTATCTGTACGATATTGGCTATGGCAGTGCAGTTTGGGTGGAAAGTTCACTAGATGGATGTCAAGAGCGCCTTCCTTAATGGAGATCTCATGGAGGAAGTCTATATGACTCAATCAGAGGAATACATTGCACATGGGCAGCAACACAAAGTATGCAAACTCATAAAATCCCTCTATAGTCTTAAGCGGGTTCCTCGAGCCTGGTATATCAAGATCGATGAGCATCTCCTTAACCATAGATTCATCAGGAATCCATATGATCCCAATCTCTACCTCAAAGAGCAAGGAGGGGAGATTGTCATTCTAGTTGTTTATGTTGACGATCTGGTCATCACAGGGAGTTCTTCGCAGATGATTGATGCAATGAAGAATGATCTCAAACAATCGTTTGACATGACAGATCTCGGGCTCCTACATTATTGTCTTGGACTTGAAGTGTGGAAAAAGAAGAATCAAATGTATGTTTCTTAGATGAAGTATGCCAAGACATTGCTCGAGAGATTCAACATGGAAGATTGCAAACCTATGTCGACCCCTATGGAGACAAGTTTGCAACTTTCCTGCCATGATCCATCTGCTCAGGTGAATGCTACTCTTTATCACCAGTTGATTGGGAGTCTCATCTACCTAATCTATACCAGGTTGGATATCAATTTTGTTGTCAATTATCTTTCTAGGTTTATGTAGGAACCTAAGGTTGTTCATTGGAAGGCAGAAAAGAGGGTTTTGAGGTACATTTGTGGTACAGTGGAATATGGCCTAGAATATAAGTAGAATGCAGATTCTTCATTGTATGGATACATGGATGTGGACTATGCAGGTTCGGTGGATGATAGGGAGTCTACTTCAGGCTTCATTTTCTTTCTAGGATCTGGTCCAATTTCATGGGAGAGCAAAAAGCAAACCACTGATGCTCGCTCTTCCATAGAGGCAGAATATCGTGCTATAGGGGAGCTATCTATGAAGCGATATGGTTACGTCGCATTTTGAAAGGTATGGGTGTTCTTGATACAAGTCCTACCACTTTGTTCTACGACAATCAGAGTGTGTTGAAGCTTGTTCACAATCCGGTCTTTCATGAGCGTACCAAACATATTGAGGTTCAGTGCCATTATATCCATGAGCATGTTCAACAACAAAATATACAGCTCCAGTTTTGTCTGACTCAAGAGCAATGTGCAAACTTTTTTACCAAATCACTTGCAGCTGTGAAGTTCAAGGCTTTCCAAACTTTCATGCTTTGGTCTCTTGGGCATGTGATGTAATAAGCGGGGGTTTTAGAATAGTTTTTGTTTATTACATCATTATTATAATAAAATATAACTACTTACGTAGTTATCATGTAGTTGATCGGGTATGCCCAATCAGGTTGGTAAATAACCAACCTTCTTTATATTTATTCATGCCTTCCCTCATAATCAAATTGCTCGATTTATCTCATTTGTTCATCAAGTAATTCTTCAACTTGCCTTCTAATCTCATCATTCTCTTTGGGAGTCAATCTATATGCAACCTTGTTTGGAAGGCTAGCCCCTAGAATCAAGTCCATGTGATGGCTAATACTTCGCATAGGAGGCAACTCATCAAGTAAAATCAATTGCAATAATATCCTTATGTTCCTCCAAGATATCTTGTATCTCCTTAGGTAGATCATCCAACTTTGTAGAGGTAAGCAACTCCTTGGGTTTGAGCACCACAACAACTCCCATTTCTTCCTTCTTCATGATATGTAAGAACTCTTTTCCACTCACCAACATTATCTTGCTACTGCTGTTATTACTGCTGTCCTCTTCTTGTTCATGCATAGGCAGCAAAGTATGTTTGATTCCATCCTTTTCAAAAGTATAGGTATTACTTCCCCCATCATGTACGACCTTCTGATCAAACTTCCAAGGTCTACCAAGCAATACATGACACACATCCATGAGCATGATATCACACATCACACTATCCTTATAACTACCAATTTGAAATTCTACTAAGGCCTATTCATCTACCAACAAATGGTGCCCCTTTTGTAGCCAAGAAACTTTATAAGGTGTGGGATGTTTAGTTCTCTTATGACCTAGTTTATCCACCATTTCAATAGCCACTAGATTATTAGTACTACCACATCAATAATCAATTTGCATCACTTACCTTTAGCCTTGCACTTTGTCTTGAATAAAGGTCTTCTTTGTTCCGTTCTCTACTCTCCTTTGGTGGCTTCAACAACACTCTCTTGAGCAACAAAGACTCTCCAGTCTCAAGTTCCTCATTGTGATGAGTAGGTGATCCCACACTTTCTTGATCTGCTTGCATGATCTGATTGCTCCTTTCAAACCTTGTGTGACTTTCCCTTGAGAATTCCAAACACTCCCAACTCTTATGACTAGCATATTGATTCCCTTTGAAACACTTACTTGCAAAACCTCGTCCTCTACCTTGATAACCACCTCTACCAAATGATCTTCCTCCTTTGTTTTGATAACCTCCTCTTTCTTGATTGACTGGGCCACTACAACTACTAGCCCCTTCATCTTGATGGGATTGTTGTCCCCTACTAGCCTGCTGTCCCCTTCCTCTTTTTCTCCCTTGTTGATTTTGCTTCCTTACGAGCTTCTCTTTTGCCTTAATGGCAAACTAATAGGCTTCCTCAAGAGTTCTAGGGGACACTAAACTTAGCTCATCTTGAAGATTGTATTTCAAACCATTAAGCTATCTTGCTACCTTCTCCATATCCTCTTCATTGTGGCCAAACTGAATCACCAACTTGTAAAACTCTCTCGTATATTCTTTTACTGACATATCCTTTTGCTTGAGATTCTACAATCTTTTAAAAAGATTGGTAAATTAATAGTCTCCCAGAAGGAACTTCACCTTCAATTTGGCAACCCTTCGATCCCATGAAGTGATCTTTTCCTCGCTCTTCTTTCGTCTTTTAGATTGTACGTAATCCCAACACATTGCAACGTGGCCTTTGAGCCTTGTACAGGCGAACTTAACTTTCCTTTCTTTTGCAACTCCTTCGTACTCAAAATATTTGTTCAGATCATTAATCTAGTCAATGAGTTATTCCCCATTTAGGCTTCCAGAATAAGTAGGGACCTCTATTTTTGGTTTGGCTCCCACACTCATAATGGCCCTTATTAATCTTTCTTCCACTCCTTTTGGTTCTTCTCGAACATCTTCATCAGTTTGGGATTGCTCTTCTTCCCCACTTTCACTAGCATCATCAATGACTATTCCCCTTTATTGTGCCTACTCCATGGCGTCCATTCTTGTTGATAGTTTTTGTAACAGCTCTAGAACCCCTTCTTCATGGCCTCTTCGACCACCACCTCGAAAACCTCCTCTTCTCATCCTTCTTGGTGGCATTCTGCCCACTTTCCAATCTCCCAATTTCTTATAGCTTTGATACCAAGATAATGGCAGCCCGAGTAGTTGCAAACAAAACAGTAACACTTCGAGTAACAAAAGACAACAATAAACAACAATCACAAACCACATAATGCTTCCCCAAACAATTACTTCCCCAAACATTTAGGTCGATCCTTTTCCAAGGGTTATAGGAACATTGGCAAAACACATCCCTTACAAAAAGAAAAAAAAAGCTAAGCTTATCAACAACAATGAAAGGAACACAAAACTCATTCCTCATTCAAGTGACAAGAAACAAAGCTTTTTAAGTATCAGTGAAAGGAAACAGTTCCATTGAACAAAACCAAGAAAACCAGAGTTAAATGTGTATTGAGCAAAGTGAAACTGATTACAATGAAAGCCAATTCTCAAAGGAATCGACCCCCTTATTGTTTAGCTTGATTACTCCCGCTGCTTGGTTTTCTTTCTGCTAATTAATCATCGCCCAATCTGAAACCTCACTTCTCTTTTCTTGACTCGATGCCAACTCACTTTGCCTCTGCAACCACAGATTGGGCTCCTTCCAAAACCCTTGATCCTTTCTTGTTTTTTTTTTTGTAGAATCTACCAAAACCATTCAAGAGGCGACAGGTAAGAAAATTGTGCATCAACTAACTCAACCATCTCTACCCTACAAGAGATTCGGGAAAGACAAGATTCAAGGATCTTGAAGACAACCAAAACTGGCCACATGTCATAGAGAAGAAAAACAAAAACAGCCAATATCAAACTAAAACCAAAATTGAAGGGAAACGCTCGATGCCCCTACATCATGGTTATAATTGTTCTAGGAACTGTTAATGATTTTCTCGATTTTGGCTTGATACATTGCAGCTTTGATTGTAATTTCGCTATGCTTTAATGCCTTTACTTTGTGTGGGTTCCATAGTAGAGCTCTCATTAATATACCAAAAAAAATCTCAAAAGAATTCTAGAACACTATTACTTGCATACTGCAATTTCCAAATCTAGGCGCATTCAAATCATCATGCAAGCTTTCATCTCTTTCAAAATCCAGTTTACCGATTCCAAGTTAGATTACTCCAATTTCCTATGCTGTGATTTCAGCTTCTGCACTTCAACTGCAATCTTTAACTTAGGTTCTTCCAAATCGTAGTTTATGGATTCCAAAATTAAGTTATTTACACTTTTGTATGCCGTGATTTCAGTTTTCTACACTTTAAGTTATATCATGAACTTCAGCATTTTGTTAGTTCTATAGGCTGCCACTGTGGTCTTGAGGACACTATCATGAGTTATTATCCACCAATAAAAGTTTAAATGCATATTTAATATATAATTCGTAAATATTTTTTTGTTTTTTTTAAATTTAAGAAGAAAGCATGCACTCTATTTAACCTTTCATTGCCAATGAATCCTATGTCATTTTTGGAAGTGAGAAAAATCATACCTATAGGTCATTGGAATCACATAAAATTGTTTTCTATCTTCCCAATTCACTTTTTTCCTCATTTGCTCAACATCTTCATCATCAAATGTTCCATGGTGAGCTTTGGATGTTCCCTCCTTCTTGGACAACCTTCCAATGAGAGTTTTGACCTGCTTAAGAAGCTTCATGATTACTAAACTATGCTTTTTTAAAAATGTTGTCAATACATGTTTGACTAGTGCTGAATTATATTCTTTCAGAATATGTCTACCATAAATAGCAATACTTAAATAACAAGCGCAATTTATTTCTTGACTGCTAGCTTGAACAACATTGCACATCAAAATTTTAAAAAATTCCATCTGTAACATCGGATTATGTCTATATATTACCTTAATAAATGTAGGCTTTTCAGTTTCATTGAAAGCAGTAAGAAGTGCTCTACGAAAAGAATCCATGTCTTCATGTATGTTATCAACTGCAATAGTATTCCAGCCAAGAGCTCTAAATCGGCCACAAATGTCTTCAGAAAATGCAAGACTAGTATCTCCATCAATTGTTACATGGTTATCATCATATATTACTGTGAGTTTATTAAGTTTCCAGTGTCCCGCCAATGAAGCTGCCTCATTTGATATTCCCTCCATTGCACATCCATCACCCATAATGCAAAACCTGGAGAAATATAGTGTCATTTCTTTCAGAAACTGGGAAGAAACTTTTACAACAATCCCAAAAGACTATACATAGTACTCTCTATTAAATGCACAAAGCATAGAAAAGGAGATTACATGTTTATAATATTTTAAACATTTTGAAAACCATAAAAATTCTGAAACATGTGGAAGATCTGAAGATTTATCCTTTGTATTATAATTTGGTGTCTAAAAGATGAAGAAAACATCATCCTGCTAACAATCTAGAACAGTTTGAAAATTGTGTTCTTGAATTCTAATGTGATCATTCATCTTTCAAATGACAAAAGATTCTTACGTCCGGTGATCAACAACCACTGTATCTGGCTTGTTAAAACGTGCTGCTAGATGTTTCTCTGCAAATGCGAAGCCCACTGCATTTGCAACTCCTTGTCCCAGAGGACCTATTTCAATTTTTGACAGAACATGTGTAAGGTGTCTGACATGCTTTTCCTATGACAAGGTTCTTGAAAAATATTATATTAAGTTTTTCAAGGTGAATTGAAACAGAAGGCAACTGAAAGAAAAGTACTAATGTATAAGCTTTTTAATTTTGTTTGAGATGTATGAACAAGCTTTCAAAATCATATCTGCCCATTGTCTTTAGCATAAAGGACATGAGATTACCAGTGGTAGCCTCAACACCAGCAGTTATTTCGTTCTCTGGATGACCAGGTGTTCGGCCACCTAACTTGCATAATCTTTTTAAGTCTTCTATCTGCAAATCATAAAAATAAAAAATAAAAACATTAAATCGTACAAATGACCAGAAGAATCAAATGGGTTTGGATAAAAATAATACTAAAAGAGATTAACGCGTCTCCAAAATTAAGTTAAAAATGATTATACTATAGAAAATGCCTCCAAAAATAAATTTCAAGTTGGGCAGAAGAAACACAAGTAAAAATGCAAAAAACAAAGTCAAGGAATCAAATATTTGGAAAACTTCACGAGAAACTCTTTCTTTTAGTTTTTAAGTAACTGTACCCAAAAATGACTTACTGCTCATAGATGTTTCATTTCATTTTTCATTAGAGATTTCCTTGTTCTAATATTCAGTAAAGATTAGTAACAGTTCTATTTTGAACAATATTTTTGGATCAACTGATTTTGTCTCCAACTCTTAGCAATGAAGTGAGCCACTTTAAAGAACAAAAGGCCACCTCGGCCAAAAATTACAGTTTCATTGAAGTTGGCAAATAAATGCATATAAAGATTTTTAATATATGAAAATAGGAAACAATTAATGTTTTGAAGTTGCACAAAAATACATATCAAATATGCAAATAGGAAACATCTAATGTTTGAATATATGCCAATTAACTTAATCAAATACAAAATCCTTTTTTTCTTCGGCACAGTTTCTAGAACATACAGTGTCTGGAGAAGAACTAGACCCATGGAGTTAATGATGCAGCTATCAAGAGAACAAGAAAAAAACAAAAACCTTGAAAGACATGATATTTATTTTTTCCCCTAGAAATGTATCTTATATTACATCAAAAAACATGTTAATTTATTTTTTCAAAGAAATGCATCTAATGTTACATCAAAGAACATGATAATCATAGCAGATTGCTAATGGGATTAGCAGCGAAACTAACATCTAAGATTGTGTCCCACAACATAGAGATTTGACTTCACTACAACAAAAAGCAGTCTTTGCTTCTCACAATATAGTGAACCCCTTCATAAAGGACAGTGATTCCCCTATATTCTAATGTTACAACGAAGAACATGATAATCATAGAAGATTGCTATTGGGATTAGCAGAGAAACTAACATCTAAGATTGTGTCCAACAACATAGAGATTTGACTTCACCACAACAAAATGCAGTCTTCGCTTCTGTCATATAGTGAAGCCCTTCATAAAGGACCATGATTCCCCTAAATTGAACAGACTCCAAAAGAATTTGCTCATGAAAAGTAGCCTTGCATCTTGTTTTCCACAAAAAAACAATGGAGAATATATGAATTGTATTGTAGACATATCCCTGGTTTAAAATAAACACACAATCCTTCCGAAAGTATGGAATTTTTTTTGTTATAGTACTGAAAGCATAAATTCAACATAAAGCATGCATTCCTTGCATATAATGTGGGAAAACTCTATCCCTGTGGAGGTTGCAAAAGTAAATGGGGATGCAAGTGTTTGTGACAAAATTTCTAAACAAATGATCTTGTAGGTGTTAATCATAATCCTGGAAAAAGAAGAGTTAAAAGGATGCATTTTCAAGGAGAGAAGCAGAAACTAGAAGCCCAAACCAGTACCAATGGCCCATCCAAGAGGCATGATCTAGGTTGATTTTTAATAATCTTAATCACTTGTTTTAGGATAACCACCATATGAACAAGGGACATGGCCACAAGCATATGGCTAAGAGATAAGTAGGGGATACCTACTATGAAACCATCCAGGTTCAAAACAGAAAACAAACTTTTGCCAAAATATCTCCTATGTACTCACTAGGTTGAATTCTAAATGATCTCTAATTAATAAGTACTAGGAAATTCCATAATAGTGCTATGCCTTTAATCCATTGATGGTATTGGGATATGTGTAACCAACTTGTGGCTAGCATAACCCTTAATTAGGTTATATAATCATTTACGTACCATTATATACATAGTTTGGTTGGCCTAGGTGGCATCCAAGGCATAAGTATGGTATATAAAGAAGGTAGTAAGTAGTAGGTGATCATAATGTTGTGAATTCTATTTCTTGTTGAAGACTTTTGGATCCTTTCCTCCTCAAAGTGGCTCATTATTATTGAGCACTTACAAGTATTTATATCATATTTCCAACTATTTGTTGTTGCATTTTTTTATTGTACAAGTTATTTCATTACACTGGTATTGGAGCATGATCTTGGCATCTAGAAGGCAAAAAACAAGTTGATTTTTTTTCTGAAATTTGGTGGGTTAATCAAGGACAGATAGAAGTAGCTAGAGTCTAAATTAGAGATCATTTGAAGTTGATTTGAAGAAGCTATTGCAAAATTAGGGTTTTCACCAAATTCACTCCCAAGATTGCAAATCAACAAAAATTTGGGAGGCTTTTTAAGGAATGTTAGTTCCAAGTATAACATCTTATTTTGATTTTCTTTGTGTAAGCTATTGTCAAATATATTTGGGAAGCATCATGATAGGTGCACAAACTAGAGGCCAAGGCAATAATTCTCACACAAAAAGAAAAAAATCCTAACACAAATGATATAGATTCAAGGTTAGGATGAGGTGGAACATCATATTTTATGTGTTCTTTAGCAAATAAAAAATACAGTAATTGGAAGAAAGTATAGACAATATGTAGTTTGAAATCAAAGAAGAAGTGGCTAGCATCAAGTCTAAAATGAGAGAACAATGGGAAAGGGAAATACCACAACTCCAAGAATCTATCTAGAAGATATCATTCTCATAACCAATGGAGCAACCTCATAACCCACTCTCTTCCAACTCTTCAAGCAATCAAGGTGGACTGCTTGAAAAAGTGAATCCTAATCCAAATGCCAACATTCATTTTGGATATGCATAAGTTTGATGGGAAGGATCCAATTAGTTGGATAAATCAAATGGAGATTTTTTTTGATGTAAATCAAATTCCAAGTGGGAAGAGGGTGACAATGGCTTCCTTGTATTTGGAACTTGTGAAATTCATTTGGTACTGATGGCTATGTGCTCAACGAAAGAAAAAGGCTCTCACTTGGTTAGTTTTATGGAGGAGTAATAGTTGCACTATATCAATTGTGTATCAAAGAACTTCTTTAGCTAGATAGTCAAACTACAGAAAACAAGATTAGTCAAGGATTATATTTAGCAATTTCAAAACCTATTCTTGCAAGAATTTTTTTTATAGATAACTTAAATGACTTATTTTTGGGTGGGCTCAAGGATCATATCCAACATGAGGTACACATGCTTAATCCTTCTACTATATCTAAGTCTTTTATCCTTGCATGTAGGGAAAAGGAGAATTTTGTAGCTCCTAGAAGGCAGAGGTTCAGTGGCACAAGGGAGGAGATTTTCAACACAACCATCTCTCAACCCACTGGATTAACTCCTCAAAAAATTGAAGAAAAAAAGGGAAAACAGGTTTTGTTTTAACTATGATAGCAAATATGGTTGAGGACATAAATGTGCTAAAAAGAGAATTTTCTACATTGAAGGGCCTAGTGGGGAAGAAGAAGATGAAGGACAAATATTAGAGGTTGGGAATGAGCCAAATGAGCAACTAGGAGATACCGAACCAAATATTTCTTGTCATACAATTTCAAGAATTAGCACCCCACAAAATCTCAAGGTAGTGGGTTTCTTGAAGAAAGAGAGATAACAATGTTGATAGACTCAGGAAGCACTCACAAATTCATCAACAAGAAGTTATTTGCTTTCCTAAATTGTTTTATCTATCTAACTCTAGAATTTTAGGTCATGATTGTAAATGCGGGAACTATTAATTGTTGAAGGAAATGCAATAAATTAAACTTTCCATGGAAGATTATTGACTATAATTCCCTATGTTTTCTATCTCCATGGTTGTAATAGACATTGTTTTGGGAGTCCATTAAATTACTACATTGAGGAAAATTGAGATGAACTTCTAGGAACTATTCATGTGTTCTTACTTAGAGGTAGGATAGTTGAATTGAGAGGGTTGCAAGAAAAGCCTCCACAAATGGTAAGCTCTCATCAAATACAAAAGATGCTTAACAAGGAGGCAAATAGGTTGGTGGCCCAATTGTTTCCATTAAAATCCTATAAGTGAAAGGTTCCTACATTGCTATATTTGCAAGCAATTGTGAATAGTCACTTAGTAGTTTTTGGGGATATGCCAAAAGGTTGCCTCCAAAAAGAGATCATGACCATGCCATTCAATTAGTACCTGGGAACCAATCACCCAACATCAAGGCATATAGGTACCCATATATATAGAAACGAGAGATCAAGAAGATGGTACAAGAGATGCTAGAGACAAGTATTATTAGGTATAAAGCGCTTACTCCTCTCTAGTAGTAATGGAATGCAAGAATGATGAAACCTAGAAAATGTGTCTTGATTATAGAGAGCTCAACAAATACAACATAAAAGATAAGTTTCCAATCCCAATAATTGATGATTTGTAATATAAACTTAATGGTGCTATTTATTTTACCAAACTTGACCTTCATTCTAGTTATTATCAAATCAGAATTAAAGATGAGGATGTACATAAGATAGCTATTTGAATCCATGAGGACCACCAATAATTTGTGATGATTCCTTTTGGCCTCACAAATGCACCATCTACATTTCAAAGTTTGACACACTCTATCTTCAAACCATTTTTGTGAAAATTTATTATGATATTTTTTGATGATATCTTCATATATAACAAAACTTGGGAGGAACACTTGTAGTGTGTAAATTGGGTTTTGGACATTATTGAATAGAATTAGATTTATGCTAAGCCATCCAAGTGTGTTTTTGGAGTTAAATAGGTGTAGTACTTGGGTCATATTTTTCACATAAAGGAGTTAAGGCGAAGCCTCACAAGATCAAAGGCATAGTAGAATAGAAAGTGCCTAGGATGCTCAAAAGCCTAGATAATTTCTTAGGGCTTTCTAGTTACGATTGCCAATTTGTAAAAAAATATGTTAGCATAGAAACACCTCTCATACCTTTGTTGAAAAATGATTCCTTCCAATAGAATGAGGCTGCACCAAGGAATTTGAGAAGCTAAAGGAAGACATGTGCACAACTCCAATTTTAGCTACTCCAAATTAGATTCTAAAACCTTCATTGTAGAATGCGATGCTTCTAGGCATGTCATAGGAGTAGTTCTTATGTAGTCAAACAATGAAGAACTTATCTAATAGGAAGACACTTTAAGGTAAATACAAATCATAGTAGTCTCAAATACTTCTTGGAACAAAGGTTGTCATCTAAAGAACGAAAGACATGGGTCACAAAGATGTTGGGATATGACTTTGAGATCATATATAAGAAAGGAAAGGATGATTTTGTGGTTGATGCTCTATTAAAAAGGGATAAGCCCACAAAGTCACTATTGTATGCAATTTCCATATTGTAGGGAGATTTGGTGGCTGAGGCACAAGAAGAGTGCAAGAAGGACATGGATACTCAAATTCTCATTTAAAAGATCCAATAGGATGCAAATGTGTCAGAAAAAATTGCATGGAAATGAAATGCTCTATTGTACAAGGATAGGTTCTACCTATGTAAAAAATCAACCCTTAACTCTTAAGTTAGGGTTTGGAAGAACTACATGCTTCTCCAATAGGTGTGCACTTGGGATTATTGAAGAGTGATCATAAAATTAAGAAAGATTTCTTTTGGGATGGGCTCAAAGGGGATGTCTAAAAATTTGTAACAAAATGCATGATATGCTGAAAAATAAAGGGGGGACAATTAAAATTTCATTTCTTTTGCAATTCCTATCTACTCCAAACCAAAGATGGGAAGAGGTATCCATGGATATCATCACAAGTTACCTAGGCCTAAAGGAAAAAATGACATCATAGTTGTTCTGGATCAACTCACTAAATATGCACATTTTTGTGCTTTTTCACACCTAATTGCAGCAATAGTTATAGCAACAAATTTCATGGATACAAGTAATTTTTGGACTAACTTATTCTCATGTTCGGGCATTCAACTTGCTTATAGCTTGTTAGATGGATAGACTAAGGTGGTCAACAAGTGCTTGGAGGGCTATCTTTAATGTTTTCTTCAAATAAGCAAGAGAGATGGGTGCAGTGATTGCCACTAGTAGAACGGTGCTATAACACTTCTTTCCACACTTTATCCAAAATGTCTCCATTTTTGGTACTATATGGGTACCATCCACCATCAATCACCTCTTCTTTTCTACCGCATCCAAAAGTTAAGAGAAGTTGAATAACGCATTCAACACCAACAAGTGGTACTCTCGAGTCTTAGGTAGAACTTGTCATGCCCCGCCATAAATCACAAACCCACCGCAACAATAATTGCTTATCAAAGAGCCCCCGCAACCTATCTTAGACTCATAATAAGCGCTGACCAAGGAGATAAGGAAAGCAACGACCAAGATGGGAAGTGATGACTCTTCAATGGGATCCGATAAGAATTAGTCAAGGAAAAGCATCAACCCATAAGGAAATAAATAAGTAATAATTAAAAGGAAGGAGGCAGCGCTTGGCAAGTAATAATTAAAAGAAAGGAGGCAGTGCTTGGTTGAAGGGTGCGTTTCTTGTTAAATGAATGGATGTGACTTCCCCACCATAGAAGATATAAAGAAACAAATGAGTGGGGAGAGGAATCATTGAAGGAGATGGGATATTATATGAATAATTTGCATTCAGAAAAACAATAGCCATTTGATTTAATAAGTGATTGGCACACAACATGATTGCATATATTGCTTAATATGTAATCTCTTATGTATCCTTAATCTAGTTACTAATGGGAATTGCTAATCTATTTAGACTCTTATAATTATTGATTTAATCTATTTGTTTCCCTACAAGCAATCATGCATGGATTAGCAAGGAAACATGATTGGGAGAGGCAGCAGACCGGTTCCCACAATATAAGTAGGCAACCCCATGTTGGATAGACGAGAATTCCTACCACTTGTGGGCCAAGGGGTGTTATACCATGCTCTTGGGCTTAATTGTGATGAACAGTCTCTAGGCGACCTATCGTGCTTTTCTCTCCAATCCCTACCATGATTGGTTATTGGAAATGAAACTATAGATTAGATCCAAGTAGGTGATGTTTATCTTAATTGTTCATTTATTCTTAAGTTCAATAACTTTAATATGATTTAATTTTAGAATACTATTTGTAAAACAAATTATATTTTTGGAATTGTTACTTTTTTGGAAAAATCAGGCATACCCCAATTAGGGGACATTACAATTGGTATCGGAGCATTAATCCTGCCAGCCTGCAAGAGAAACCTACTTTAACAACCATTCCATTAGGATTAACTATTTATCCCTCTTCTTAAGTAAATCAAAAATAAAATCAAGTAGGCCAACATTGCATTTCTATATGTGTGTGTCTTTCACGTGTATGCTTCATGTCTTACGTGTATTTATGTGTATGCTTTGTATCCTACGTGTATTTATATGTATGCTTCGTGTCTTACGTGTATTTATGTGTATGCTTCATGTCTTACATATATTTATGCCTAATGTGTTTATTCCATGTGCGTTTATGATTAATTTATGCCTAACAATTATGAAAATGCCAAATCTATCTATCTAGACTCCATAAGAGCTTTAGAATACTGTTATAAAATCTGTCAAATGCTTCTTGGGCTAAGAAAGTTATTTTGATGTATTTTGGCCATAATAAAGAAAACAAAATTAGACAGCACATGAGACATGTCCTTTCATATCTTGGGACAATTTTCTACATATAAATTTAAACCAACAGAAAAACAGGAATATTAACAAGTTTGTATTTGTGCACTTTGAACCCTTGCAATATCCTCTCAACATATTTTTTGATTCAACTAGAGTTTTCAGTATAAACAATCATTTACAGTTTCCATAACTGAATTAAAGTTTGTGACACCAAGATATTTTATAGCAATTTGACATGACAATTGATATTTGACGTCCTTCATCATTCCCTTATTAATTTTAATACAAGGTTATATTTTCCCTATTAATAATAAACACAAGAATAAATGTTGAAGTATGACTGCACTATGAGAGTTGAATGTATGCCACATTTTCATTGTTATCATAGGATTATATGTCCAAAAGGAATGAATCTCTCCAATGGATTCACCTCACCACCATCATATGCCAAAGAGAGATAAGTAACCCAAAATCAAGATTCAAACAAATATTAAAACCTAATTAAGTACAAAACATGATTGTACATGATCTGTCACTATGTCAAGCTTCTTATGAATATTAAATAGTCAAACTCATAACATTTTCAATTATGTTAAGGTACAAATATCACACAAACAATTAGGATTCAATAAACACATTTCTACCACCTATCTATGAAGAGATTCTATTGCAGAATAAAGATCATTTATTAGGGAAAAGGGAATTATTTTAACTAAGGTAGATAATATCATCTACAGTGCATCACCATAATGTTGATATGTTTTGCACCTTGGGTGAGGGGGAAGGAAGACCATCATTAATAGAAAACATCACCATTAAGATCATAGATGTGTGTCATGCTTCTAATCCTCATCTTAATATGAGGGAAGCTGCCAAAGGTTGCTTGGTTGGCTTTACATCTGCAAAATGCGATTGCTTTAAAAAAATATAAGGTCTTTGGAGATTCACCTATTGATTTACTCATACATATATCCCAAAAAATCACAATCCTTGAGATCACTTAAATTTCTAGGTAGATCTCCCTGAAAAGACTTAAAGCATCTTTATTAACACCATTTATGCACTAAAAAAAAAAAATATCTGAGCAATCATCCATGCCAAAACAGAAATTTGGAGCGAATGTAATGAAGACAGCTCAATTCTTTAAGAACATACAAATAACAGATTTTGACTCTTAGAGAGATCTTCAAAAATATTTGGAAAGAACCATTGGCACTATAAATTGAGGGTTATGTTTTGAGATTTATCATAGGATATGTTCATCAAACTTCATCTGAGGTAGGAACACATTTATTCTAATAAAGAGTAAGATCATAATGCACAATCAAATCCATAATACATATGATCCATCCCACACTCACGTGAAACAATGGCGATGCATGCATCAACCTTGTAACATTGGTCTAGTGATATAGAAAATATTTTGAGATCATTTCATCCAAGACTCTTCTTCTCCTAAGCCATTTTTCTCAATAAGAGTAGCTCTACATCCAAGATTAAATATCAAGGACACCAATATTAGGTATCTAAGATAAATTTGATATAAGTCAATGTGCACCCAATTTATTATATGTCTATTTTAAGTTACAATGTGGGACCATAACCCACAACTCCCAGGATCATTTTCACTTCTTAAACTCTAAAAAAAAAGAAATTGATATTGTTTAAACGAATTAGGTAAAACAATACCCTGCTAAGATATGAAAATCATCTTAGTAGAATTGGATATTAGTGTACACCTATAAATTTAAGTCCTATTATTGCTATGAATGCTAAGACGTTGTACATTTTTTTTAGGACTTGATCAATCCAATAAGTTTAAACTTGAGTGTCAACTAGAAAATGTGTACTTGGAAGGTTATAACATGTCATTAATTACCTATAAGTCTATGACAAGGTGATATATGTTGAAAGATGTTTTAGGCAGTTTTATTACATCCTCATTAGAAACAAACTCACCTCAAAACTTGGTTTGAACGATTATGTGAAATGAAGTATACTTTATCTAAAGAAAAATGTCATTTGATTGTTTAGAGAGAAAATATGCCATGTAGTAAAAGACATCTAGATCCTTTTACTCAAAAGTGGTTTCACACAAATGAGTGGACTATTGATATTCACAACATTCCCATAGTTCATCATGATGAAGGATGAAACATTTTTTCGATCAGCCTAGATTTCAAGAAGGGTAATTAGGAGTTTGTATTCCTTGCTCCAAAGCCTTGTGGTAATGAAATAAGAGAAAAATTGTCTTAAATAACAAGTCTTTTATTAAGAGTTATTGGGAAATAGTAGTACATGAGTGAGAAGAATATTGGACAATAAATTGTCCTCATGCTTTAGAGGATAGTATTAACCTTATTGGTAGTCGAGCTAAGACAAGTATACTAACAACTACTCGCCACAAACACCATTGTAGTATAGAGTTAGACATAACCAAGGCAATTGGCACTAGTTGTAGAATTTTCAGATTCCTAATTATATCAAAGTATCGCAACCAAAGCTAATTACGTCACAAGAAGGAGAAATGCCTAAGAATTACAAATTTACAAGGTTGATTTGGGGTCTTGGTGACTTCAAAGAGCACCTTAGCTTGTGATTGCTTAAGGACAAGCAATTTTGGGAAGGGTAGACGATCATGCCCCACCATAATTCATAACCGCAGCAATAATTGCTGACCAAAGAGCTCCCACAGCATATCTTAGACTCATAATAAGTGCTGACCAAGGAGATAAGGAAAGCAGCGACCAAGATGGGAAGTGGTGACTCTTCAAGGGGATCCAATAAGAATTAGTCAAGGAAAAGCATCAACCCATAATGAAATAAATAAGTAATAATTAATAGGGAGGAGGCAGTGCTTGGTAAGTAATAATTAAAAGAAAGGAGGCAGCACTTGGTTGAAGGGTGTGTCTCTTGTTAAATGAATGAATGTGACTCTTCCCACCATAGAAGATATAAAAGGGGAAACAAATGAGTGGGGAGAGGCATCATCGAAGGAGATGGGATATTATATGAATAATCTGCATTCAAAAAAACATCAGCCATTTGATTTAATAAGTGATTGGTACACAACATGATTGAGTATATTGTTTAATATATAATCTCTTATGTATCCTTAATCTAGTTACTAATGGGAATTGCTAATCTATTTAGACTCTTATAATTATCGATTTAATCTATTTGTTTCCCTACAAGCAATCATGCATGGATTAGCAAGGAAAAATGATTGGGAGAGGCAACAAACTGGTTCCCACAATATAAGTAGGCCACCCCATGTTGGATGGACGGGAGTTCCTACCACTTGTGAGCCAAGGGGTGTTATACCACGCTTTTGGGCTTAATTGTGATGAACAATCTTTGGGCAACCTATCGTGCTTGCCTTTCCAATCCCTGCTATGGTTGGTTATTCGAATGTAACTATAGATTAGATCCAATTAGGTGATGTTTATCTTAATTGTTCATTTATTCTTAAGTTCAATAACTTTTATATAATTTAATTTTAGAATACTATTTGTAAAACAAATTATATTGTTGGAATTGTTACTTTTTGGGCAAAATCAGGCATACCCCAATTAGGGGACATTACAAAACTTGGCAATGGCATAGAACAAATTGAAGTTGCATGTTGATTAGCACCATAGTGAAAGGACTTCTCAAGTAGGAGATTGGATCATATTAGTAGATGTCACTAAAAAAATAGAAAATGAATAACAAGTTTGCTCCAAAGTACTATGGCCCTTATAAGTGTTTGCAAATGATTTGTGGCATGGCATACAAATTGGAGTTACCTAAGTCAACAAAAATCCATGTCTTCCATGTTCCCTATTTGAAGTAGGTTCCTAGAGAAAGAGTTTCAGCCCAAATTGAGTTACTAGAGAACGATGAGGAGGGGAAAAATGATTTCATAACCTAAAGGAGTGCTTCAAACACACACTAAGAGGCAATAAATAAGGGCCATCATAGAGTATTAGATCAAAGTGAAAGAATTCTTCAATTGAAGATGCTACGTGAGGAAATAAAGATTTTGTGCAAATGCATCTATAGTTGATCCGTGTTGAGGACAACACTTCTTTGATGAAGGGGGTCATGCTACACCCTTAAGCCATTAATTGTATTTGGATATGGGTAGCCAACTTGTAGCTAGCATAACCCTTAATTAAGTTATACAATCATTGAGATAGCATTATATGGGTAGTATAGACTGCCTAGATAACATCCAAGGCATAAGCATACATAGGAGGTAATGAGTTTAGTAGTTGATCATCACATTGTGAATTCTATTTCTTGTTGAACATTTTTGGAGGTAACTTAATCATTTATATATCATTATATAGGTAGCCAGTTGGCCTGGGTAGCATCCAAGGCATAATTATGGTATGCATAGGAGCTAATGAGCAGTATTTGATCATCATATTGTGATTTCTATTTCTTGTTGAATATTTTTGGAGGTCTGCCCCCTCGAAGTGGCTTATATAATCAAGCACTTGAAAGCATTTCTATAATATTTCCAGGTATTGGCCATTGCATTCTTCTATTGTGCAAGTTATTTCAAAACAAACAGAAGACGAACTGTTCAAAGATCTCCTAGGTAGTCATTAGGATAAACAGTAGTTAATATGCAATTGCCACTATTGTAATCTCCCATGTACAAATATGTTTGTACAGTTCTGAAGCACCTCTTATCAGACATTTGTGACTAACTGAAAGATAAAGAGAGATAGAGAGTTGGAAAAACTAGGGCAATGCCAAGAATGATTCGAGCAGCAAAGCTAGAGTCAAATTTTCCTGTCTATACACTTTAAATGTATTCAGAAATCCCATAAGAGAAGACGAAATGTTCAAAAATCTCCCAGGTAGTCACTATGCAATTGGCGCTATTGTAATCTCCCATGTACAAATGTTTGTACAGTTCCAAAGCACATCTTATCAAACATTTGTGACTAATTGAAGGATAAAGAGAAATAGAGATCCATGTGTGTAGAGGCTGCCATATCTTTACTACACAGATATTTAACAAATTGGAGTTTCAAGCATTTGGTTTCCTGGAATCATCAGGTCTCTCTTCCAGAATCTTGTAGACAAATGATCATTGGAGAAAACTTATGAAAAGGAAATCATTTACAACATAATCCGTGAATCCTCAATTTCAATTTCAATAAAGCAGAACTCATGTTAATTAGATATTTACAGAATAAAACAGAACCCATTATAAATTCTTGTAAATGTCACCCAGTACATTAAACCAAGGTATATGAAATATATATAGTTGGCTAATGTCTGAGAATTCAATTCTGAAACTAATAATTAAAATGGTAAAATATTGGCAAGCTGCATAGGGAGATGGCTGCAACTCATTCTAGTCCCACGCTGCAAACAGAAAAATAGTTGCTTTGCAAGTTGAGGGCTTGTGCTTAAACCTATAGCTAACCCATTCAACAACCAACCTTTGACGCCTGTTGCTCACCCACTCAAACACCAAATATAACCGGACAAAAAGAGAAAGAAACTATATTGGTATCCATAAATAGACATTATAGATTAATAGACTTTAAGAATTACAACCAATTATAAAATAGAAGTAATATGATTGAAAGGCCATAGGTTATGCAAAGTAACTAAACGCAAAGTAGAAGAAAGATGAGTAGACCAGAAGTCTAAATCTTGAGGCAAGAAAGAAATCTAAAAGTTTGGGGCACATAGAATATCCTCTTAAAATGCTAGTCTGGTAGCTGTCAGTACTTGGTTTGAAAGTTCTATTTGAGAATTCTGTGTATGCCTCATTACAATTATGAAATTCTCTCATTAATTTCATCATATGTTCAGTTACTTTTCAATTTTTCTTTGCACACATATCCTTTCACTTTTTCTCATGGCATATTATAAACACGTCTCATGCTTTCTTCTTTAATAAAAATGGCATTGTAGTTTAAACTTATTTCTGTTAGAAGAACAATTTAGAGTTGGTAATTAAAGGCTTGAGTATCTCAGTAATAAGCTCATATGTAACGGGAGGTCCTAGATTTAAGTCCTACTAGTCCACAAAGAATTAATATAATATCAAAATCAGATGAAGAAACCCAAAACATCATTAGTGGAGGTGTTGGAATACCATCCTGCTCGTTGACAAGGTGCCTGAGGGTTGTCCAAGCTTGGACATGGAATTAGACATTGCCTTTATTTGACATTTATCTTTGGCCCTTGGACGGACACTCTAATTAATCTCTAATTAGTCCTGAAAGGGACAAGTCCTACCGGCCAAGGGGAGGCTGCTAATAAAAACAATCCACCATCCACTCCCTGGCCATAAAGGGCCCAGTTGCTTAGTGGTAGAACACTTAACTAGCCATCTTTAGTCCTGAATGTGGATTGTTTCCCACCCCACTTCAAGTTACAATTCGGTGCTTGGGGCTCCTAGCCTGGCGTTCATTCACCTGTTCATTTTTTAGGTTCAAGCATTTAGCTTTCAAGGTTATTCTAACCCTAAACTACTAGCCATCTTTATCGGGAATGTAGAATTTTCCACAACCCCTTTAAGCCACAGTTCTGTGCTTAGGGCTCATAGCCTGGCCCTCATGGCTTATACCGTGCTGACTACTTTAAAGCTCAAATGTAGGACCTCATATAGGCATATGGGTGGCTCCACCATTAGCTACTGATACTAACCTTCTTTTCTCAGAGAACTAACTATATTTAGTCCGGCATGTGGATTGCCTCCCAACAAAAGGAGGCAAGACACTAAAAGTCGTAGTGGGTTCACCTAAAATTAACATTTTTAATAAAAATAATTAAAACAAACCGTACAAAAATTAACATTGGCCAGGTTTTACATTGCAGAGGGCTTACCTGAACAGACTGAAACCCAGCAAGGTGTAGACAGATGTACTGAAGAAGGCACCCATGTCCTGCACTGAGAACAAAGCGATCCCTGTTGAACCAGCTTGGATTCACGGGATTATACTTCATAACATGCCTGTATAATAAGTATCCAACCTCTGCCATCCCCAGAGGTAATCCAGGGTGCCCTGCCTTAGCATTCTGTATTGTGTCCACCACCAACATTCTAACGTTATCCACACATCTCCTGTCTATAAGCTTCTGAGCATAATCCAGATGTTTCTCGTTCAAATCTTCAGAGCCCAAGCACGTTTTCAATTCTTGCTTCCATGACTCCAAGTAGTTTTTATCCTCATCTTTGACAACAGAGGCAGGAAGCTCTGTTTCTAATTTGTTACTTATCCTGATGACATTTGCACCATTTCTCCCGTAACAAATTTTTCCTTGAACTCTTTTGCAACGGAATGCCTCTGATTTTCTTTGCAGAAATCCAATATAATATTGATTCGAAGCGAAATTCACATGGTTTAGCTTGGAATGAACTGATCTTCTGTTCAAGTTCATTGGACTCACTAGTCCATGATATAATGATCCTGTGGTAGCCATGTTGCTATGTTGATGCAAAACAACCCTCAGCTCCTGCAACTTAACACTCAGCACCAGATACAGAATCAGACACAGCTGACAGAGAAGAATAGTAGTAGGAAAGAAAACAGGAAGCACAGATATTATCCTTCAGCAAAACGCAGCAGAACATATAGAGGAAAACCAAAGGTAAACTGTTCCAAAGTATACAGCAAATATCTGAATTTCTGGAAAACCACTTTAGAGAGTCTCTACCCAATGTAATCAATATGCGTTCATATTTTCAGCCAAAACACATCAGCGAGTAAAACACAGGACTTCTACTCTCTAAATCTAAAAATAGCCAATAGACTACAGTTGTTCCTCTTATCCCCAAAATGACACAGTTACACACAACTGCCATTATTAGAACTGGTAAATTTCCCCCAATTTCTCCCATTACACAAGTACTACTTATTCCTCAATGAGTGACGCATCATGCGTTCCATTGTGTATATTAAATTTAACTCTCAATGAATCTAAAAACTCATAAACCGAAATCTTTTTTTTTGAAATCGACTCGTGTTGAATCTAAAAAGTCATAAACCAAACAGAAAACAGAGAGCTGAAATTGGTGTATATACAAACACTAGGACACGTATATTCATATTTATTAAAGATAAAGAGTTCGAATTGAGACCATCTTGTGTGTCAGCTGCCCTGCGTTGGAGTTGAACACCTGCGCAGGAATTGAGTGCAAGGTGGCGGATAAAATATCTTTTGATAGAATGCCCACAAGTCAACTTGTTTGAAAACCTTTCCAATCTTAATACGTGTAAAATAAATCTTCTCGGCGGATAAAATATGTACAGAAAACCTTTCCGATCTTAGTACGTGTAAAGAAATAATATGCTTCTTGTTGAGTCAATAAATTTTGAATAAGATGGAGGACAAGCAATTTCATAGTATATCTTAGGATGTTGATGCGGTGTTGATATCATTATTTGAATCTTTTTAAGTTCAGATATGCGTTAGAAAGTGTTCAATTTATTTGTTTATTAGATGTTCTAAATGAATTGAGATTTGTTCTCAAATATGATTGTAGTGTCCATTCATCTATTAATTATTGCCTTGTCTTAATTTTTTTATGATTGGATTAAAGGTTATATTGAGTTAATTATGATATGTTACAATTGCATGATGGATATATGTGTCTTGCTAGATTACATGGTCTCATTGGTCATTATATACTACTTCGATTATGAATCCAATTCCTGTGTCTTGCTAGATTTTCTATATGAAATTAGGATTTTTCCTTATTATGACTATAACTCCCACACATCTGTTAATTAGTACATTTTCTTGATGTTTCTATGACTAGATCAAAGTTTATATTAAGTTGATTATGATATGATGTAATTGTAGGATGGATATATTCCTTACTAGATTATATATTTTCATTTATAAGATCCACACATCATCAAGAGTATAAAATGTAACATTCACATAAGTCATTTTGACATTATATTTAGGGATAAATTCAATAGGGACTCACATTCCAACCCAAAAATTAACTCCTTCAGTGTGGAAAATTCCTTTCATATAACAACACACACCATGTAAAATCATAAGCGCATAGTTAAAGTCACAAGAAATATGATTCACCATTTTTTATCATTTAAAAAATATTACATTAATTATGAGTTTCATTCATATAATTTGGTCACAACTTTTTCAAGTTTCCATACACATCATTCACCAAGAAATTATACAATGTTTCATTCAATGCATAACTTCAACAAATCTATCTTTTTAGGATAAGTTAAATGATAGCTTTCAAAGCATCAAAAATTTGTCACACACATGCAATAAAGAAAAAATAAAAATAACATAAGGATCTTACTATACCCCACAAATGGTTCTCTCCAACACAACCACATGGATAAAATATCGAGGGACAACTACAAGATGCACATAGAAGCACATGGCCAAGACAAGACCCAAAACAAACACAAAACTAATTCACCCAATATTTTAACTTGAGATTTGATGCCAAATGTAATTGCCTAGGATTTTACCCAAGACATTTATAGTCAAAATATGGAAAAGGAAAATTCATGTGATCAAAATGTGACATTACATTACAAGTCTACACATTTGAGATGCCATGATAAAATACAATGACACTCAAGGTACATATTGTCAATGTATACAATAAGGAAACACAAGGGGAATACTTAATCATATTATGTGACAAGGTCACCATACACATGTATACAAAATGGTATATTCTCCTATAAGGCAGAGATCAAACATTAGTCCATGATAATATTTGATGTAGTCAAGGATGGGGATCTTTTCAGACAACCCATCCAAGCTACCATAACACTACATACATCCTCATTTCACAATTGTAAACATATGCAAATAAAAAATGCAATGTAGATTATTTTCCATTCTTCTTCAACAACACTTAAGAAAATCAAATCTTCATTAGCATTGAAAATCCATTACAAAATTCATTTGAGAAATACAAAATCATAACATAGCTAACTCAAATCAACCTCAAACGCTTGCAAATTCACCTCTAAATTCTTTGCTACACTCAACTTGTTGCCAGTATCTTCCTCCACAACCTTTTCTTGCAACTTCACTGTTGCACCCCTTCATCAATCTCTCTTGCAACATGTCTGTTGCCCAATTAATTTTCCAGCAACACATGTGCATTTTATTTTGAGCCCAATATTAATTTACAATATTAAATATTTTAAACTCCAACTTTGGGGAGTCAAGTTTTTTTCCAACATTATTTTGGATTTTTAAGCACATTAAATGTGCAACGAACAACACTACCAAACTACAAATTTTGAGCCAATAAATAAAATATTGGTTACAAATATTTGGCTCCAATTCTTTCCCAAAGATAATATTTAAGCATTAAACTACCCAACCAAATGAATAAGTAATTTTTTTAATGCCCAGAGTGTCCCCAAATCAAGTGCCTGAAAACTTCCCGTAGCAAGCCAAAAATCAAACAAAATGCCTGCATAAAATTAAATATATATATATTTTTATGCAAGATTGTCAAATCAAACAAAATGTGTATGAAATTAAATATATATTTTTTATGCAAGATTGTCATACACCCCTGGATGCTCTTGCATCAAACACCCAAGGTAAGAAGAAATATTCCATGAGTTGAAACTCATGAACATTTGAAAATCTTGTGTTTGTTCTTCAACCATCTTTGTTCTTTATCAACCTGTTTCTTCTTCTTCACCTTACTCTGAATCTTCATATCTTGTCCTTCATTCATCCTTCCTCTTTTTCTTCTCCTCATTAAATTTATTTGACTGTACCATATTTCATATTTCCATTCCATTTTATCATTCTCAACACTTGTATATGTAAGATGGGTAAAATCAAATAGCATAGATAAAGTGACATCCAACACAAAGCTAAGATATTATCCTCATCCAAACAAGAGAATACAAACAAATGAAGAATAATAAGCTAAAAACATTCAAATCAAATACTACCCTTTGAAGTTGCTTCACTTCTCTTGTCTCTCCTATTTCTTCTTATGCCAATATTGCCCTCAGATTCATTGTTGAAGTTGTGCAAATACCTACAAATAGTAAGCAAGAAAGTTAGAGATAAAATAGTCGTTGAATCAAAAATGGAGGAGAAAGGTAGCTTTTATAGACAACCTTTCAAATGGACGGCTGAGATTAATCTTCTAGAAAGATTCCAAGATCAATGGATGAGGATTCATGAGAGGGAGGTTACAAAATGGATGGACAAGATCGAGTTTCTAGAAAGATACCAAGATCAATGGTTGAAAATTGATGCAACCAGAATATGCCATGCATGGAAAAGATATGATGCCGACGGTTATGATGCTTGACGGCTATGACAAACATGCAGGACATGCAAGCTATGACATGAAATAATGACAGGGGATCTTTGACCAAAATGGAGAGATAAATAATTTATTCGAAAATGGAGATGAAGGACAAGTGGCAAATAAATAATTTGAAATTAAATTCATAAATTTAATTAAAGGGGGATAGAAATTAAACATGGATAATTGATTCGGGTCAATTATTCAAAAGAGAAGAATGACACATAATTAAATAATTTTGTCAATTATTTAATTATATAATAAAAGGTCAAATAATTATTATCCGACTATGGATGCAAGACAAATAATTAAATAAATAATTTATTTAATTATTGGAGAAAGGGGTATATTAGTGACACAATTAAATAATTTTAATTGATCAGGATAGAAATGAGAAGGTGAATCAATTAAATAATTAAAAATTATTTAATTAATAGAGGAATATGATCAAACATAATTGAATAATGTTTGAAGCTATGTGGAAACTTGTGGAAGAAACTCTGTGGTTAAGTGCGCTTGAGCTGGAGCAGAATTGGGATGGGTGACCTCCCAGGACGGACCAATGCTTCACCCCTATGAGCATCACCTAGATGCAATGAGTGCTAAGTCGACCATTCATTATCATGAGAGATGGGTTCTTGTGAACCACTACTCATGAATCATGGGTCAATGAGTTTGACTCAAAAACTACACGGTTGAATCCTGATAGCAATATCATAAGTTGACACGTTGTGGAAGAAACCTCCTACTTATCAATTGATGAGCTAAAGGGGCTCTATAATGAATGGTTCATAAGGCACAACACTTGCTGAAGGTTTTGCAAATGGGGTGGCAAGCTAAGAGGGCTTAACCCTGGGGGAAACTCTGTGGTTAAGCGTGCTTGAGCTAGAGCAGAACTGGGATGGGTGACCTCCCAGGACGAACCAATGCTTCACCTCTGTGAGCATCACCTAGATGCAATGAGTGTTAAGTTGACCATTCATTATCATGAGAGATGGGTTCTTGTGAACCACTACTCATGAATCATGGGTCAATGAGTTTGACTCGAAAACTACACGGTTGAATCCTAATAGCAATATCATAAAATTATTCAATTGAAAGATGATGACCAGGAAAAATGACGCTTGCAAACTTAGGACATTTTTCAGTGTCTACATTTTTGCCCCTCTTTGACATAGTGCAGTTCATTACGTTGTGTCAAAGAAATTTAATTCTGAAATATGCCCCAGTGTAAAGAGAAAGGGGAAGGATGACCAAGAAGGTTGTGGTATGCCCCCTTGAGAGGACAAGCGGGTTCAAAGAACACAAATGTACTCTCGAAATGGATGATAAGACTAGCGGATGGAGGATAGAAGAAATGTTAGCACGGAGAAGATGCATGTTAGCATGGAAAAGGACAAAGAAGAGGGAATGTTAGGCAGGAAATGACAACGAAGATGGAGATGGAAAGTTAGACGGTGAATGATAAGGGAACCAACTTTCATGCTTACATTTTTATGTTTATCATTATTGGCATCCAAAATGTCGCAAATGGAACACAAATACCATGGTATGACATAGAACAAGGTGTGTAAGGTGACCATTTGGGAGAGACAAACAATTCAAAAGACAGAGCCAAAAGACAAGGAATGCCTCAACTCATACTAAGGATCCAATTGTCCTAGTCTTTTTGCCACGAAAAACCATAGACAACAAAAAAAGAAAATATTTCATGATCCATCATCATCCCTCTAAATCCATTAATACGACATCCTTGAGGAGACTAGTAACATGACCCAAAACCAATCGAAGAGATAAGAAAATTCAGACCAACAAAGTGTTTGCCAAGATAGTATTTTCTAGTGATAATGATGATTGTTTGATTGATTGATTAAGTTGATAAGGATTGATTAATAAGTTGACAAGGATTGATAAAATGATTTGATAATTTGATTTGATCGAAAGTGCCTAGTGTCAGGAAGGACACATCCTGAATAAGGCAAGATGTTAAGATTGGATTAATTTGATAAAGATTGGTTAACAAAGTTTGACAAAGTTGATTGATTGTGCCTAATTTCAAGAAAGACACATCCTGATCAAGGCGAGTTTGACTCAAAGAGTTGACAAGATTATTATGACCAAGCGATGTGACGATACCCAAATTTAGGAAGGACACATCCTGTTTGAGGTAAATGGCACATCTGATGAAGTTGACCAAGTGACAAGTGTTGACAAAACACCTAACTGCAAGAAGGACACATCTTGCTTAAGGTGAATGATAAGGTTGACAAAGTATAATCCCAAGAAGGACGCATCTTGATAAAATACAAGAGATAAGACCGAATGAGACAAACAACATAATGCCCCATTCCAGCTGAATGACCAGGTTGATGGATGATAAGATAATCGATTGATGAAAGATTTCATTCATTTGTTGTTTCATGATTTAGTTTGAATGATGATTGCTTTCGGACCAAGGACACGTCTTGACTCAACGAACCCTAAAGGACTTGACCTAGGGGGCCTCGAGGGCTCATCGACAGATGGCCTTGCCTACATAGCAAACATGCAAAGGCAATGTAGTTCTACCACTCTAACAAAACTGACTCATACTCAGATTCAAAATTGGACTATGTTTTTAGAAGTTTAGAAGTTTTTTGATGTTTTGATTTTTTTTGGATTTTGAAATGTTTTGATTTTTTTGGATTTTGTAATGTTTTGATTTTTTTAGATTTTTTCAAAACATTTTATGATTTTTATGGATTTTGAAGGTTTCAAAGGGCCGGTACCATGTGTTATTTCCCATGAAGATGTAATTAAAGGAATTTTCCCCAGTCAGGTATACGACTAGTTTATTATGTGTGAGGGGAATGGGAGGACAAATGTAAAGGATGATCATGATGACAAATGATACCAGATATTGGTTGTTCTCAGGCCATGGGAAGGATAACACAAATTTATTATGGATGAATGAGACTTTATTATGGATGATAGCTATAGGGATCATGAAAAATGCATGTAAAAGATACCCACAATCAACCAAAAATTCATGCACAAGGATCCAAGGACAAACATGATCTTGCCCCTAGTCAAGCTGAAAACCAATTGATAGGTGATGATGATGATGATAATTTTGTTTGATATGGGAAGGACACATCCCGAAAAAACATGAGGATTGGGAAAGACATATCCTATTGATGATAATGTGACTAAAGGATCAAGGTCTACAACAAGGATATGAACAAATCCAAGGAATGTTTTGGATGACATGCTAGAGTGCGTAGCAAGATTGTATGGATTAGGCTTATTGCATTTGGAATGACTAACTTTAGGACTAGATGAGATTATGGAGGGAACTTGGATAAGTGGATTAGAATCCTTAAACCAATGAGAAGGGAAACCAAGTCCAACAATAGGTATGAAAAGATAATGGATTAATTTTGGCAAAAGATAGGAGACATGAGGATTATTGGTTGATAGAATTAGCATATGATCTCCAAGGACTATGTCGCATAGGAATAATTTGTTTTCTCTGAGATATGGGTTTGAATAATTTCTATGAAGGAAATGACATGATATTTCATGGGTAGTGTATGACCAAAGGATAGACATGTCAAGAATTTTTCCAAAGCAGGATTTATGTTTGTACTTGATTTCCTTATCAAGGTCAAGGTAGGTGGGAGAATGGGTGGAAAAGATATGGATTGGATAGATATATGGAAATGTTATGAGAAAGGCATGGGAGATGAGACAACGTGCCCCCAGTGTAATGGTCCACATAGATAATTGCTCTTACACATGACACTTGTTTTCCAGGTTTTCATCATGGTACTTATCCAAAGCACCATAAAAATGGTTTTCACTATTTGGACAAATTTTTTCTCTTTACTATTTTGTTTCCTTTTTTTCTTTTTCTTTTTTCCTTTTTTATATCGACTTGATGTTCTAGACAATCGCTGATTGTTTTGAATTATTTGATGGTGTTGATGTAGAGATTGGGGCCATGATATGCAAATAATGACCTTTATGAAGTAGTTGCCTTGTTAGGATCATAACACTTGAATACAACTGATTGATGTCATTTTGATCTGTGTTGATACTAGAGTTGGCTTTATCAGAATATGCATATCGTGATAAAGTGCCATGAGAGTCCTTATGATAAAAAGTTGTTGCCAGGATGTGACGGATTCGTGAGGTATAACTTTTGGAATGATAGATGGTGGTAGCTGTGGAAGGATTGTTTGGATGTTTCGATGTATCACTTTTTATTTTCCAAACTTGGGATGTTGGATGGCAGAGTTTGGAATTTTGATTGGGATAGCATACAAAACCAACACTTTTACATGTCTTGCTTGATGACCATTTTGAAGGAGGTGGACGCTTATTATATGTGGGAGTCCTCTTTTCTTGTGGCTCCACAATTTGATTGAATTTTTGATTTGGAATATTTTCTTTGTATGATCCATTTTTCTTGGGGATCCATTGTAACTTCATTTGTCCACTTGGATTTTTGTTCGATTCAATGGCCTTTGACATTTGATTTTGAACTTTGGATTTGTAATAATTTTCTTTTTGTTGGTTCCAAATAGAAGGTTTATTCATGTTGGAGTGACAATATGGTGTGGATGGAAGGAGTGTTGGCAACAACCTTACGACAAGGACTACTCATGGCCCCCATTTTGATTTTTGTATTAGATAAAGTTGCCCCCAATATCAAGGAGGTACCACTAACATCATTTGATTCTCTGATTGAAGAATAACCAAGACCTTGATGTCTAGGATTTGCATAAAATTGTACTGGTTCTATAATTCCTTTCTCATGTAGGTCTAGTCCTTTTCCTTGATACTGCATGCTCTAGCAGATTCTATTCACGATGGGGTATTTTTTATTTTGAAAGAAATATGTGAACCCATCATTCTGTATGTACAAATTTCTTCTTGGAATCTCTTCATCTACAAGAAAGCCTGCTTTGACAAAGGTGGATGCTCCTAGTTGATAGGATGTTTTGGATTTATCATTCGCCATGCTTGTTTATTCCTGATCATTTGGGATGTCAATTCAATCTGTGATAGATTTTGTATCTTCTTCTTTGAATTGATCCATAGTAGCTTCTTTGTGTTCTCCTTTGAATTGATCAATAGTAGCTATTTTATGCTCTTCTTTGATGTTATCCATATCATTCATTTGATTATCTATGTGTCCAAAGGAGACAAGTGTCTCATTTTGGGAAATGGAGGTGTTTTGTGTTTGGATGGGATCATCTTCAAATGTCTGGTTATGAATGGCATAAAGGTCGATGAGAGGATTATTTTGGACTTCATTTTCAAGGGTAGGATCTTGATAAAAAATAGGTGAGTTTTGGATTACATGATTGGGAATGGGATCTTGATCAATAATAGGTGCATTTTGGATGCCATGATTATCTAGAAGGACTTCTTGGATGGACTTAAGGATGGGATCATGGGATGTAATAATTCGATCTTGATATGAAGGTGAAGCTATGATGTCATGCTTTGGAATTTATTTTTGTCATGTATCCTCAAGTTTAGGCAATGGAATTTGATTTTGGACAAGGATATGATTTTCTTTGATAGACCCAAGATTTTGACATGGCAATAATGGAGCTTCAATAGAAAGATTTTTTTCGGTATTGGTAGGCAATGGAGGACATGATGGTGACAAACGGTTGGATGGTGTAGGATCACAATGTGATTGGATTTCCTATCTTTGTTTTCATTTAGGAGTCGAACAAGTTCCTTTGCTAGTTTTCCTTGGAGAGTATTAATTAATGTGCTTTTATTGGATGGTATTGTAGTTTGGGATGGAGTGGATGACAATGGGTTAGTGGATGATGTATTAGGATAAGATGTGGAGGATTGGAATGGACTAGTGGATGATGGATTATGATAGGATGTGGAGGAGTGGAATGGACTAGCGGAAGGTTGGTTTCCCTTGTCAAGGTTAGGATAAGGATGATTAATGGACATTTGTTGGGGATTAATAGTATGGATTGTTTCAAGTGACTCTTGATAGTGAGGGTAAATGGATGAAGGACTGGAGCTTATGAATTGTTGGTAAGAAGGGTATGTGAGTGGTTGGTATTGACGATTGAGGATTGATCGGTGTTAAGCTTGATTACGAAGAAGATCAAGGTAAAGTGAAGACATGGTCATGAATTTGGATTAGGATGGATAAGCAAACTTAGTGAGGACCATACAAAACTTGTGACCTTTGGATGACAATGCAAGGTTCCAATGCAAAATGAATATGAAACTATGCTATTTTTTTGTGATTTTCAAGGATATAAGGATACAAAGTGCCAATGTACCTAAGACCAAGATTAAGGAATGATGGAATGATAATGACCCTATGACCAAAGGATATGATATGCAAGGATGATGATGACCAAAGGATATGTTTTTAATCTTATTTTTGGGATAATATAGGGATACAGAGTGATAATGCAAGGATAATCATGACCTTATGACCAAAGGATATGGCATGCAAATGAAGCTAAATGCTAAATGATGCAAGATGGTATGGGACTAAGCTATGTTTTTGTGATTTGTTTTTTGGATTATAAGTATATGAGGATGCAACATGATCATGCAAGGATAATGTTGACTTTGAGACCAAAGGATGAAGCTAAATGAAGCCAAATGAAACTAATGGATGCAAAGGATATCAAAGGTGGACTAATTAATGATGGAGGATAATGACAAGGAGAGTAAATGATCAAGGGTAGTGATGCAACTAAAGCTAAGGTGAAATGAAACTATGTTTTTGTGTTTTTGAGATATAAGGATGCAAAGTGAAAGTGCAATTTAAGTCCAAGACTAAGGATTGATAGAATGATAATGAAGTTATGGTCAAAGGGTATGCTATGAATGATAATACTAAGGATATGAATTCTAAAATTTGAGACAAGGGATGGGAACCGAGCTAATGTAGGTCCAAGATAACAAATCCAAATGTCATTGACCTTTGTGATGACCAAGATGATGGATTTGACAAGGTGAGTCTAGACTAGGACACAAGTTTGAGACCCAAATTTTTGACCAAGATGATAAAGAAAAATGTTGATAAATTAAAAGATGAAGGTCAATGACAAGTCAGATAAGTAACCAAGGATAGTCCAAAGGCTTGATAATTTTCCCATGTCTAAAATCTAGAAGGTATGTGCAATCTATGACCTAAGATTAATTATGCAAGGCAAATGTGACCTAAGGTACAATCTAAAATGTAATGCAATCCTAAATGAGGATAATGGAATGGACTGGTAAAGGTTTGCAAGTCTCTAGTTTGGAAATCAAGATCACAGTCAAGATGAGTTGGATTAGTTTTGGACAATGATTTTTGAAACTTTGGTGATTAGTCTGTTGTGATTTTGTTTCAAGAAGTTATGGCTCACAAAGAGTTATTTTGAAAATATGATGTTTTGGACTAGTTTTGAGTGGATTTTTGACTGATTTTGATAAAATTTGTCTTGGAAAACATAGCAGACAGTATCAAGCACTTTGTTTGAGGACTGGTTTGATGTAATTTTTTTTAATTTTTTAAAGAAGACAAGCACAATCCTAAGGTTGGCAAGGGCAATATTCACTGAATTCCCACTTGGATTAACCAACCACGCTTATTCTTAGCGGATGACTTAGAAGCTTGGCCACACTAGCTCCCCCAAAATGACACTCACTTCTTAGGTCGACCAAGCTTCAAGTTCTCATGAATCTCCCATGATGAACTCTTCATCTCTACTAAGAATCATGAGTATGTGGGATGACTTCGAAGGTTCGACCTCCTGCACCAACAAATAGAAGGATTTTGGCTGCTACAAACAATAGGTGTCTAGTAAGGGCATCTGGTTCAGGGGGTATTATGATAAACTCCCTCAAGAGATCTCCCTACACTTAGAACAAGGGGTTACATATCATAGAGATACTGGGGGAGAGCTATCACGTACCACATCCTGTTGATTGCAAACTTTCCTTGCAATCAAAAATTTCTATAGCAGTTCAAAAGGACTTGGCTTTAGCCCTTTATCGCTTAGGGTCATCCCTTGGGGTGAGTACTTTTTTCCAACAAGGCATACCCTTCTAAATGGGTGAACAAAAAATTGGATGGATTTGAATTTTTGATCACTGAGTTTGCAAAAGGTGAGAGCATATACCTACCATCCTCAAACACTAAAACATGGTGTTCATTTACCCTCTAGTTTAATCTATGTGAAAGAAGACAATTGTTATTTTTAAAGCACCAATTGAAGTGTTTTCTACACTAAAAGACAATCGATTGATTTTAGACCTTGTTTATTATTTGAAAACACTTGGATTCTTTTTAAGCCAATGAAATGTGATGCAAGTCAATTTTAAATCTCATGAGTGAAAATATGCAAATTGTTGTTCATTTTAAACCCATGAATGAAATATGTAATTTGTTGTTCATTTTAAGCCCATGAATGAAATATGCAACTTGTTCATTTTAAGCCAATGAATGAAGTATGCAATTTGTTGTTCATTTTATCCTTCATGAATGAAAATGCATATTCATTTTAACTTTTATGAGTGTGAATGCAATTTGTTGTAGTTGTTGAAAACAAACAAAAATGATTATTCCTAAAGAAATGAAAAACTCAATTTTTGTTTCTAAAGAAATAGTTTTTAGACTCCCTCCAAGTTGTGTCACATGCTGAAAATAAGAGATTAGTAACTCAAAAGAAAAGTTTAATGAAAACAACAAATTAAAACAACAATAACTTTCTCAAAATTTAACAAAATTTTAAATCATTTGAATCCATGGAAAGCTAAAACTCAAACCTTCAAAACCGAGAAAGTATTTTTCTAAGATTTTGCAAGAAAAAAATGTTATGGGCAAAAGTAAACGTGGGTTTTAACAATTAAATTTAAAAAGAAACAAATACTAAAACGGCCATAACTTTCTCAAATCTTAACGAAATTATAAATCGTTTGAAGTTTCAGAAAACTAAGAGCGAGACCTAAAAAACCCAGATAATCATTTTGTAAGAATTTATGCACCCATTTTTCTATGCTCAAAAGAAGATGACATGATTTTGTACAAATTCTTGGCTGTAACCTACAAAACAACAAAAACAAACAAGAAAAAAAATAGATTTCTTTGAAAAATTATAAGATTCACATTAGGTTCACCAATGTAAGATGGGGTAAAACCAAATAGCCTAGATAAAGTGACATCCAACACAAATATAAGCTATTATCCTCATCCAAACAAGAGAATACAAATAAATGGAGAATAATACACTAAAATCATTCAAATCAAATACTCCCCTTTGAAGTTGCTTCACTTCTCTTGTCTCTCCTATTTCTTCTTATGCCAATATTTCCCTCAGATTTGTTGTTGAAGTGCAAATACCTACAAATAGTAAGCAAAAAAGTTGGAGATAAAATGGTTGTTGAATGAAAAATAGAGGAGAAAGGTTGCTTTTATAGACAACCTTTCGAATGGATGGATGAGATTAATCTTTTAGAAATATTCCAAGATCAATGGATGAGGATTCATGAGAGGGAGGTTATGAAATGGATGGACAAGATCGAGTTTCTAGAAAGATGCCAAGATCAACGGTTGAAAATTGATGCAACCAGAATATGCCATGCATGGAAAATATATGATGCTAACGGCTATGACGCCCGATGACTATGACAAACATGCAGGACATGCAGGCTATGACATGAAATAATGACAGGGGATCTTTGACCAAATGAAGGGATAAATAATTTATTTTAAATAATTTATTCGAAAATGGAGGAGAAGGGCAAGTGGCAAATAAATAATTTATTTGGAGGAAATGAAAAAGGAGACTTAATTAATTAATAAATTTAATTAAAGGGGGAGATAGAAATTAAACATGGATAATTGATTTGGGTCAATTATTCAAAAGAGAATAAAGACACATAATTAAATAATTTTGTCAATTATTTAATTATAGAAGAATAAAAGGTCAAATAATTATTATCTCACTATGGATGCAAGAAAAATAATTAAATAAATAATTTATTTAATTATTGGAGAAAGGGATATATTAGCGACACAATTAAATAACTTTAATTGATCAAGAAAGAAATGAGAAGGTGAATCAATTGAGAAGGTGAATCAATTAAATAATTAAAAATTATTTAATTAATAGAGGAATATGATCAAACATAATTGAATAATTAAAATTATTCAATTGAAAGATGATGACTAGGAAAAATGACGCTTGTAGACTTAGGACATTTTTCAGTGTCTATAGTATACAAATCGACATTAACAAATTCATAGAAATCAATGAATTCCATTTGCATTTCTTCCTTCATCCTCTTCTTCTTCTATGCCAATAAAATTCATTATATCTTGATGTTTTTCAGCTTGAAACTTGTTATTGCTGCTCCTAATCATCTTTCCCATTTCTCTTTCTTTCACCATTTCATCACAATACAAATCAGCTTTGACATCAACATCACTAAATTTTGCAAAATCATCAAATACCCTTATTTTATCCTCTTTCCCTACTACTATATTATCCATTTTAGTATTCTCATATCTATTCATATTAACCATGTTATTTTCATGTGGATCAATTTCATTTTCATCATCAAATAACTCTAAAAATTGAAACTTTTCCTCTTTGTCAACTGCAACTCTTTTTTCATTTGCTATCAAAGCTATCTGGACTCCTTTTCAATTGCTACAGTTTGGAATAGTAAGTTATCTTCTTCTTCATTTGTTTTTGCTCCTTCAATTTTCTCATTTGTCTTTCTTTCTATGTTTTTTTTTTCAAACTGCTACCCCAAAATTTTCATTGTTTGAATGTCCTTCATTGAACCAATCTTTGCTACAACTTCACTTCTTTTTACCTCTATAACTTCATTGGTACTTACTACATCAATACTATCCTTTTCATCCATTTTCACACACACAAATTCATATATCTCTTTAACATCAAATTTTCTTTTAAAAATATCATAAACATGACTATTTACCTATGTGTTTTTTTTTCTCTACTGCTGCCCCAAATTTTTCTTCTTGAATTTCTACTACAATCTTGTTGTTCTCTTCTTCTACCTCCTCCCTTGCACTCAATGGTGTCATTTTATTCATTATATCTATATCTTTTTGAGGAACAATCACTACCCCAACTTCACAATCACCATATTCATTTATCTTTTCTTCATGGAAATCAATATTTACTTTGCAAAACTCAAAAGAAGGAGATAATACCTTTGTTTTTGATGCTGCAACCACTTTTCCTGTGTATGTAATTTTATTTTTATTTTCTTTTATATCATCAACAAGATGCACATCTGTTGCTACCTCTTTCTTTCTCCATTTTTCCTTATTCCTTTCTTCTTTCCTTGCTTTCTTTCATCTACATTTGTGTGGGCTACTCCCACATGAATTTCTCTTCATACTCTTTCTACCATAGGGCTTCTACACTACACTTCAACATTCTCATTTTTGTTGTCCTCTTTGCCAAACCTTTGCTTTTCCTCTTTCTTCTCTTTGCTGTCCTCTATTGCAACTTCTTTTCCTTCTTCATTTCTTGTACACAAATCATTATTTGCAAACTCATTATGAAACAAACAATATAATTTAACTTCATCTATTTTCTAATTTTCTTCAATTGTAGCTTTCTTTTTCATTCCCAAGCTTTCCTCAAGGGCAACTAATCTCACTTCTATCTTTCTCAGCTCTTCAAAGAACTTCTTTTCTCTCACTTTTTCTTAATACTCTTCCGAAAATAACATTCTCACAAGTCTTCTAATAAACCATCTTGTCATCTTCTTCGAAGCTATTTTTAGAGACTCACAAGTCTCTCTACAGTTATAAGTCCTCCTTGCAACAATCTCTCCCACTTCAAGGTATCAACCCTGTATAGTCACAGGTCCTCCTTGCAAAAAACTCACTCTTGCTTATCCTCTACCCCATAGATGGTTTCTAGAAGACACACCTCTCTCTTGTGCACCTTCTACCCAACCTTAACCTCTACTAGAGGATAGTAGTCACAAATCTTATTTCATACATGTAATAAACAAACATTCTCACAACTCTCTCTCTCTCACACACAACTTCACCACTTCACTCTTCACTCGCAGGTCCTGGTGCATACTCTACACTCTCAAGATCTTCTAGCTTTGATTCCATTTAATGCAATCAAGGATGGGGGATCTTTTCAGACAACCCATCCAAACAACCATAAAACTACATACACCCTCATTTCACAATTGTAAGCATATGCAAAAAAAAAGCAATGTAAATTATTTTCCATTCTTCTTCAACAACACTTGAGAAAATCAAATCTTCATTAGCATTGAAAATCCATTACAAAATTTATTTGAGAAATACAAAATCAAAACATATCTAACTCAAATCAGCCTGAAACACCTACAAATTCACCTCTAAATGCTTTGCTACACTCAACTTTTTGTTGGTATCTTCCTCCACAACCTTTTCCTACAACTTCATTGCTAGACCCCTTCATCAAATTTTCTTCTTCTTCGCTCTTGGGCATGGAAATTCCTTACTTCTAGAGCTACCCATTAATTATTAAAATTATTCCAATATGGCCTCCAAACCTCCTACCATCCACTACCTCTATTCTGAAAAAAAAAGCATGCAAGAATGTAACTCCCTGCTGTATATAATCTCTCCTACAATATGCCTACTACCCAATTAATTTTCCAGCAGCACATGGGAATTTTATTTTGAGCCCAATATTATTTACAACATTAAATATTTTAAACTCCAACTTTGGGGAGTTGGATTTTGTTCCAATTTTCATTTTTTTATATTTTTAAGCACATTAAATGCGCAACGAACAACACTGCCAAACTATAGATTTTGAGCCAATAAATAAAATATTGGTTACAAATATTTGGCTCCAATTCTTGCCCAAAGATAATATTTAAGCATTAAACTACCCAGCCAAATTAATAAATAATTTTTTTTACACCCAGAGTGTCCCGAAATCAAGTGCTCGAAAACTGCCTATAACAAGCCAAAAATCAAACAAAATAGACATGATTTTTTTTTATGCAAGATTTCCATACACTCGTGGATGCTCCTACATCAATATTATATTATGAAAGAAAGTATTATAATGAGAGAGACACCAAATTCATCATACATATCAATATTACATAAATACACAAAGGTACACATTCAAACACAATATAATTAATATCTTTCAAGGAACCTCGAAAGGAAAAAATGAAGTCACTTGAACCAAGACAAGGGTAGAGCTAGGATAAAAAGCTTATAACATTCTAGCCTCATAACATGACATAACAACCTCTATCCAAGAGTTGAATAAAAGGGGTTTGTAAGACATTTAATAGTATTATAGGTTCAACAAAATACATAAAAATTACATAAAATAAGGGTTCATTTTGACTCAAAATTCTATTATTCACTATCATAATGGAATAAAATTGGATATAGTTCTTCAAGATGTTGTAAGTGTTCAATTTCTAAATCAAAAAATTCAAGAATATCATCTATATAAACTACACAAAACTCTTTTAAATGTCTTAGAGCTTGGTCCATTCTTTGCTGAAAATAGGTTAGTGTTGTGCATAGACTAAATGACATGAAATTCCATTCATATAATCCTTGAAGGAAAAAAAATGCAGTTTTATAGCTATCCGTTTTCTTTACTTTGATCTACTAGAAACCCGACTTACAATCGAACCTAGAAAAACCTTTTTGTTAGTACCTCTTCCGATTAAATCAACACTGAATGGTATTGGATAGTTGAAAGGAAGGATAATGCCATTGAGAGGTTTATAATTTATACAAAATATTTTCTTACCTCTCTCCTTCCCAGTTCGCTTATTTATAGAAATGCAGGATAGAGAATAAAATTTTGTTGGGACAGATGAAATGACCTAATAATTTGTTAAGATGTTAGTCCATATTAAAAACTTCTGATGGGCTCATCAGATAGGATGGATCATGAGGAAGATCACTGTCTGACATTCTGGCCTAATTTTTATTTCATATTCTTCATGATATTGGGACCAGTATTGAAGGGGGTTCATGGTGCAATAATCTATTTCAAAACCATTTTTGATTTCATCAAACATTTCTGAAGATGATTCTGTTAGTTCTTTCACTAATTCATTCTTTCCTCTTTTCCCACTATATTCAAACTTGTGATTAACAATTTTAAGTGTTGGAATATCTATTTGACCATCTTCATGTATCAGAGATATCTCATGTTTCCAAAACTAAAGTGGTTCATACTTAGTGAGATATCCAAAAGAAAACTCAAATGTCTTGGATTATAGACATCATATTGACCATACAAGGTTTGACATAGGATTTCCCATTATTGAAAAAAGCATTAACCAGTCACAACCCAAATTCCAAGAGTTGTTAATACCACCAAGTAAATGGTTATCAAAAAGACCCTGAACATAGAGTCATAGGCTACCCAATATAGATCTTAGATCTATTCCACAAGCAACGTTTTTTGAATAGCCCAAGGAACAAGAACCAGTGAGTGGAAGACCCAATATGTCTTCAAGGTCATATTATTTGACCATAAATTTCCCAAGTATTTCCAACAAGCCACATATGGATTAAAATCCTAAAGAGTCTATTGGATCATCCAATCACTTTCCCTTGCATTGACAACCCTCAGTAAATCCTTGTCCTTCTAGATCTTCCTTAGCTACACTCTTATATCTGAGCAACAATCCAGAACTCATGGATAGGTTAGCCACTGCAAGTTAATAATAATATGGCTTTAAAACCTAAGAAAGAAGATCAATCAAATAATAAAGGAAAATAGATAAAGCTTACTAAAATAGGAGAAAAATATGGAATGATTAGAGAAAGACTCCCTAGAGTAGGAGCTGAAAAGAAAAGCATATATAAACTAGAAATAAAAGGCAAAGAACAAGAGGTAATTGGCTATAAACCTAGAAGATGGCCAATCCCAAAAAATTTCACAGTTGTCAATCCAGATAAAAAGCTATGGGGACGATATGAAGCAAGGCTTCATAACTAGGTGAAAAATAAAAGAATTCAGAAGCCCAGAGAAATTGGACAGCCCAATGGATGATTTTAACCCAGGAAAACTTTTATGACATGGCTATAGATATAAGAAGTACTAGTAACAATTATTTAGAAAATAAAATAAAATAAAATAATATTTCTTTTGTATAAAATAAGATTAGTTCTTCTATAACCAAGATTGAGCAACACTCTTCTTCTCCCATAAATGATTTATCTGGTGTAAGTTATCAAGTGTGACAAGCACATCAAGATATCAAAACCATTGTTTCAAACCAAACACACCAAGATAGTTATCTCACAAACATCTATGAGAATTACAGGAGGAAAGATGTTGATGACCAAAAAATCCTCATAGATGTCATAGCCAAAAAGTTGGAAAAAATAAGGCTAGTCACTAAGAAGATTAGAAAATCACAAACTGGTTGTGATACTTCTTCTTCTGAAGAAAAGGAAAATAAAGGAAAAAATCAAAACCAACCAATCCCTAAACAAAAGAAAATAATCATTCAAAGAAGGACACACATGAAAAAGGATGAAAGATAAGAAATTATTGAATCATCCTCTGTAAACCTTCATAAACCTTCTGCAAACGTTCCAATGACAAAAATTAAGGAACATAGCCTAGCCAAAAAAGAAGAAGGTATAAGGGATTGGCTCCAAGAATTTAAAATAGAGGAAGAACACACATAACCTATATAAATGGATGAACTTTGTTTTTCCAATAAAGAATCAAAAAGAAGAAACATCTAATGTAAATCTTTTGAAACGTTTGATAGCGAGTCCGAAGTTTCCTAGCTGTCTATAAATATAGTTGATAATGATTTTGAGGAGTTAGATTTAGATTTTTTTGATTATAATCAATTACAAGAAATTGAACCATAGGAATCTACAAAGAAGCTTGTAGAAATGGACTTAGAAATGAAAGATGCAATCATTGAGAATGCCAAACCTGGGCAATTAAGGCTATTTTCTATAAGTGGATATATTTTGAATATATATAAGATTGTAGAACCATATGACACTATCTGCACTTGGGCAGATACATTAGAAAACATATAAATGATAGGAGTAGATCATGGACTGAACCAACAAAGGTTCTATATGCTGTCAGATTTCTCTCAGGAAAACTTAGAAACTGGTGGAATAATCTACCAGATGTTGATAAAAGAACACCCCTTGATGAAGAACATTATTATGTAAAGAAAAAATACATGAGAAAAAATGATATATTTATTTCTAGATTTGAAGAATTATGAGTCTTACTCATTGATATTTTTTGTGGAGATACTTCTAATCAAATCATAGGAGCCAATACAATTCTCCAAACTATGAAACTTAAAAAATTTGGCCAAACTTCATGTATATAATCTAGTATTTAAAAAATATATGATAGCTGCTAATAAATTTCATGATTTAATCACAAAGAATTATTATCAATTAATTCCCTACCCTATGGTTTAGGGAGATGGGCAGAAGACTATGTAATTTGAAAAGAGCAGATGACAGTAGAAAAATGTACATTTGTTGAACTGAAATTTTTTATTGGCTATAAAATTGAAAAAAAAAGTCTATTAGATGCATTACAAGACAATCAAGATGAGCACAATTATACTTGTAATCTAAAGGAATTATGTGATCTATCCCCTATCAATCAACTGCATGACTTCACATAGATAAACTAGTTTATGAAGAAAGGTTGTGGAAGGAAATGCAAATGCAAGAAGTGCTCCAAAAAGAGATTCAAAAGAAGTAAGCATGGTAAACATGGCAAGAAAAGGTATATGGTTGTTCCATATAAAAGAAGAAAATTCTCAAAGAAACCTCCACCATACCTACTCAGGAAAAGAAGCAAATAGGCCCCTAAAGGAGTTAAGTGCTTTATTTGTAAGGTTCCTCACTATGCTACAAATTATCCAAAAAAGTTAAACCCTGGTACTAAGATTTAAATGCTTTATTTGAATATGAGAATCAATATTGGGAGATTGTAGGCTGATCCCACAATATTGGTTTACAATTTTTGGGCAAATTGGACACTAAACTAATTTTTTAAAGCTAAATCTTCACTTTTGGGCTCCTATAACGACTAAACCATGAGGAATTTGAAGATGATACAAACTAGTGATTTGTGGCATTTTGTCTATAGATTCTAAATATATGTTTTTCAAAATTTTTAGAATCATATTGCACTTCTTTTTCCATCTCCTTTGAAAACTAACTTTTTAAAAAAACAACATTTTTAAGGAGTGACACTCACCATATACAACATAAATTTTTTTGTATGAAGGATAAAATTTTAATTTTTTAGAATTTAGATTTATGACTACGATATCTAGCACTTTCATTTGGTTTCATAACGTTCTATTAAATATTTTTTCCTTAATCAAGTTTCGAAGTCAAACCAATTACAATTCAGACATAGGCGGACCGTATACAACATAACATTTTCTATATGTATCAAAATTCATTTTTTTTTAATGGATCAAGGACATCAATACCAAGCATGAGCATATTTTTTAATTTTTTTTTTATGATAATTTTTTTTTTTTTCACATGTGCAGAACAAAGAGCTTGATTTTTGGTGAAAAACCTATGTTTAATAAAACTAAAAAAATAAATACATAATAAAACCAAAACATATTAAAATTATATTCGTTGGATAGCTCGTTATGAGGACTACCATCTTCCAGTTGGGTCTGTGAAATCTCCTCCATTTTCATCCTCAACTCGAGCTTTGAAGGGCATAAAATCTTGAGTTTTTTTGTGTCGGAGGGTGGGAAGGTGGGAAAAGGGGGGTTTGCTTGAACCTAAGGGGTTCGAGTGAACCCCCTTTCCACAATGGGAAAGGGCGGGTTCCCACATTTAATGGGTTCGCTCGAACCTAGAGTTCATTCGAACCCCTCAAAATGATTTTTTTCTTTTGGGGTCATTTTTTGGAAGTTTTCCTTCCTCGAATTGTAAACCACTTTTGTGGGATCACCCTGTAAATAGCAAGAACATATCTCTCAATATGGATAATTTGTATGAACTAATTGAGACAAAGGTTACATGATGAAATACAAGGATCTAAAGGATAGGTTGAATTATAAACAAAGAAGGAATTCCTCATCTGAGTCTGAAATAGAGTAGTCTTCAGATAATGAAGATGATTTCCTAGTTACTCTCCTAAGGACACCCTAAAATATGTCCAATTAAAAATTCAAGTTGAAAAATCTAAAGATCCTTATAAAATGATAGGAACTAAAGAAGAAAGAAAGAATGACATTTGACAACATTTAGCCAAAATCAAATAGATGGAATATGAAAAAGATGAGCTTAAAAAATAGCTCAAACAACAAAAAAATCCCAAGAACAATTATGCTAAAGAAATTGATCATGGTTATAAGATTCCACCTTGGCAAAAATGTTAGCCATTTTCTTCCAAACACTCTTCTAAGAATAAGGTCAATGGTAATGAAGATGTTATTGCTATCTTCAAGAAGCTAGATCTTCTTATAAATGATGTTGCTGATCTTAAACAATTAGTCAAAACTCAACAAAAAGAGTTGTGAAATCTTTTTGCCTTAGTGGGAGAAGTCAAAGACTTATTGTTCAAAGAAGACCACCAGAGTACTGCAAAATCTGAGTTTGAGCAAGAACCATAGGAAGAGTTTGAAACAACAAGCAACAATATTCGAAGTAATAGTATCATACAAAAAACCAGAGATAAATCATGTTCTTTATTATTGGCTAATAATAAGAATTATATCATGATTAAATTTTGTTTCCCAAGATTCAAAATGATCTTGATGGATTCCTTTGTAGATACATGATCATATAGATTATCAATTGGTGAAAATAAATGCTATCTCTCTAGAATTTTGGAAGCTGAACTTGATCTCCCTCATAGTTATTCCATCAATGGAGAAATGATACATATGGGAAGGTATGGATAGGATATTCATATTGAAATCATGGGAAAAATGTTTGTAACATATTTCATTAAATATAATGATCTTGAAGATGATGTTATGCTAGGATATTTATTTCTCACATAATATGAGCCACTTCAATTTTGGAAACATAAGATCTCTCTGAGACATGAAGATGGTTAGATAGATATTCGAACACTTAAAATTGTTAATCAAAATTTTGAACATAGTGGAAAAAGAGGAAAGAAAGAATCAGTGAAATAACTAATAGAGTCTTCTTTAGAAATGTTTAATGAAATAAAAAATAGGTTTGAAATAGATTGTTGCAGCATGAACCCCCTTCAACTTTGATCCCAAGATCATGAAGAATGTGAAATTCAGATTAGGATAGAATACCAAACATTGATTCCTCATGAGCCAACCTATTTGATGACCCCGTCATAAGTTAAATAAATGGATACACATCTTAAAAAATTATTAGAAGGTCATTTTATTTGTCCCAAAAAAATTCCATTCTCTTGTCCCACATTTTTGGTAAATAAGGGAGCTGAGAAGGAGAGAGGTAAGAAAATATTTTTCATAAATTATAAACATCTCAATGACATTATCCTTTATTTCAACTATCCAATACCATTTAGTGCTGATTTAATAAGAAGAGCTGCTAACAAAAAGGTTTTTTCTAAGTTTGACTATAAGTCAGGTTTCTAGCAGATCAAAGTAAAGAAAAAATATAGGTATAAAGTTACATTTTTTGTCCCTCAAGGATTATATGAATGGAATGTCATGTCATTTGGTCTATGCACAACACAAACCTATTTTCAGTGAAGAATGGACCAAGCTCTAAGACATTTAAAAGAGTTTTGTGCACTTTGTATAGATGATATTCTTATATTTTCTGATTTAGAAACTGAAAACTTACAACATCTTGAAGAACTATATACAAACATGTGAAAAAATGGAATATGCTTATTAGCAAAAAATATGGTCATTAATAAGAACCAAATTGATTTTCTAGTATTGCATTTGCATAGGGGACATATCTAGTTACCACCACATATCCTCTGAAGGATTCAAGAGTTTCATGATATCCTACAAGACAATAATAAAATTCAAAGGTTTTTAGGTTGTTTGAATTATGTCTCCCCTTTTTACAAAGGTCCTACAAAAGATAGAAAAGCAATCCAAGAATATCTCAAGGAAAGAAAGGAAGGATGGTCACTTAAGGAAACAAAGGAAATCCAAAGAATTAAATCTAAATGTCAACATTTTCCCTCTTTTACAGATTCTAGCTCAATATTTTCCTTTAATACTATATACCGATGCCTCTGACAACACTTGGTCAGTTGTGTTGATATAGGAAGAAGATGGAAAATAAGTATTTGCGGCTATAGGTCTGACACTTTCAAAAACATAGAATTCAAATACCACATTTTTGAAAAAGAGATATTGGCTGTCAAAAAAGGAAATGAGAAATTAAAGATTTTTCTTAATCTAGTCAAGTTTATAGTAAGAACAAATAGTCAAGCAATGCAGAGCCTGCTAAAAAAGAAGCCAAACAAAGACATAGCTCAAGGAAGAACCACCCGATGGTATTTTGAATTTCTAGGCTATGACTTTGAAATTGAATGGATAAAAGGTGAAAGAGATCCATTAGCTAATGCTTTAACAAAGGAATCAATAGGATTGATCTACCGCAACATTAATTTCAAAGAACCAGATTGGTATAGATTAGATGGCACTCCAATGTACATTCTAGAAGGCACTGGCTTGAATTATCCCTATTTACTAGAACATATTGTTGAACTATTATTTGAATCTTACTTAACAAATGGCTCCTGGATTTGAGACAAACCATTATTATTATCATGGTCAAGGGATAATAGAAAAGGATGAAGAAAAAAAATTTCAAGAAATTTTAGGTTTGGAAGATGCCCTAATCAGACACTAGTGCGGTTGATATGGAACCCTCCATGTTCGTATCAAAGGATTTTTTGGGATGAATTGGTCAAAGAGTAGTAAAATGAACTTGCTCAAAAATGCGAAATATGTTTTCATTAGTATAATTAACTTTGACCAAGATTTATTTGAAGAATACAGTGATCTAATTAATGCCAAGTGTGTCACCAAAATTTATATACCTTTGAAGAAAAGGATAATTTTATGCCCCATTTTGGTCCTACTTTAGATCCCATTTCATCAATTTTCACCCTAAAACAACATTTATAGGCCCCTAAGGTTGTTAATTTTGACTTGGAGGCTTGTTATACCCAAGGGATCAATCAACCCCTAACAAACAATATCAAAACCATTCAAAAAGTACCATTCCCACTTCAAAATCCCTTAGTGGGACTAGGTCGCCCAAGTTGGCGACCTAGTCCTTTTTGAGGATTTTTGAAGTTTCAAGCGGGAAAATTAATATTTTTATCATAAATTCTCGATAGGTGTCGGCTTCTTAGGTCAAAATTCCCAACAATTAGGTCTTGTTGCTTATATGTACTTGTTTGTAGGTAATTTTGCCATTCTCTCTTAGTCATTTTTCACATCCAACTCCAAAAACCAAGTGCAAAATATCTTCCTCAAGAAGATTCATCTCTCACACAACAAAAGTTGAAGCTTTTGGACAACAAAATAGGGATTTTTGTAGGTCTTCAAGCTCACTTCACATCCAAGATCACTCATTGACAAAGGTTGGAGATAGATGCCTATGGAGATTCATGGAGAAATCTAGGTTGAGGAGGTGCAACTAGCCACCAAATCACTCCTAAAGACTAATTTCAAAGTGCCTCCTTCTTCTACTTTCAGCCCATTTGAAGATCTGAGGTTTGCATCCCATTTGCATTCCTGGTTACATTCATTTGTAATGGTATAGGGTTTCTAGGGTTAGAGTCTTGCATCATTTCAATTATTTTACATATATCTTATTCTAGCACAATAGAATAGGGTTTTGCTTTGTTTCAGGTTTTCCTAGTTCTAGACACACTTAGGGCTAGGGTTTATGCAGATTTTATATTTCATTACAAGTTTAAATACAAACTAGGGGTTTGACGAAGGAAAACCCCACATTAGAAACACAAATATCTTCTGTTTTGCAGGTTATTTTGTAGGTTTGGATCAAGATTCCCATGAATAAGCAGAACACAGACCAAAGACCTCTGTGTCCACTTTCGGTTTCTCAGAAAAGAAGAAAGGGATGAGGTCACCCATAATGGTGACCTAGTCCCACTGAAGCTTTCTGACACTGAAAGTTATAGATTCAGAGACCCAGTTGACAAAAATGGCTTCCAGAGCAGATTTCCCCATAAGGGACTAGGTCTCCCCACTTGGCGTAAGTGTCCTAGGTGGCTCAAAACCCTAATTTTCTAGATTTCCATTAACTTTCGCAATCTATACTTCAACCCTCTTCGATTTCCAGGTGTAGTTATCTGATCTGTTAGGTTAATTTACTCATTTTTCTTTCATTTCTATTGTATTATAGCATGTATTTTCTAACATCATAGATTCTATTAGTTTTAGGTCAAATAGTTAGGTTTACATATCACATTTTAACACCTTTGCACACCCCACTTACATATTCAACCCTTAACATTGAATGAATCCCAAGATTTGGTGCCTCTAGTGGTAAAAGAAAACCCTCTTCCTTCTAGGTGAAACCCTAGAAAGTTGTAGAGGACCCATTCCTTTATCCCCACACAAAGCACACAAATTTTGTGGTTCATTTTGGTGAACCCGCATTTCAACACATTACATACTTCTGATGTTACTTGCATTTGCATACTAGGAGCTCTTTATTTAGCATTGTATTGAATGTTGCATTGTGAAAATAAGAATCCTAGGGTTTTCCATCTCGCATTATTGAAAAATCATCATATTTGGCATTCATTTCCTTGCATGGTACACAAATTTGGCACATATCTTATACCTCTGCATTTTACCTTCCAAAAACTTGCATTTTTCATCAGAAAATTCTTTTAAAAAACTCAAAAATTCATACCAGGACTAAGTCGCCAACCTGGGCGAGCTAGTCCTAGTAGACAATTTGCATTAGTATTTTTTGCATTTTAGTTCCAGATTCTGTATTTTTTGTTAATGCTTGGTTTTAGTTTTGTTCTTCTCTGTTATATGGTTATTATTATCTTAAAATGGCATTTATGAGTAGTATTAAATCTTTACATGTTTCATTTTTTGCTTTAGTTCCTAGTTCTTTCAAAGTCAATTATGTGAAACATACACTTGAAAACATAGACAACTTACATGATACAATGCACACACTTGTTCACTATAGGAATACTATTTCATCTAAATATTTTAGTAGTGATAATTTTGATAAGTTAGATGAATATCTTCAAAGCTTCCTCTCACTCACTTCATCCACTAAGGTTGGTGATGATATAGTTACAACTTCCCCACCCTTGTCTTCCAGACCATTTAGTTTTGATGATATGGGTATGTTAGATGACGTCCTCCATGATTTCATCTCCCCTGTACTTCATCCATTATGGTTTGTTGGGATGACCAAACTAAAATAAAATATGTCAACATCATCCAACCCCAATTCATTCTTAACCCACCTTCTCCTAAACCTCCAAGCCCATCCCAACCTGAGTTTACCCTTTACCCTCCTTAGAACGATACTGTTTCCCACACTCATTATACTCATAATAATCCACATCCCCAACAATCATCTCCCTCCACTTCCCTACCATTACCCAACCCCATATTACCTACAACTCTTCATTTCAACTCACAACTTAGGGAGTATGATTTGGTTGAACAACTTAAAAACACTCCTGCCAAAATATCCCTTTGGTATCTCCTTCAAAATTCTCCTAACTATCACTACATGCTTAAAAAAACCTTAGGATAGATAGTGGTCCCTCCAGGTATAAATACTAGCGATGTGGCAACTCTACTCCACGATATGAACACAACTAATGTGGATATTAATTTCTATCAACATGAGCTACCGCCACTATAAATACAAAAAAAAAATGAAGTCTTTATGATCATAGCCCAGTATGATCGGAAAGGTATCAAAAGGACCCTTGTTGATAATGGCTCTGCCCTAAATGTGTGTAGTGCAAAGTTTCTTGATCGGTTACATGTGGACCGATCGTAGATCCAATCTGATTCCTTATCCATTAGAGGTTTTGATAATGTTACAAAGCAACTTCTTGGTGTCATCACATTACCCATTACCATCGGAATGGTTATGCTGTAGACTCCTATCCATGTCACGCCCTATGATCTTTCTTACAATCTCCTCTTGGGATGACCATGGATACATGAGATGCATGCGGTACTCTTGACCCTTCATCGCAAAATGAAATATGTCTATAATAATAAAGTTTATCAAATTGAAATCGATCCAAAACCTAAGAGTTGATTGCAACTCAAAAAGGGCACCTCAAGTCCTCTCCATACCTTAATTCCTACCTCTAATATTGCCCCTCTTGAGAAGGACCAACCCGAAGATAAAACCAAGTTTAATTTACTTTGTGACGATTGGGGCTCTTTAGAATTTACTCCTTCCTTTATGGGTGAGTGTAGTGTCACATGCAAAGAGGATACTAAAAATGAACAATCCATTATCCTCTCTACCCAACGAGAGGAGAACCTTTCTCACATATCTACCTCATCTATTTTGGAAGAAAATGCCACATCTACAATAAATTTTAATGAGATAGATTATCAACAACCCCCTAACCCACAAGAAATGGAAAGAATTTATGGATGTGGTTACGATCTTGTGAAACAATTGGGTTACAATGGTAAAGGATGCAGTAAGCATGAGCAAGGCATCCGTGTCCCCATTGAACCTAATACACAAGGAGCTAAAACCGGTCTAGGGTTCTCCTTTTCTAAAGCTACCAAATCCAATCAATGATCCTCTCTCAAAATCAATACTATATCATGCACATCAAGAATCACCCTTATGCTTAAGCACCTTGAATTTCTTGATGTGGATGCTCCCCTCTTCACCTATGTTCATGGCGATGATGATTTAAAATAATTCTTAGGTGTTGTGGATAAGAATTCTCGCTCCAAGAGACATGCCTCTTGTTCTATGTTGAGTTTCGAGTCTACTGTTAGTACTATTAATGAACCTCACACCAGCTTGGAACCATATGATCCTGAAATTCCCAAATCTAATGCACTCCCTTTAGGAGATATTCTTGACATACCCATGGATATCGATGACAAGGATAAAATCATTAAAATCGGGAAGTGCCTAGATGATGAAGAACAAGAGGATCTTGCAACCTTGCTTCATACCTTTCCTGACCTATTTGTTGGAAAAAGTGCCTAAATGCTTACTAACATTGAACTACTGAAAGAGAAATATAGGTGAGACTTTTGGAATGTCTTGTTGATGAGCAGCTGATTAGATCGCTGTGACCTTGGATTTGTCTTGGCGATGAGAACCATCGGGTGACATGATCTATCAGAGTGAGTTTCCAAACTCACTTTGACAACAGAAGTCTTGACAATGTTGGTGTGACCTGGTGGTTGTCTCGGCGATATCGGTGTGACCAAAATAGTCAGGGTGACATCTCCAGCTCACTCCGATGGCAGATATCTGGGCGACGAAGATCATTAGGGAGAGTCTTGGCGATGAATGCATTGAGGAGACTTGTGCTGTTGGCGTGACCTCACGATCTCCTGCCAATGGTGTTTCTCTCATCGATGGATCTACTCCTAGTGAACGATCAACATGACTCTTGCCGATATGCACGATCTTAGTGTTCATTGGGTCATCGAAGAGACACGAATGTTCAGTGTGACTTCCCAGTGTGTTGGAGATAGCGATTGTCTTGCCGATGGTTTTGAAGATCAGGGAGACTTCACCGAAGTCTGAGCGATAGGAGCCGGTGCCATGTGTGATAGCCTATGGCCAATTTGACATCGGTTTGACACATTTTTTTGTCTCACCGATGAGTGATAAAGTTGAAATCAGTTGACTAAGTGTTTTTCCTATGTGTTCTATCTTGGACCAATGAGCGATACAAAATGCGAACCGATTGGGCAGTTGATCTATTGTGACTATTTTCTTGTGGGAAACAAACAAACAACTTGAGCAAGTGATGAACATTTCAGTCGAGGGTCTAGTTTGGTTGGGGGGTTAGTCGAATGATCAGTGAGTGAATTCCATTGTATGCTGAATGAATGCATTGTAATAGTGTAATTCGATACAAGGTTGATCAGGGAAATGTTGTTGATATAGAATTGTCATCTGAAAAGAAGAGACTGTAACTTGTATGTAATTTTTTTTACTGTAATACAAGTGATTTTTCTTTCGTGTGGTGGGTTTTTCTCTCATAAGGATTTTCCCACATAAATTTGGTGTCAATTGTGTTATGTGTTTATCTCTCAGTTTTGTTATTTTTTTCATGTGTGTCTTAACGAACTGTAATTGTAAACATTAAAAGACATCTCTCTTGTCCTCTGAGACTTGGCATTAGGAATATTTGTTTCCGATATTGATTTTTTCCTAACACTATTTGCCTGGAAATATTCTGACATGCCAAGAATAGATCCCCAGATAGTTACCCATAAAATTGTCCTTGTTGAAAATGCTAAGCCCGTTTGCTAAAAGATTCGAAAAATAAATCCTAAAGTAGCCTTGCATGTTAAAGGAGAACTTGAAAAACTCCTTGACGCAGGTTTTATTCGCTCCATTGATTATTTTCCTTGGATTTCAAACATTGTCGTGGTGCCCAAACCTGATAATCATGTTAGGATATGAATGGATTTTTGAGACCTGAATAAGGCCTCTTTAAAAGATGAATTTCCTCTTCCTAACATCGATATGATCATGGATTCCACTGCTAGACATGCTTTGTTATACTTTATGGATAGATATTCAGGATATAACCAAATATTCATTAACCCACAAGATCAATACAAGACGACTTTTACATCCGCTTGGGGTACATTTTATTGGGTTATGATGCCTTTTGGTTAAAAGAATGCTAATGCTACTTATTAGCGAGCAATGACCTTAATATTCCATGATTACATTCATAAAATATTAGAAGACTACGTTGATGATATTCTTGCTAAATCCTTAATCCCCCAAGATAATGTGCATGTCCTCTACCAAATTTTTGAGCGTATGCGTAAATATAACATGCACTTAAATCCTAAAAAGTGTGTCTTTGGAGTAGATAGTGGTAAAATTTTAGGGTTTATCATATCTCACAAAGGCATCGAGGTGGATACAATTAAAAGTGATGCTATAATCAATATGCCACCTCCTTGTAACATTTCCCAATTACATACGTTACAAGGACGGATAGAAGCCATTCACCATTTTGTCGCTTGCCTAGGCGATCACACATTACCCTTTACACATCTCCTTAAAAAGGATGTTAATTTCGATTGGAATAATGATTGTAAACATGCCTTTGAGAGTTTGAGATAATACCTCATAACTCCACCTATTTTACATCCTACTATACCCAATCAACCCTTCATCCTTTATATCTTTGCTTCTACTCATGCTCTTGCTGCCTTGTTGGCTCAAAAGGATTCCAAGGGTAAAGAACATCCTGCCTATTATATTAGTAGAACACTCCTTGATTACGAGACTCATTATTCCACAATTGAAAAATAATGTCTAGCTCTTGTATTCACTACTAGTAAGTTGCAACATTAATTACTCAATGCTGAAGTACACGTGATGACAAAGTTTGACCGTTTAAGATATCTTTTCAATAAAATAGATCTTTCAGGTTGTCTTGCTAAATGGGTCATGTTGTTAACCGAGTTTGACCTTAAGTTTATTGCTAATTTTTTTTTCAAAGGTCAAGCCTTAACCGATCATTTTAGTTGATGCTCCTTCACCATTAGTGTTACCCACCAATGAATCTTTCCCTAATGACAATGTGTTTACTATAGACCTTCCTACATGGGAATTATACTTTAATGGATCCAAGTGTATAATAGGCTCCGGTGCTAGAGTTATCTTAATTCCACCTGTTGGTAAGCCTATTACCTTATCCTATCATCTCAGTTTCCTATGTATGAATAACACAACCGAGTATGAAGCATTAATCATTGGGTTACACACTACTCTTGTCATGCGGGTTAAAAATATTAAGATCTATGGTGATTCACAATTAGTCATTAAACAAATCAACGGTCTCTATCAAACTAAACATGATAAAATCTCACAATATAAGGATCTCGTTCTTAATCTATTAGACCAGTTTGACTCCTTTACCATTGATAACATCCCTCACAAATATAATCGCCATGTAGATGCAATGGCTAGTGCAACCTCTCTTATATCTCCTATCAACCCTTATGAGAAAATCATCTTTACCATTCATCCCATTATGAGACCCTCCATTAGCAATAGACCTACTGATATCTATCCCACCTTTCCCAATAATTCATGTGAATGGTATGATGCCATCTAAAATTATCTAAAAGATGGTACCATTCTTGAAACCACCACTAAAAATACCCGCCAACGCCTAAAAAAGTTAGCCACTAAGTATATCATCCTTGCAGACACATTGTACCAAATATCCTTTGATGGAATCCTTCTACGATGCCTCAAGGATGTCAAAACTCATATTGCCCTTGAATAAGCCCATTCTGGTACTTGTGGCAAACATTTTGGAGGAAAAACCTTAGTGCAAAAACTCCTTCGCATGGGATACTATTGGAAAAACATGGAAAAATATTTCTATGCATATGTTAAGCGATGTCATCAGTGTTAGGAACATAGTCATTTGATCCATGCTCCTGATTCGGAGCTTCATTCCCAAATACCTATCTGGCCGTTCTCTGTGTGGGGCTTGGACCTAATTGGAAAAATCTCCCCACCTTCTTCTGCTGGACATACATTCATTATCACTGCTATCGATTATTTCACCAAGTGGGTCGAAGCCATTCCCCTTCGATCCACAACTGCTAAGGTGATATGCCATTTCTTATTGGAACACATTATTGCTCGCTTTGGTCTTCCTTCTATGTTAGTCTTAGATAATGGTACTCCCTTTAAGAAAAACAATGTGAAGAAGTTCCTTGAGACCTTCCATATCCAACATCGATTTTCCACATCTTACTATCCTCAGTCTAATGGTCAAGCCAAAAGTACTAATATTTAATCCTAGAGAAAATCCTTAGGAAGACTGCCAATCAAAACCAAAAAGATTGGCATACATAATTGCAATATGAATTATGGGCATATCACACGAGTTTTTTTTCTTCTACGGGAAATACCCCTTTTAACCTTGTTTATGGTATTGAGGCTATCCTCCCTTTAGAGTTAGAAATCCCCACGTTGAGGATTTCTCTCCAAAGTCTCTTTGATAATGATACTTATGCGAAACAATGTCTACACCAACTAGAAATGCTTGATGAACAACACCTCAATGCTCTTGAGCATCTTCGAGCTTACACTAAACAATTGTAACACAAACACGATGTTAGTGTCATTCCTTGTACCTTTGCCAAAGGTGATTTGGTTTTATATGAAAACCAACACAACACCACCACCGATTACGCAGACAAAGATAAATTTAGTCCTAATTGGCTTGGCCCCTATGTGGTCTACTCTAATTATGAATCTGGTGCTTATACCCTAACCGACCACGATGGCACTCCCCTTCAAGATCCCATTAATGCCGGACATTTACATCGGTATTATGTCTAATCCCCTTTTGAATGGAATGATTTATAAAGTAGTGTTGTTAAAGCTATTGGATTCTATCCTATGGGCCATCTCCTTGCTTCATTCTTGAAACATCATCATTTTTGTGTCCCGAACACTAAAGTGATTATATAATTCATTTTTTATATATAATTACTTTAGATTTCATACTATTCAACCTCTTCCCCTTTTGTGTGTTATGTTCTTTTAAAATGATAAGTGCATAACATATTTAATCTTAATGTTTAATCTAACATACATTCTAAATATGTTCTAATTCTATCACATACATTCTGTTAAATCATGTTGCCATTAATTAAATACTCTAACAAGGGCTATTTACTTAATCACATTGTCATTTAACATCCACACAATTAAATTACACCATATAAAATACAAATGCATATATATACATATATCAAAAGTATTTTTTACATATCATCATAATACATAGTGTCACTAAGGACTTTGATTACGAGATCCCTCAGGATTTGGTACTCATGCTGTATCGGTCATAGGATGTCGGGTGACAGTTGTGCACGATCGTGACCATGATCCATTGACTCTGAGTGCGTACTCCAACCCTCCCATCCTTGCAAGTGCTAATTGACGCTCACTTGCTATCTGGTCCCTCTTTTCTTGTACCTATGTCAAGTATCTCTCTAGTCTCTCCACCTCTGCTGGAGGCCATGATGGATGCGCCTATGGTGCAACTCTCACTCGATGAACCTGCCTCCTCAGGCCCTCATAGGCTACCCAAAATATCACAAAGGGTCTCAGGGTCTCTAGCTCTCGCTCCATGATCGGTCGGGACACGTAGTTAGTATCCATCTCCTCTTCGTCAAAGGGTGTTGACACTATCTCTGCAGCTACCTGATGCAAGAAATATCGCCATCCCTCTGTAGGCCCTACAAAATCAAACAAGAGTCTCATCAGTAACACATCATCATATAAATATATATTCATTAAATCACACATCAAATACATCTATCAAAATTAAATATCATCACCTATATCTCTGGTGGAAGGTGGAATGTATATCTCATCCTATATAGGGGGCATAGATGATGTGCTTGCCTCCCCTCGACTATGAGTGCTGGCACCTGCTGCTACTACTGTTTGGGATCTAGTCCTATGTACAAGTGAGACCTCTCCATGCTCATGTCAGTCCTCAGCTGTGACATCATTTTCATCACTCATGGGTGGCTCCTCTACTCTCTTCTCCTCCTCCTCCTGCTCCTCATCCTCATCATAATCCTCATCAATAATATCTATAAATATGTCGACAACCCTATACCATATCTCCTTGGACCTATCCTCTCTCTCCCTCTCCTCCCCCTCATATGGCATAGGTTGGGCCTCTCCCACTGGCATATCCATCAGGAACACTGGCTTTGGTCATGATGCTTGCCACCACTCTGCATGGTCCCATATGGCTCCCACATGATTTGCATCATCTACAAATGGCTAGTCATGATTTGAATAGTCTGATTCACTCTCAATGAAATCATCCAATGTGAATTGTGCTATCTCCCTTGGCCTTCGAGCACTCTGAACAGACCTCCTGAATGATGATCGTGGTTGTGGCGGTACTTGTACCTATCCAAACTACCTCAAAACCCGATCATAGTAGAATGACCACACTATGTGATCATGCCATCCTACTTGGAGCCTGGTCATCTATAATCTCCTTAGCTGTCTGGTATGATCTAGCCACTAGAGAACAAGATAGTACGACCTCCATAGGATATCCTCCCCATCTAGTCGATTGAATTTCACTCTCTAAAAGTGTAGATCGCCGTACTGCCATAATCGTCGCAAAGGATACCCAAATGCTCGTGGATAGCCCACTGCTATTGGATATGGGAAGCCAATTGATTGTGTACATGTGATATTCTCTAAGAACCATACCTTTAAGAGCATGCAGTGTACCATACTATCCAGCTCTCGAAAAACAAATCGACCGAGGTCATAATACACATGTGCTAGAATGCATCGACCCCAGGCGTATACTATCTGATGTTTGACCATGCCCCATACTAGATGTATCAGTCCACCCTCAAGATGCACTACTCACCCATCCGACAAGAGGAAAAATGCCACTGTTTTCATCATAATGCATCTCACTAATGATAATTGTGAATAAAGTAACATCGCCAAATCTATCCGTCCTGCTACTCTGTCATCATGAACGGGACCCTCGAGGCAATACTACATGTCTGCCCGTTGCTCTCAGAAGGACCGTCCCCTCTGTAGCTGCACGTGCTCCCCCTGAATAGGGACTCATAGAGTGCAATGGAAATCCTCTTATGTAATAGTATTCTTTCCTGTGGGTATGTGAAAAGTGCATGTATCAACATTCCACCTCTTGCATAATGCCATGAACATAGCATCATGGTATCTCATAGGTGACATAAGATATGCCTAATAGATACCCACTTCCTGTAAATTCTCCTTCTTCACTATTGATAGGGCTGTAGCTAGGTCTTTGAGGAAACTCATTTGTCTCTCGCCTAAACGCTACCGTGAACGAGTGGGTACCTATACAAATTATCACAATATGCTATCTAAATCATCTAATTTCTTCAATTTTACTGTAACTCATCAGAAAAGTGTGATAAAATTGTTCTAGTGTGCTTTTCCTATGGCCCTAGACACTTTAGAACCCTTTTGGGACACTTCACAAAGAAACAAGACACTTTTCAAAGAAAAGGGCCACTTTGCGAACAAAAGGGACACTTTGCGAACAAAAGGGACACTTTGTGAAAAAAAGGGGACACTTAGCAAAAAAAATTTCCAGGGCCCTAATATACTCTAAATAAGCATTAAATTCATCCTATAATTGAAAAATCACAAATAAAAGGCTCCAAAATCAACTTACCTCATGTTGGCGGTTGTCGCTCGCCACCTGATCACACAATACATCCAATGTCGCAGGGGTGAAATCACATGTGCTCGACATTATTTTACTCTCTCTGTGTCACTCTTCAACGCTACAAAAGGTAAATGAGAATGTAAGTGCATGTTTACTCTTTTTCATTTCTTTTTAACTAACTCACTTTTACACACATGCGCACATTTGTATCTTTTCACTTTGTTAACCTTTTTAGTTAGCTTTTTCATTCAAATTAACATTCTAGGTGCTAGTGATCTTTATTTTTGATGTTGTTTGTTGTGTTAGAATAGTGTTTCCATGCCCTACATCATCAATCGCCTATCGCTATGAGGCATAGTACTTGGAAATGCCCTCCGATATGTGTGTCCTCATTTGACACATGGTTAGATGACTACCTTGGTTCCACCTCTATAAAGCAAGCAAAATCAAGGGGGGGCATACATCTATCCTCGAATTTGATCTTTAGGGATTAGATAAGAGGATTTATAGGACTTATAACAAATTTTTGTTGCAGGATGTGGTTCCTAACATTGTGGTTTTGCAGATAAGTACATTGGGGGCTTCATTCTCCCACCTTTTAAATGAGTATCCTTTTATGAAAATGAATGTGCATTGTTTGTTTTAGAGTCCTTTAGCTTACATATGCATGTACATCTATATGGATGATAAATTGGGGGCTAAATGTGTCACCAAAATTGTATACCTTTGAAGAAAAAGACAATTTTGTGCCCATTTTAGTCCTATTGTAGGTCCCATTTCATCAATTTTCACCCTAAAACAACATTTATAGGCCCCTAAGGTTGTTAATTTTCACTTGGAGGTCTGTTATACCCAAGGGATCATTTAATATTTGACAAACAATATCAAAACCTTTCAAAAAGTATCGTTCCCACTTCAAAATCCCTTAGTGGGACTAGGTCACCCAAGTTGGCGACCTAGTCCTTTTTGAGGATTTTTGAAGTTTCAAGCATGAAAATGAATATTTTTATCATAAATTTATTATGGGTGTTGGCTTCTTAGGTCAAAATTCCCGACAATTAGGTCTTGTTGCTTATATGTACTTGTTTTTAGGTCATTTTTCCATTCTCTCTTAGTCATTTTCACATCCAACTCCAAAAACCAAGTGCAAAATATCTTCCTCAAGAAGATTCATCTCTCACACAACAAAATAAGGCTTTTTGCAGGTCTTCAAGCTCACTTCACATCCAAGATCACTCATTGACAAAGGTTGGAGATAGATGCCTATGGAGATTCATGGAGAAATCTAGGTTGAGGAGGTGCAACTAGCCACCAAATCACTCCTAAAGACTAATTACAAAGTGCCTCCATCTTCTACTTTCAACCCATTTGTAGATTTGAGGTTTGCATCGCATTTGCATTCCTTGTTACATTCATTTCAATGGTGTAGGGTTTCTAGGGTTAGAGTCTTGCATTATTTCAATTCTTTTACATATATCTTATTCTAGCATAATAGAATAGGGTTTTGCTTTGTTTCAGGTTTTCCTAGTTCTAGACACACTTAGGGCTAGGGTTTATGTAGATTTTACATTTCATGTTACAAGTATAAATACAAACTAGGGGTTTGACCAAGGAAAACCCCACATTAGAAAAAAAAAAACTTTTATTTTGCAAGTTTGGATTAGGATTCTTGTGAATAAGAATAACATAGACCAGAGACCTTCGTGTCCACTTTCGGTTTCTCAGAAAAGTAGAAAGGGACTAGGTCACCCATAATGGCGACCTAGTCCCACTGAAGCTTTTTGACATTGAAAGTTGTAGATTCAGAGACCCAGTTGACAAAAATGGCTTTTGGAGTAGATTTCCCGAAAAGGGAATAGGTCACCCCACTTGGCATGTCCCAGGTGGCTCAAAACCCCGATTTTCTAGATTTCCAGTGACTTCCACAATCTCTACTTCAACCATCTTCGGTTTCTAGGTGCACTTGTCTGATTTGTTAGGTTAATTTACTCATATTTATTTCATTTATATTGTATTATAGCATGCATTTTCCAACATCATATATTCTATTAGTTTTAGGTCAAATAGTTAGGTTTACATATCACATTTTAGCACCTTTGCACACCCCACTTACATATTCAACCCTTAACATTGAATGAATCCCAAGATTTGGTGCCTTTGGTGGTAAAAGAAAACCCTCTTCCTTCTAGGTGAAACCCTAGAAAGTTTTAGAGGACCCATTCCTTTACCCCCACACAAAGCACGTAAATTTTTCGGTTCACTAGGTTTAGTCTAGATTTAGAAGAATTTCTTAAATTAATCCATCCTCAACTTTGGGAAAGGATTCTTGCATGCATGGAACAATATTTGACTCATTATCCTAGGACTGGATATGAATTTCCTAGAATTGAGTATATTCTTTAGAATCTAGATGGAAGTCAGAAGTAAAAATTGAAGAAATGGAGATCCAACTCAAACTAGCATCTCTTGCTAGAAGAATTGAAATAGATCATGCATATTCACAAGATTATACATGGTACAAATGGATTATGTGTTTCAATCCTACTCTCAAGATTGAATTCGGTCTTCACTCCATTACCTGATCAATTTTTTGATCCTATGCCTTTTCTTGGTAGCTAGCACATGGGCTTGTTTATGCCATGATGTCACCCACATTAAGACGTGACAACAAGATGCAATCCTGTCATGAAAAGTGAAATCCCTATAGCCACTTATGGGTGATAAGTGGTCCCTTCTCACTCACGAGTGTTCCAAAAGTGATTATCTTTATTCCCCACTAATTTAGTGTTCGCGACTAACTACCTAATAGTTGTCTACTCCTTAGTGCGGTAGGTGTGATGGACACTTGTTACAATTTTTTGGTCGAACTCCAAAATCTATTTGTAAATGCTTGAGTTTCCTAGGTACTCCACCATCATAAAAAGGAAATGAGGCTACACTCAAAGCATTTAGAGTTGGAAGGTTGGAGTAAGAACTCAATTGAGTCATTAAGTTGATAGGCTTAGGCATATCAGATGTATTCTCTCATCTTGCACCTCAAGTGATCTGGGTGATCAAAAATATATATACATATTGTAATAAAAAAGTGTAAATATGCCAATATAAAAGCTCATGTGTTGAATTCTGTAAAAAAAGAGCCTTGTTCTTGAAAATATTCCTTATGATACTATGAGATTTGAAGATATTTCTTGTGCTAAATTCTTTAATAGCAAAGAACTTATTATTCCCAAAATTTGTTGCATTATAGGATTATTTGTCCTCATTGTCATCGCTATCATTTTGTGTGTCTGCCATAAGTAGGGAAAGCTTGAGTATTCTAAGATAGAAGCAAGTTATTATGTATGGATTTGGAACAGAAAGTGGAAAAGTATGATCCGAGTAGTTGTGGACCCGTAGTAAGACCATAAATCCTATATTGAAGCCGAAGGACAGGCGTGGAAGAAGTGAGTAGTAAGATGAAAAATGTAGCAACAAAAGGATAAAAAATTTCAACTAAGTTCTTATCTACCCACGATGGCCAATCAAAGGTCTATGAATACTAGTAGCTCTCTTGCTTTTGTCATACATAATTACTTTGAGGACAAAGAAGAATATGTGGATGATAAAGGAAATTTTAAATTCCCAGAAGTTTAAATTTCTTAGACCCATACCCTGAAAAATGAATTAAGGCCAAAAATAGAACTCTGGAGTCAATTTGAAATAAATTTTTGATTCTCTAGAGTAGGAATTTGTCTAGTCTATCTTCCATTTTTATTACCTGAAGACATTAAGAGATGGAAAGAAAAAGGATTTTCCATGTGCACTTCTCTTACACAGATATCACTGTCCATCCTCATTTTAACTATGATATAGGAGCCGAGTATTTTGGTTGTCTCATTGACACTCGATTTCATATATGGGACCAAGATGTTATAGCCCAGTTTAGAGGCCAACTCATAAAAACATCTAATGAAAAGAAAGAAGGTGATGCTAGAATAATTGTCTCCTGAAATTTCACAATTAGTCTTGAGGATAAGTATGTATACTCTACCTTTTGTTTGCTTTTATAGGTTAAAAGAGTCAAATTACAACTTGAGTCAGTCTATGCCACAATAGGTGGAAGATGCATCTATAGGCTATTAAATACTATGTTCCTACCACAAATTTTCTAGTCAGGGTATGCTATCTAGAAGGAAAATCAAATTTCTTAGATTATGGACGTCATATTGACCATACAGGATTTGACATAGGATTTCTAATTATTGAAAAACTAATTAACCAGTCACAACCTAGATTCCAATACAACCACATGGATAAAATATTAAGGGACAACTACAAGATGCACATAGAATCACATGACCAAGACAAGACCCAAAAAAACCACAAAATAACTCTCCTAATATTTTAACTTGAGATTTGATACCAAATGTAATTGCCTAGGATTTTACCCAAGACATTTATAGTCAAAATATGGAAAAGGAAAATTCATGTGATCAAAATATGACATCACATTACAATTCTACACATTTGAGATGCCATGATAAAACATAATGACACCCAAGGTACATATTATCAATGTATACAATAAGGAAACACAAGGGGAATACTTAATCATATTATGCGACAATTGGTCACCATACACATGTATACAAAATGGTATATTTTCCTAAAAGGTAGATATCAAACACTAGTCCATGACAATATTATATTATAAAAACAAGTATTATAACGATAGAGACACCAAATTCATCACACATCTCAATATTACATAAATACAAAAAGGTACACATTCCAACACAATATAATTAATATCTTTCAGGGAACCTCAAAAGTAAAAAATGAAGTCACACGAACCAAGACAAGGGTAGAGTTAGTCTAAAAAACTTATAACATTCTAGCCTCATAACATGACATAACAATCTCTATCCAAGAGTTGAATAAAATAGGTTTGAAAAAACATTTACTAGTACTATAGGTTCAATAAAATGCATAAAAATTACATAAAATAAGGGTTCATTTTGACCCAAAATTCTATTATTTACTATCATTTCCATTTTCCTCATTTATGACACAAGCATACATGGTGGGAGTTAACTCTTGCAAGAGTCGAAATCATAACATAAACTAAGGTTTCTACTCCACAATCATAATAATGTTCCAACAAAACATAATACATACACGTTGATATCATTTATGAAATTTGATAACCATAAAATAACAATTCAACTCCTAAAATAATATCAACTACACACCATCATATCATTATTTATATTTACTCATAGCATTCAAATGACAATAAAACATAGTTTCTATCTTTTTTTCAACTTCATACACAATTAAACCTTGACATCTCATAATCAATATAGTCAAAACATACTAAATCCATTCTAGGATGCTAAGAAAATACTACTCAAATAATGACATGTATTGCCATGAAATGAATCTTCTTTAAAACATAGATGGTTGTAATTTAAAACAATAATATCCAAATAGCATCAAATTCAAAACACCAAGATTCATCATTACAAATATTAATTATAATTTTATTTTTATAAGGCCAACAAGTCTACTCTAACATGCTAGTAAAACATGATATAGATTCCAACTTTTCATGCATTGTAACTACTTTCAAGGACATGACATAATGATCCAGACCTCTTTACATTTTTATAACACAACTCAATACTTAATTCACAAATATTTTATTTCCAAATTTATCTAATTTTATTATGAAATGTATGAGATCAATCATATCAATCATGCTACTATGACATAAAATTGATCATAATTTAATGGAAATAAGAGTTAGATGAATGCCAAAAAAAACTATGGAGTCCACTTAATATCCAAAACACATCCCCATGATTAAATATCACTTAATAACTTTTTATCAAAAGAATGATCACTATTATCTATCATGCTCAAATAGAATTATCCACCTACACATGCATCTTCCATGTTCTAGGCATAACTGTTAAGTGTAAGGTACTAACTTATCTACTTAACTTCCTAGAAATTTTTGCAAGGTATGTAATTTTCTTCCTTTGAAATGGTTTGATATTTCACAAATAATTTGTAAACAAATTTCTATTAGATAACATAGTGATATCTTAAATTTAACTAATTCATGTAGGCATTTCCTTTAAATGGATAACACAATAATTTCTCAAAATAGTTTTATTTAATTAAAATATTTAAAATTATAGTATTTTCTAAATATTTCTATAATAGTTCACGAACTCATTTTGGTTGCATAACTCAAATAAAACTTTATTTTTACTAATTAAGTAGCTAATTAGATGCATAAACAATTGTTCTTCTTTTCTACAAGAATAATCAATGCTATCTCTTTAATTTTTTTCATGATTATGTCTTTTTTATATGACTATGTTCTTTGACCGTCAAATATCATTTAAATAATCTTGGATGATATCATGTATTGATTACTATATTAATTACATGATATTTTTATAAATTATTGCTAATTGATTATTATTACTTCATTGAATTTTATGGACTAATTATTATGCTTTGGCTATGAGATGGATATAGAGATAGATTCCCACTCTCATTAAAAGAGGAGGAGCATTATCTAGGAGAGAGATATAGATAAAGGAAAGGAGGCCTAATTACCATGGTTATGAAAATAGTTGAAACAAATAATTATATATGTATCATTATTCATGTGTATGTTTGATGCATATAGTTGTTCATCAAATGTTGTGTTTGATTGAATGCATATAAATAATGGTTAAAGTGTTGTAGTTTCAGTATCATGGTTTGACATATAATTATGCATTGAGTATAATTTTTTTAATCAATTTAAAATCATATCATGTTTTTTGGATGTTCATAATCTTCAATTGAAGTGATTATACTCATAATAACATTATCAAGAATTAATAATTTGGTTGAAATAATCTCTAGTATATAAAAATAAGATATATTTAGCCTTTGATGTTTTCCTCTTTAACTATTAACTCTAAAGAATATCATACCTATATATTAATTTAATAGTCTAAAAAGATTTTAGATTTTAATGAAATCTATAAAGAATATCATACCTATATATTAATTTAATAATCTAAAAAGATTTTAGATTTTAATGAAATCTCTAAAGAATATCATACCTATATATTAATTTAATAATCTAAAAAGATTTTAGATTTTAATGAAATCTCTTTGTGATGTAGTCTTATTTTTTGTATTTAAAATAAAAAATTTAAATGCACAACCATAAACTTATCTCATGAGTGGTTAAATTGTGTAACTATACATACACGTGATTTAAATTCAAATAGAGGATAATAAGTGAAAAATAAATGAGAATATGATTATCATTATGAGAAACCTAATGATTAGTTTATTGGTAACTTGTGGTAGTTTTGCATGAAGTTATTCACAATTACACAAAACATGGAGAAATATTCTAGGAGAGATAATGGTTATGGTTGGAGTAGGGTTAGATATACTTGGGGTTACCCATTTTAATAAAGTATCATTGGTTTTGTTTGTTGGATAGAGGTTAGTCATGGTAAAGCTAAGAAGAAAGATTGAGAAGGAGAAAGGCATTAGTTCACGAGTATGTAGTTTCTTTTTTGTATTTTTTAGGATTGATTAGTACCTTTAATTTTATTGTTGAAATACTAGTTATATTGGTATTTTAAATCAAGATTGATATCAATTCATCATAATCTAATTTTTGTATATTTTTGATTTGAGTTAGTGTATGGTTTGATTGAATAGTGATTACCATTTCCATAACATTTGATTTTCTATTTGTGTTTGTGAATGGTTTTATGTTGTTATTGTAGCATTGTAAATTGTTGACCCTAAAAATTTCACACTACATGGACACCTTATTTTTCCAATTACAAATTAATTATAATAATATTTTATTTATTTCAGGGCTAGATTATGAAAATATATTAAATTATCCAATATCCCTACAAATTCAGGGCAAAATCGCCCAATCAGGGTTGGGAGTGCCCCTAACATAAGGGTGACCTATTTCAAATTCTAAAATTTTGGGTATTAGCCTTGTGTGTTATAAAATGACCCTAGGTAGGCTTATAATAAAAAAATCAATTGGGACACATATATAAACAAGTTTTATTTTCATTTAAACATTATAAAAAAATTATAAATAAGAATCTATTATGATTGAAATGATGCACATATTGTTAAATGTATTGAGTTATCCTCTACATGATAGCTACACTAATCTATTATTTTTTGTGGACCAAGGTCTCTTGTAGGTCTTTAAGAAATTCAAGCATCCATCAACAAACCTTTGGTGGAAACTTACGGTGTGAGCATCACTTTGAAAAAGGTTTCATACCCAAGGTAACATCATCCATTTTAATTTGTCATTTTAGTCAAATATTGTTATTTGGTATCTACCCAACCTAGACTAAGCCCTCTTGATCATCATCATATTTTATTCACAGAGGTGGAAACACCAAAATTGGGTTTGACTTAGGCAAGCCCCTATACAACACAACCTTTCCCCCTCTTCTCATGTGTGCAAGTAGGACATATACGTTTTGTCAACAACGCCATAGGAAATATATAAAAAATTGCAACATATCATCAAAGTTTTATAGATCTAAAAAATAAATCATTTTTGGTCTAGGGTGCACCCATCTATAACCCTCAAATTTAGGCTCAAATTTTAGGTCTAGGTTCCTCTTTGTATCCCTTTCCAAAATCCGTGTTTGTTCCATCAGTTTTCATTTTTGTTTATGTGATAAATTACATTTTTAGATCTAGGGTTTATGTAGAATAGGATTTTTAAAGCACACATCAAATTTATCCTCTTTGCATCTCAAAAGAACCAAACCCTAGAAGATTGTATCTTCTTTGAGGCATCTAGCCAATCATCAAACCCTATTTGGTTTGTGTTTAGATGTGTAATCAAAGAAAATGAGTTAATCCTATTTTATTTACTAGTTGGATCTAGGATCACTTTTTTCTACTTCTAGAGCTATAAACATGTGTAAAGCTTGAATATAATAATCATTTATTATATATTGAGAAAGAGTTACTTTCTAATAAAATAAATATATGTTCTTTCTATTGGTTTTACCCATATAGTGTAGGATATGGTTTCATATATATGTGTAAATGAATATTTATCTTGAATTTCAAAACCACAGTTGGTAGGACTATATACAAGGTTTCAAAATTCATTCCTATATATTATGATTGTCTTTCATTTTAAGGACTCTTGGTATTGATTGCGTATAATAGTCAAGACGACAATACTAGTTTATAACCATTGTAAATTATTCATAGTAATGGTTGTCACAAATTTTTTTAACTCAAACAACAAGATTAACATAGTCTTGAATGTTTTAACTCAATAATTTTTTTTAACATACTCTTACATGATCTTACCCTATTGCATAATTATTTTATATATTCTCATGTCCTTGATAGGAATTCTTTACATTTTTAGACACATAAGTGGTAATAAGATAACCTCTTAGAATACTTAAGCTTTTGCTAGCTTTTCTTGCATAATAGGGAAATAACACAATGTAATATCTAGCTGGACCAATATTCTAAGGATAGTGCCACTTTGGAGGATTATGAAGAATTCCATAGAGAAAATTTTCATGTATTTTCTTAAAATGTTTTTTTGTTATAATAATCTGAGAACAAAATTTTATATTCAAGATGAACTAAGCCATCAGGCTCAGATGAATTTTTCCTAGTGGGAAGGATGCCACAATCTATTTTTTCTACATAACTTAAATAAAATATTTTTTTTAATAACTAAGTAGTTGATTAGATTCATGGATAGATTTTCTTATTTTTTGCAAGAATAATTAGTGTTATGTTTATGATTTTTTTTCTAATTATGTAATTTTGTACTTCTTTAAGTTGATTATCTCATCTTGACTATGTGCTTTGATCCTTAAATATTGTGTAAATAATCTTGCATGATGTGATGTAGTGATTAATATATTAATTATATGATGTGTAGATTATTGTTAATTGATGATCATGACTTTGTTGAAGTTTATGGACTAACTGCTATGTTGTGGCTATGAGATGGATGGTGGGATATAATCCCTATCTTATTAGAAGAGGGAGAGAATCATATAGGAGAGAGGAAAATCAAACATTGGGTAATTGGAGGCCTATCATCTTTCCCAATTATCTCCAAAATTTTATCTAGATTAATATTCCCTAATTTGGTATCTCCAATTTTTAGCATTGTACTCAATAAACCCGACAAATATTCATAACCTAAATATTTAAAATTCATTGGGAATAGAATCCCAATGAGTACAAATTTAATTTATGCCAAACAATATATGAATAAATACTTATATTGGTTTCCCAAATAATATTAAATTATTTCAAGCTTACTGAAGTTCTCCTAAACTATTTTATAATAAATTTGAAGCTTAAGCACAAAAACACTATACCTCTGAATTATATTGGAAGCTACAAAAGTCATTACCCACACTCTACAAATTTTCACTTTCATATCTCGTGGAGTTTGTCTCCAAATGCTTAAATTGAAATGAGCTATTTAGGTAGCTTAATTCCCATATAAATGCTTTCAAGCAATGCCTAAAAGTGGTAGGTGGTCATTAATGTTGCTCTTAATAATAGGGATGTGCAAGCTTTCCCATCTTGCACTAGGTTCTAACATTTTAAAAATTTAAAAGAGAATGGATATGATGGCTTTTTGAGGAATTGATAATTAATTTCAAAAACCATGTTGGAGGCCAGTAAGGGTTTCAAAACCTTTCTCATAGCACAAAGTATTCATTAAAATATTCTTCAAAGAGCTCAAATTGTATTGATGTGAATGATTTTAAAGCAACAGTCATGGTTTCAACAACCTTGTCAAATGCCAATAGAAGTTTTGAAATGCCCATTTTAGACTATACTTTCTTAAGACCTTCACAATGTTACCTTTTGAGAGCTAAGTCTTACTTTTTGAAGTTGGGAATAGTATACCATCGAACAAAAGGAAGGTTTTTGAGCCCTTGTCGGAGTCCAACAAAGGATTCAAAACCTATATGGAATTTCAAAACTTAAATAACTTGGCCAAAGACTCAATCATTCTTATTTGTTGTTGGTGTTTGGTTTGGTTGTGAGAACCACTTCGGGTGCTGAAACAATTGTGAAAACCCTTAAATAAGCCAACATAAAAACACTATTGGACTATAAATGTGGTGGGATAAAACAAGGTTGTGACAACCAAGGTGGAACCCAACAAGGTTTCATAAACAAATGAATAAACACAAACTTTAAAATAAGGCATATTTACACAAATGTACATGGTTTAGGAGGGGTCAAAACTATGGTAGCAATAATTTTAAATTATATATAATTATAATATTTTTTCATAAATTAAAATAACTATGTTAAAATTGAAACACATGTAATTTTAATGTAGATAATCCTGCTTCAAGGATGATCAAACCAAGTTTGCAATAAAAAATATTTAGGTTCATGTATATGCAATAGTGTGAAATTTTGAATATAATTGAACACAAGATCAAGGTTTATGAAAAATAAACTAAACTAAAATTTATTGTTTTATAGACAAGAATTTAATTAATTTTTAAATATTTTGATGATTAAATCCAATTCTAAAGGTGCTACTAAATTTAGAACTTAAACAACCAACTCATAAGATTTTTTAAATTTAAATATATGATATAAGTGTTCCTTTTAAATTCAAGATTTTGAGTAAATGACCAATTAATATTGTAAAGCAAATCAAATTTCACCTCTAAATGACATAAAGATTCTTTAAAATATTCTAAATATATAGCACTAAATGTTGGATGCACAAGTGGTGCAAGAGCACCCATGAGATTTTGGTTTTGTGTCTCTCTTATGTAATAAGGTCATATTGGATCATATTTATGTTTGTAAGGGTCTAGATGAGGTATTAGGAGGATAGGTGTGGTCAAGTTTTCAAAAATGTAAAAGTTGCTATAGGTTTTAAAAGTTGTTAATATTGTCTAAAATGTTAGCAAATTGTGGAATTTGAAGAGGAACATGGTGTAAATGAAGGAATTAGAACGGTTGTAGTTTTAAATGATTGGTACATGTTTAAATAGCCTTGGGGAGGTCGAATCCAAGGTGGATGGTGACATTTTTGTAGTGAAATCAATAAAAGACATCCTTGTTTATGCATTTCTAAACAAAATTGTTGTTTTAGAGCTTGGTATGGCCTTGTACAATCAGTTCATGATCTAAAACCAATTGAAGGTTTTTTTTATGTGAATATACTTTTATTTTATTTATTTTTCATTGATTTTCATTGGGTATTAAGAAAGTTACAAGCGTTTTGGTGAAAGCAGTCAGAAACCCTACCTAGGGTTCTTAGTGGACTTGAAAAATGCATTTCTTGCAATTCCCAAAGTATAAATTCCTAAAAATTGGTGCAATGTCTTGTAATTATGTATATTTTTATTCCTAAAAATTATAGGTCCAAGGAAGAAGGTTTTCACATGTTTTGGTGATGCCCTAGGTCAGATCTCTTCATGTTTTAGGCTTAATGGGTAGAAGGATAGTCTATTTTTGAAGAATTTGGTGCAAAGTAACCTACCTTGATTATGAGATATGTTGTATAAGGTACAAATGTGTGTCTAAAACTATTTTTACATTTGTGATATCATGTTTGCACGGAAATTTATGACCAAAAAAACATCAAATTGTTGCTCCTATGTTTTAGGTCTTTAAGAGCAAGTTGTCCATTTTTGATGGTTTTTGTAGAAAGGAATATGAATTAGTTTTGAAGTATGTTTGTAAATGAGGAATAGGGTATTTGAAAGTTCTTTTACATTTTTGACATCATGCTTACTCTAAGAGTTATGATTGGAAAACCAGTTAAGAAGTACTACTAGGAGATTAAGGCCTAATGAATGAAAACCCACCATTTGAATGGTTAGAATTTAAAGTTTTCTTGTTTGAGGATTATTTGGATTTTTCCACCCATGATCTACATAAATTTTTTATCAGAGCCTAAAAGGTCTAGGAAAAGAAGTTGAGAGCTTGAAGATCTGGGCAAGATAAGTTTTTGGAGTTTATGTGTTTATCTTTTTGTAGGTTGAAGCAAGAACCTGGATGCCAAGAGACTAGGCCAAGGGAAAAGAAAGAGGTTTTAGGTGAGGTATCATGAAGACAAGAAGAAGCAAGGTGAAAGATTCTTTCTTGATAAAGAATAATGCACATTTTGAGGAGAATAGTTCGTGGAGATTTGCAGAGTAAGGAGGCACCAAGCAAGAAACAAGAGAAAAGAAAAGAGAAAAGTGAGATGAAGAAGAAGGTTGAGAAGGAAAATAAAATTTATATTGAGCAAGAGATAGCATATTTGAGGCAAGACTTGGAGAAAATGAAATAAATTCAGGGAATATGATGGAAAAACCAGTTAGGAAGTACTACTAGGAGATTAAGGCCTAATGAATGAAAACCTACCATTTGAATGGTTAGAGATTGAAAGTTTGTTTGTTTGAGGATTTTTTGGATTTTTCCACCCCTACTCTGCATCAACAAGACAAATAAGAGGGGGGTAAATTATTTTTATATTAAAACATTCAATCCCTCATTAGCTTTCAAACCCTTATCAATTTAAACCCTCATTATGCATTAGTAGAATGTAAAAATATGAAATAACAATGAAAACACAATCATACACAAGAGAACAACAAATTTACATGGAAGAACCCAATTAGGGAATAAACCATGATGAGGATTAGCTCACATACATATGAATAGAAACACCAAATACAATAAGCTCATTATTAGAAGGGCTCACTGCCTTAAAAAGAAGAAAGGCTTACTGCTAAGGTCTTATTGTCTGGAAGAAAGAAGAATAGAAGAAACTATTATAGAGAGATTCACTATCCCAGAGAAACAGGAAAAATTCACCATTGCAACTCTACACCATCTACAACCTTTGGCTCAATACCTCCAACAACTTCAGACATATTGAAAATGTAGATACCTTCTTCTCACTACATCAAAAGTCATAAGCATTTAAGCTTGCATTTAGGTCACCACACTTGATCACATTCGCATCTCACAAAATTCACACCAATACCACACACATCTCTTACAATTCACCTTACATTTATACCATTTTCAACCTCAACCAACTTCATAAGGTCAACCTCCATGAGATGTATGCACCTCAAATGTACAAAACCAAATAGGTCGACACAAACACTTCCACTATGGAAATAAGTGAAGGTGAACCAAACTATGGGTTAACTAGGACCCAAATCTACACCAACATACTTTTCCCTACATCCAAAATCCATGAAGCACTTATGCACATAGCACTAACATGCCAGATTGACCAAACTTGAATTAAAACTAACAACAATTAAATTCACACTTCAATAGGTCTGGAAACATCCTGTAGGCCACATTAAAACACTGCACAACACATTGGAATATTCCAACATAAAAATATTATTTTGCAGCACTTCCATACCCACTTGAAACAAATAATACTTTCATCCTGTGCAACTAGTTACACAACCAACGAAATCCAACAAATGAACCAAGCTCGTGGAGTAACTCAACACTAAAAAATCCAAGGGAATATGTTGGCCTTGCCATTGCACCAAAAGATCGACTTGTCAATGCCTAATACAAGCATTAGTTAAGATCCACACGAGGTAGTTAAACCATGTTGCGAACCCGAAGGGAGGTTCTGGCAGTTAGTCCAACAATGCCCCCCTCAACATCACCCGAGGGGTTCAAACCTGTGACCAGCTCTGATACCAATTGTTGGCCTTGTCATTGCACCAAAAGATCGACTTGTCAATGCCCGATACAAGTGTCAGTTAAGATCCATAGGAGGCAGTTAAACCATTCCGTGAACCTGAAGGGAGATGCTGGTGGTTAGTCTAACATAATATAGGTACATAAAATATTAGAATGTTACTAAATCCGTAAGACAAGAAACCTCAGTGCGAAGAAATGTGAAGAAATTCCATTTCTCCCAGACCACCTTCTTCACAGACAACATACTGTCAAACACATCTTCCACTACCGCATAATCCAAAACCTAAAACTCTGGATATAACACCTTTGAACACTTTTGATCATCACATCCAAATTTCACAAACATATCTTCAACCATGAAAAAATATAGAGTACAACACAAAGCATGCCTCTATCACCCTATACACTCTTTTATTAAAATATGTTACCTAGAAGACAAAAAATAGGAGGATGTTAAAATAGAAGATGATTTGTTACTGTCTGGATAGTGTAGTCAAGATCAAGTTATAGAAAATCCAAATAAATAATCTGCAAATGGTCGTTGTAATCAAACAGAAAGGGTAAGCCTTCTATCTTGAAGAGCTAAATGTTCTAATCTTACAGTTCTATGTCAAGAACATTTTCAAGGTAATAATTTAGGTATACATTCAAAGTTGTATCTTATCAGGCTAAATATATAGTTGTAATTTTGGTGAGGACATAAGAAATTTTGATAGTTCAAGTGATGTAAAGGATTGCACTTCTCTCACACCATTGGAAAATCTATTGACATCCTTTGTTAGACAACCATTGGGAAATTTGTCTCATATTTATTTTATACCCATGAAATTTGAAGTGTTCACCTTTGGAGACATTAAGAAGTAAGTGGAAATAACTATAAAAACAACAGAGGCTCATGAGTGATTGGAAAAAGTTGAAAAAGAAAGCCATATAAATTGTTCTTGAGTAACTTTAATGCATTGTTATTGTCAACAAGTTCTTGTGGAGTTTTTGAAGTGACAAACAATCCTCTTTCCAAACTCTAGGATTCTGAATTGGATGAACCAAGAGCACCTAATCTTACTTCTCATGACTCTATAATGCTCAGAGATGTTAACCTCAATAATAAGAAATGTAATGGAGAATTTGGGGAAGAATTTAAACCATGGAGCATATTTGAAATGCATGTGAATCAAGATGTGGAGGTTATTCCTACTATAAAAAAATATTCTCACATTTCGAGTCAAGATTTGGAAATCTCTAATAATGAATTTCTATGTGGAGTCACCATACCCCTCTTGCAGGCGATAAGGGAAATTGATGATCCAAATTTTCTATTAACTTAAGGAATATATAGTTGTTGAAAAAATTCTACAAAAGTGGTAGAAATTACTCCAACAAGTAACAAATCCATATTTTTTGGGGATGACAGTGAAGCCCATACTTCTCAACCACTTTAATACAAAGTGATCCCAGCTTAGACTCAAATTAGACACACTCCCCCCTTACTCCAACCAGTGAAGAAACCATCCAAGATGCTATACTAATTGAGATAAGAAGTGGGGATATGGTTGGCTATATGCTAACTTATATCTAAGAAGTGATGGAAATGGGAGAAGCCACAATAGTGGTTTACAATTTAATGGAGGAAGGAAAACAAGAAAATGACCCCATGCAAAAAAAATAGTTTTAGGGGTTTGAATGAACTTGTAGGTTCAAGCGAACCAGTGTTCGAGTGAACCCATTAAATATTGGTCCCAAATTTCCTGCCCAAAAAGAATAAACAAAATGTAAAAGGATAGGGGGTTCAAGCAAACCCCTATGGGTTCATTCAAACCCCCCTTTGCCCTCATTCTCCCCCACAAGCACTTTAAAAGTTCAAATTTTTATGCTTCGAAGCTTGGGTTGAGGATGAAAATGGAGGAGAATTCACAAACCCAACTGGAATAAGGTAGTCCTCGGAACGAGCTATCCAATGACTATAATTTTAATATGTATTTGGTTTTTTAGTTTTATTAAACATAGGGTTTTCACCAAAAATAAAGCTCTTTGTTCTGTACATGTGGAAAAATAGTAGATTTTCAAAACAAAATTTTGAAAAATATGTGTGCACTAAATATTGAAGTCCTTGATCCAACAAAAAAATTTGAATTTCGATATATACAAAAAAGGTTACATGTTATACGGTTGCACTATGTCTGAATTGTAATTGGTTTGACTTCGAAACTTGATTAAAGAAAAAATATTCAGTAAAAAACTATCTAACCAAGTGGAAGCACTAGATATCGAAGTTACAAATCTAAATTCAAAAGAATTAGAATTTTATCCTTCATGGAAATTTTTTTATGCATTATACAGTGTGCATCACTTTTTAAAAATGTTGTTTTCTGAAAAAAACTAGTTTTCATGGGAGATGGAAAAATAAGTGCAACTTGATTCCAATTTTTTTGAAAAACACATTTTTAGAATCTACAGACAAAATGTGACGAGACTCTAGTTTGCATCATCTTAAAATTCCTCACGGTTTAGCCACTATAGGTGCTTGAATGTGAAGATTTAGTTAAAAATAATAATTTCAGTGTTCAGTTTGGCCAAAAATTGTAAACCACTATGTGGGATCACCCAAATATAATATGAAAAGTGGTTGTTTGGTGGTGAATCTACAAACAAGAATTCCTTTTACTAGGCGAGTCTCCTTTGGGTGTACATGTTATTCCTTCATCTGCAATTGCTACATGGAAATGCATTCCTTTTCCACAATGGATCATACTTCTCACAGTCTGTCAATGGTTTTTCATGAATAACCCTAAGTGTCTTTGGAGGTATGGTTTCCCTACCCTGTATATATTTTGAAATTTTGTTGTGCTGTTAGTAGGTGTTTTTTTGCTTGCTCCAAATCTTCCTCTCCAATATCTTCGACTCTATCACACAATGGATTTAAAAGCACATGTCTATTGTTGATATTTTGGGTACCTTACTTCATCCTTTGCAATTGTTGTCCCCAATCAGAGACAATTTCTATCGCAATTTGGGTCATTCCCTCAAAAGAATGTCCACCCTTGAATATTTTTCTTAATTTAGAATTATTATCCCTTCTGATGGTTTTCAAGACTATTTTAGACGTTGCAATGGTTGTCACAACCCCTTGGTTTTTCAATGTTTCAAAGTTAAGTCTAATTTTTTCTTTGTATCAGTTCTTTGTAAAGTTCTAAAAATAGCCTCAAAGCTTGGAATGGTTTTCACAACCATGGTGAGCACTGAATGAAGGAAAAAAGAGCTAAGTAGCAAGCGAAACTAACACTATTTTGGAGCTTTTGTAAGGTTTTGAAACTATTATTGGTCCTTGATAGGGTTTAGAAAAATTACTTTATTTCTGATGAAAAAGGATATCTTTTAAAGATTTAGTATTTTATTGGTTTCAAAGCCCCTTATAAAAAAAAATCCAATTTTTTCAGATTGTGCCTTAAGGAAATATTGTGAAGTGGAGAATAAAAAGGTTTTTAGAACCGCATCAAATTCTAACGAGGTTCTCAAAACCTCATCAAAACTCGATGTAGGTTACATAAATTATCCTTAAGATTGCCATCTTGCATTTAAAGATTCCTAATTAAGATAATACATAAAATGGAAATGATGCATCACAAAAAACATGAAGAAAATTTAGAGAATATAAAATTTATCACATTATCGAGAGCAATTAAACATAGAAACTAATATATATATCATATTATATCAAAAGGGGGTTTTGAGTATAATATTTTATTCACAGAGAGTAAATATTAGGATGCAAATTCCTTCCACAACCTTGTGAATGAGAAAAGGTATCCATTACATTCCTCTCCAGTCCAACATGCAAGAGAGTAATACATTTTTTGTCTTGCTCATTTTGGAGAGTAGTTGAAATACAAATAGTGTCCTCCATTGAGCCTTCTCACACACACTCACTTAGGCATCCCAAGTAATCTTCCACTTTGACCTCACCAATCTCTCAATAGCTCTAACACTCCATCCCAACTTTCCAAAAGTCTGAATTATGTTATACATAAAATGCTCCAGGAGTGCAAAGTTATGGACTTGGACCTGTGTGAGGAAGTTATCCTCTTTTATCTTCCATATTACTCCATCCTATACATCACTCCTTCTAAGGAATACCTCCTTAATCTGGTCTATTACCAATCACTTCACAAAACTACATTCTACACCTTCAATAACTAGGAAATTGCATTTGGAAGTTGTGTCATTGGAAGTGCTCAACATTTTGAGAATAAAGTTGAGATGTGAAGAATGGAGGGAATTCCTTCAAATTTATAGAGAAAGGGGATGGTTGTCATATTTGTGAAACAAACCATGGGAATATCTCTTCAGTAGCAACTAATGATGCAAGGGTGCTATCAAATGCCTTGGATTAAATGAGTATACTAGATGATGTGATGGGATTACTAGATTTTTGGTTGGATAAGATTTAATCTCAGTGTAAAACCCCTTAATTAAATCTTCTTGCACACGTATAATCACTAATGAATATGCAATTAAAAGCAAATATTGGAGGTTACAAGTTTTCCACATGTATAGAAATCCATGAGGCTTGCATACAAGGAGCGATGATACATTAGGTCATCAAAATCAAATTGATGTACATAATGCAATGATGATATTTCTAAAAAAAGTCATAAATACTTACAAGGCTCAACTAAGATAAAATTGGGTAATAATTATGAAATTCCCACTTGGAATAATGACAATTAAAATAACTGAAAAGATTCAAGAATGGGGACCTATAAATATACATTTAAAATACATTAGGAGGGTCTGAACTTTTGAATTTTGATTACACTCTGATGTAAAGAAAACAATGAAGAGAGATCATAGCGATTTCTTATTCAAAAATAATTCATTTTCTGTGAACATTAGAGATTTGGATGAATATTAATGGTTAAGCCTTTGAACTTATATGTCTGTATTCTTTCCTTTATGGATCAAATGCTTATTTATACTATATTTATTCTCTACTAGAATTGAGTGAGGTCCTATCTAAAGACCATTTACTTGTTATTGATGCTCCAATATGTGAGTTGAAGTATTAGTAATATTGGGTTGTAAATCTTGTCGCATTGGTATCATAGTGATGAAATAATGTTAGTTATGTTGTTCTTGCTTTCTAATTAAAAACATACATAGTTTTGAGTTCGTAATTTCAGAGTTTTATTGAAAATATAGAGAGGGAGTAGTAGCTTGTTAAAATTTAGAGGAATATCACCAATTAAATGGTGATCTCTCCAATACTTTGTTATTTTTTCCTTATTACAGGAGTTAGTGTTTTATAGTTGCGGGAGGTATTTTCTCTTAAAGATAATTGACTCAAGGCAAGTCGGCCTTTGCATTGTAAAACAAATATTACATTTTCTCTAGGTCGGCCCTAGAAGAGAGATTGCCTAGCTTGCTATATACGGGAGATAAAGTCTCCACATTTATCATCAATTCATTCCAATTCGAATTCCTTCAGTAGTAGGTTTTCTTTCAAGAGCAACAAATTCACATAAAGGAGAAGAGTTAATATTTGTGTATTCAAGGAAATTGCACTATCTTCAAGTGTAGATCCATTGTATGAGATTTGGCTATTCTAGGGCCTGATTTTGAGTGCTATTTCTTCACTTCTATTTTTGATTTATAAGTGAATAAATTGTTGGGTTTTTCTCCCTCAAGTAGGAGGGTTTTCCCAAGATAAATTGTTGTGTTTTCTTCTTTGTGATTGTGTTTTTCTACTTAATTGCATTTCTGATCATAAAATTAACATGGTATCAAAGCTAAGGTTCAAGAAATCTGATCAGATTTAATGTAGAAATATGTGAAGGATTAGCAGGAAACACAATGAGAAATCAGTCCAATTAAGAGTCTAGACCTAGAGCAGAATAATGAAGAGTAATTCACATAGAGGGTTTAAAGCATCATTCATATTAACTGGGAACATTCACCATGGTGAACATCATAAGGATAAGGTGAACCTCTCTTTAGGTAATTTTGAGCATCATTGTTAGGTGAACTTAGTGAGATATCCTTGTAGCCCTAGAGCGACTCCCCTAGATGAGTGGTGAATTGCCTTAGGGAAAAATTACATTTGCTTCTACTGTTATGCCTAGGGTTTCTAGAAGTTAATTCATGGAGGCCCATGAATGAGCTATGTGTGGGCCACATCTCTTTGAGGAGAAAATGAAGATTGAAGGAAGGGATGAGCACTTGAAAGAAGTCCTCTACCAATTTCAAGAGTTTCAAGAAAAAATGAGGATTGAAAAAAAATGGAATGACAAGAGAAAAAGCTTGAGAATCCTGGGAGCGTATGATTCTATGTAAAATTTTCCATTCTATAATGGTGTTATAGGGTACATCATTGGGAAAAGATGATGGTTGTCGAAAGGAGAAAAATGGCTACAACTAAATCAACAAAGATAAATTCTATTATGTATCATTCCTTTAATTTTTCTATCTAATAATATTTGCTAGATGTCTACATGATTCATTTGTATTGAGGTAGTTTGATTTTTATGAACTATTGTTAATCTCTTTAAAATGTAAGATGGATCGAGGAGGAAAAGGATGATGAATTAATTATCAGAGATTGAATAAAGAATTCAAGGGTAGAAAGGATGGTAGATTGGTGTTTAGATGTCAATGATGGTTTAAGAATTTGAGGGAGAGTAGAAAGGGGAAGGAAGGGATCTCGAAAATCCTTTGTTCGGGGAATTCATGAAATAAAGTTATGTTCACACATCCTTGATCCCCTATCTCATGAGGCTTGAAGGGAAAGACATTGTGTTTGTCTGCACTTGAATGCTTGCTCTAGTTTCTCTAATGGAAGAGTGAAGGAGGAAGGTGGTCATGCCCAACCTCGTGAGGGCTCCTTTACATAGTGGCGCTCGTAAAGACATTTTGTAAATGGGTGTCTCAAAAAAATATCAAATCTAGGATAATAGAGACTGATTCTTCCACAAGTTCAGATCTACTATGAGTATAGAGTTCATTGTTTACACGATTTGGTATGGTTAGAAGTTTTGATTTGCGGCTAGCTGCAAGGGAGGGGAAATATTAGAGTCAATTTAAAATAACTTTAGTTCATACCAGGAAAAGGTTGTAGTGGAAAATACAATAATCCTTTTGAAGAAATCTCTCGAGGGCACAAGGCGCGGTCTAATTTTTTGAGCTACAACAACAACCCTTTGTCTTCACTTCTTAATGACATGACAACCAAGAGGATTAGCTTTGAGGCATGCACTATCCATGAATAAAATCAGATTGGTTGAACATTGGATGGAGAGTTTGCATCAAAAAAGAATATTGAGAAGGATGAAGACACTAAACAATGATCTCTGACAAGTGTGCTAGATCAGGTAGACACAACAAATTTAAGTGGAGTTGGAAGACATCATTGTTTATCTAGAGGAACCCTAGTAGACACTAGTTGAGAACGTGTCTAGGAAGAGGATTAAGGTTTTGAGATCAAACAATGGAGGGGAGCTCACTTTTAGAGGATTTTGTAATCTCTGCATTGAGATAGGGATCAAGGTGGAGTTCTGTGTTCATCAAGATAGAGTCCTATGTCATGAGGAACTAAAGTGACTCACTAAGAAGAAGTGGTGTCAGCTAAGTGGGTTGCTGTGTTGCAAGGCTTGGTGCTAAGTCTTTGGAAGGCCTCTTCAGCTACAGAGAACGAAATTGCACAAGGCAATGAACCTTATTTTGACATTGGTAGCACCATAAACCTATTCAAAATAGGGTGATCTGGGATGAGGTCGAGGAGGACTAAGTCCTAGACTCTCACAAGTGTATGTTGGATTTTATTCCTCTAAGGCAAGCATTGCTGGTAATCTTGGATGAGGAGGTCAGGAGGTTGATGCAAGTACTTAGAGGTCTAGAGGAAGTCACAACATCATTAAGATTTGTTGTAATGTATATTTCTTTGAGATAGAGAAATATGAGGTGAAATCCCTTGCAATGTATATTTCTTTGAGATGGAGAAATATGAGGTGAAAGCCCTTGTAGCGTATATTGTATATTTCTCCGAGATGGAGAAATATGAGATGAAAGCTGCTGTAGCGTAAATTTCTCTGAGATGGAGAAATATGAGGTGAAAGCCCTTGTAGTGTATATTTCTTTGAGATGAAGAAATATGAAGTGAAAGCCCTTGTAGCGTATATTTATCTAAGATGGATAAATATGAGGTGAAAGCCCTTGTAGTGTATATTTCTCTGAGATTGAGAAATACAAGGTGAAAGCCCTCAAGTACAAGATCACATCTTTGAGACTGAGCCGTGTTTCCACAATTGGGTGTAGCCATTGTGGACATCATGTTGAGAGACTCCATGATGAGATACTTGAGAATACCTCCCTAGCTAAGAGGGAGTGTTAGTGTTTTATAGTGATGGGAGGTATTTTATCTTAAAGATAATTGACTCAAGGCAAGCTGGCCTTTGCATTGTAAAACAAATATTACATTTTTTAGGTCAGCCCTAGAAGAGAGCACACCTAGCTTGCTATATAAGGGAGACATAGTCTTCACATTTATCATTAATTCATTCTGTAGGCACTCAAATTTGTCCTCGCAATCATCACATTATTCATCTATTGATTAAAATGATCAATTTATTCAATAATTTCTTCTATTCATGCATTTCATCAAATCATTAAATCATCTCATTATTGTTTGCATCTATCGCATTATCATCTTTGCAGTATCATTCATTAAAATAATAAATTCATTATCATAATCATTCACTGACATTTCATAATAAAACTATATTATCATTTATATCACATCACTTGCATATATCGTCCACCTCATATTGCATTTCGTTAAATCATCACATCATTAAAATATTATCACCACATGATCATTCATAATGCATAATGCATAATAAATCATAATCATTCATAATCCATTTGCATAATAAGTCATAAACATCATTTCCATATTAAATCAATTATCATTACCATCCATAATTGTTTCATATTCATCTCCATTAATAAATCAATTATCATAGTCATTGATTATCATTTCAAAATAAACTAATTATCATAACTTGCATATTAATCATATCATTTGCATAAATCATTCATGAAATATTGCATTTTAGTAAAGCATATTTAATCATTTAGGTACATTTTTAATCTAATAACCCTTTATCACTTTCATTCTCATCCATAACATTTAACCCAACAATGTGGGATAATGACATTTCCTTCTCTCACATCTTTTATCCCACATTTCATCTTCAACCCCTCTCCATCCTCAGGGAAATCTTATTTAAATGGGATTTTCCTCTTATTTTAGCCCTCACAAATTCTGCTCACAAATTTACATACTCATACCATCTTTGCATCTTGATTACATTTCTCATTCATCATAGCCTCTTTATTGCATTTTGTGCTCATAAAATCTGAGAGCAACTGCATGAATAAAGATCTTGGTGATAGGGAGACAATGGAGATGGATTTCTTTTAAAAGCATTGTTTTGTTTCTATAGTTTAGATTTGCATTTCTGGTTTTGCTTTTAGTTAGAATGACTCTATTGATGTGGACTGAAATGGTGGTTCTTACTCCATAGAATCATGCATTTTTCTGGCTCTACACATTCCATTTCAAATTCCTTCAACAACAGGTTCACTTTCAAGAGTAGCAGATTCACATTAAGGGGAAGAGTTAATATTTGTGTATTCAAAGAAATCACACTATCTTTAAGTGCAGATCCATTGTATGAGATTCGACTTTTCTAAGGCTTGATTTTGAGTGCTATTTTTGCACTTCTATTTCTGATTTATAAGTGAATAGATTGCTGGGTTTTTCTCCCTTGAGTAGGAGGGTTTTCCCAAGATAAATTTCTATGTTGTCTTCTTTGTGATTGCGTTTTTCTATTAATTGCATTTCTAATCCTAAAATTAACAACAAGAAACATAAAGTCATTTTGAGTTAATCTTTAAAAGGACAAATCTATCAACCAACAAGCTGGTGTGTAAAATAACTTTAGCCCATTAGGGAAAGAAAATATGAGTGGTAAGTTTTCGTACTTATCAATTTATTTTTCTTTTATCCATTTAACTTTTCCCAATCTAGGGTAAGCACTCTTTTACATCATCATAGCCATTATGGAGGTGGAAAAACCAAAATTGGGTTTGACTTAGGCAAGCCCCTTTATAGCACAACCCTTTCTTCTCTATCTTATGTGTAGGAGACAAATTTGAAGTAAATTTAGGAATGGATCAAAGACTTAATTGCAAGATCAAGCATTCAAGCCTCACATGTCAACAAATTAGGGAAAGTAGGACTAGAAATCACACCTTGGTGTGCAATGGGTACGTCGAAGAGGTGTGGAAGGTCAATTAGGAAAAAAAATTAGTTTAATTTTTGTATACGTTTTTTGAAATACATGAGGTCAAGTGGTAGGTCAATTAGAAAATGATGTTTGTGCAATAAAGGCCTCACTAGATAAGTGATATCTTAAAAGAAACTATGCATCCACTTAGAAGGGTCCAAACACAATTGAAACAAAATTCAAAGCAGTTATGCACCCATTTAGAAGACCCCAAACACAATTGAAATAAAACCTTTGAATCAGGAAGATAATGAGGCTCCATTATTAATAGACTCATGGTATGCTTGCAATAGGGAAAGAGGGAGATAGAGGAAGAGATAGGGGTAGAAAGTGAGAGAGATAGAGGGGAGAAGAGTGAGAGAGAGAGGGATAAGGAGATAGAGATAGGGGATAGATATAGAGAGGAAGATAGATATGGATATAGAGAAGGAGATAGAGAAGGATATAGAGAGGAGGAAAGGGAGAGATAAAGAGAGAGAAGAGAGAGGGATATATAAAAATAGAATAAATCAATATATAGAGAGGGAGATGAAGGGAGAAAGGTGTGGCAACGAAAAAAAAATCTCTTTTCTTTACCTAATTTAGGAATTATTAATGTTAAAATTAACCTAATTTTTCCTTAATTTAGTGTTGTAATTTGTGTTTTCCACATTCGCATTGGATTTGGGGCCCTTTTAAGCTAAATAGACCAATTTTTCCTTAATTTGATGTTATAAAGTATATTTATTTACACTTTCACATCGAGTTTTGGACCCTCTTGAATTTATGACCTTAATATAATCTCTGACAAGCCCCTAAGACCCTATATTATGCATCTTGAGGCTTATTTCAACCAAAATCTCGACAAGATCAATAAATAGACCTAATTTCTTAACTCATATTTTCTCTCTCTAAAAAGGCCCTGCGGGACCCATACACCACCTTGGGTGTATGAGTCCCACCCAGGTGGGAGCCATATGCTATAGATGGCGTATGAGTCCCATTTGGCCCATTTTTAGGGTTTTGAACAAGAAATCAGGGTTTTAAATTTAAATTTCATGAATGTTGGCCTTTAGGATCTAATAAATGGGAGATTAGATGGATTGACTATATAAATAAGGTCTCAAATCATTATTTACATAATACTTCATGATATCAAGTCAAGCACTCAAGAGTTAAGCATTCCAATACTTCACAAGAGCATCAAGAGAGTTTACAAGAGCATTTCTAAAGCATTCAAGGGTATATTTATTCATCAATTACTGCAAAAATTCAAGATCCATCATCATGTCAAGATTATCAAGCATCAAACATGTTGTTGAGATTGTGTTGTGATGTAGCATTGAAGATCTATTTACAAGAATTATTTCATATCCCTAGTCAAGATCTCGATCTACATTCTTCATGTCCACTTCATGTTAGATTGCAGATTTATAAGATGCCATTCAAGGTATCATTGTTCATGTTTCATGCTCCATGTTTTATCTTTCATGTCCTTATTTCAATATCTTATCATTTGGTTTAATTACCTCAAAGGGGTTTGAACAAGGCAACCCCCTATTCCCTAACGATCAAGTTTTTCTCTCTCTACATGCATAATTATAGATCTAGGTATCTTAGAGTTTGAAGGATCTTTGAAGATTAGGTTACAATTTTGAAGGAAGTTGTTGGAGCTGTCTCCTCACTTGCAAGGTCACAAAAAGTCTTCTAGAGGTCCGAAATTAGGGTTTCAGATCTGAAAAACAAATTGTGAAAAAATAGGAGATTGGAGAGAAAAATTAGATATTAATCCTCTGAAAAAGCATACCGGGATTGATACGACACCTTGGGTGTATGATTCCCAATACAACTAATTTTAAAGGTTTCAGGGGATTCAAATTAAGCACTATCAGATTCTAGATCTAGCATAAAAAATCTAGTCTAGGACTAAATCACCCGATCTAGCATATGAGTCCCAGTCAGCATTAAAATCATTGTTTCTAGCATTTTAGAGCTTCATTTAGTCCTCAATAGGTTTCTAGGTGCACACCTTTCATCTCTCATCTTTCTATTTTGTCTTACATGCTTTTCTAGGTCATTTAGTGAAGTATTGCATTGTATTAGGTTTAAGCATCATGTCTTATATTTCATTAGTCTTTCCAAACCCTAGCTTGGTGGTGAACTCCTCTTTGGTTTATGACCAAACTGTAAGAAAACCCGATTGCAAGATCTCTTTCCCCTACTTCATCCTTGGATTGAGATCTATAGGGTTTCCCTTCAATGAAATGATTGTGAAATGTATTTTCTCTATGTCCTAAACTATAAGTAGTAAATCTATTTTCCATTGTTTTAAAAGTAAAATATAATTAGAGAGAGATAGAGATACTGAGGAAATGATAATTAGCTATAGAGGTCTAGGAAGAGGAAGAGGGAGAGGGAGAGAGAGATAGAGATATAAAGAGAGATAGAGATTCAAAGATAATTAAATATAGAGGTCTAGGAAGAGGGAGAGGGATAGAGAGGGATAGAGAGAGGGAGACATGTTTAGATATAGAGGGGGGAGAGGAAGATAGGAGTATAGATGAAAATAAAGGGAGAGAGGAAGAGGGAGATAAATAGATAGATAGAGGTAGAAGGAGATATAAATATATAGAGAGATAGGGAGATAGAGAGGACAAGATAAAGAGATATAGGAGGGGGAGAGGGAGAGATAAATAGAGATATAGATGGTGAGACAAAGTGTTAGAGAGATAAAGATATAAGGAGATATAGAGAGGGGGAGAAGAGAGAGATAGAGATAGATAGAGGATAAAATAGAGAGAAGTAGAGTGATAGAGGAGAGAGGGAGAGAGAAATAGGGTGAGAGGTAGAGATAGATAGTGAGGGGAAGATAGAGAGAGATGAGGAGAGAAAGGGAGAGATATATGTAGAGGAGAGAAAGGGAGAGAGAGAGAAGAAGGGGGGAGAGATAGGTAGATCAAGAGAGAGAGAAGAGGGGGGAAAGTGGGAGAAATATAGATAAAGGGTGATATAGAGAGATAAATAGGGATATGGAAAGAGAGAGAAATAGGGAGAAAGATAGAGAGAGATAGGGAGATATATGTAGAAAAAGATACAGATAGGAAAAGATAGAGATGAGTGAGAGAGATAAAGTACAAGAGTAGGAGTGAATAAGAGAGACCTGTTGTAAGCATCGATGCTCCACTTGGATTTGGAGATTGTTGTGAAACTAGTCCATTCACGGTGAACATGTGATGTTCATGGTCCCCATTATTTGCATTGGGAACACTCCTTCTTGCTCCATCTCCCCACGAAGATGTCCAATAAGAAATGATTTAGGAATAATTGCACATGTTGGATGTTGGTAACTGCAAATCAAACCAACATGAATGACACACATTCAAGCCATGTAGGAATGCACAAAACCTCATAAAAATGAATGGGTGAGACCATTTATATTGTCTTGCATGTTAAAGAGCATCCTCAATCATTGCTCACCAAGATTAGACTGCTCGATTCAAATATGACATGTATGTTAGACATGTAACTACATAATATCAATATAAATATAATAAATAATATTTAAATATTATATTTAGTAATATATATTATATTGTTCATATATTGTATAATATAATATATACTATAAATCTAATTATAATAAATAATATATAAATAGTATTATTAATATATACTATATATTATTATGGTAACTTTCCATTTATGGTGATAGTCCTGAGAAATAAATCAAATCAAAAGTATTGAATTGATAAAGGAGAGAATAAAGAAATTATAAGAATTTCAATCACATTAACAAGCTATTGAATTGTTAGCAAATTAGTAATGGAAATCTTGACACTCATTTATACAAACATCATCAAAAGGATGAACAACATGAACCTATTTAGGAATTTTAAATAGTAATGGGATATTCACACTTATCACCTTGTTAAATAGATAATAGAAAGAATTTCATAATGTTAAAGCAAAGAATGCCAAAAGTAGGAATGACAAAGTTTAACTTGTGTGTACACATATTATAGAGAATGCAAATATACCACAAAATTTCAATCACAAGGTTGCAATTACAAGCTATCCATACATAAGCTTTTGTGATATCCATTAAGTCAATTAGAACTTTAACTATCCTAAAGAAAACAAAAATAATTAGTACTTGTAAATGCAAACATTAGATAATCCGATTCATCATTTGTCTTTCTTTCTACTTATGCATGTTTTTAGAAGAGGCAAGATACTTTCATGTCTTTTAAACCCTCCCAAGAGATAATGAATATATTCAAGCTGGCCTGAGGCATACCTAGAGGGTGGTTCCTTTTCCAATAGGCTCATCAATGGCCATACTGACCCGTGTTGAGATGATGAAATTTGTGCAGTTCTAGATAGTCCATTTGAAACCCAAGGAATTTGTTTCCATGACCAATCTGTGCTAAATCTTTGTGTTTATGAAATTCCTTGGTGTTGCCTTATTGTATTAGCATCAAGCCAAAGAGGTTCCTGATGTCCTCAATCAAATTGTTCATGATCCTTATAAAATCCAATTGTGGTTCTTTGTGGAAGAGAAAAAATTTCTCCAGGCTATGATGAATTAGTATCTATTGAAAGTTCTAATACTCCTGACACCAAATGCGACTGTTCTGTTTAAACTGGGCTATATCTTGAATTGAAAATTGTCTTAGATCTGACCTTTGAAACTGTCATATCAAAATTTGTGAAGGCTCTAGAGTTACCGTTTGCATATGGTGGGGATCAAGAGGCCCAGACCTGACCTTTACAGGATGTAGCTGATCAGAGAGTGGTTGAGCTGCATCACGATATCCCAGAACATGACGAAAAGGCTCAAGAGGACCTGACCGTGATTGTTGTGTAACACCATCTGTTAGAGAAGAAATTGCAATGCCACCAAATATAGAGTCAAGTTGTGTTGCTTCATTTAAGTTTTGAAGGGTATTAACAAGCCTAATTAGGATGCCATTCTCAATAAATATTCAACAAAAAACATTCCTAGGAGGACTCTCGAGCTTGAAGACTTGCCACATGCCATCAATTGCTAAATGTACCATTTCCCTACAAAAACATGCCCCAGGAAAAAAAATGATCACTGTGAGGAAATCTATGTGGAAAGCATGACTCTTATTATGTTTCTATATTTCGAAGCAATAGTTTCATACATATGTTGGATGCATATGTAATACATATATATGCAGCTGCAAAACAAAAACTACACCAATTTATATATATATCTGAAGATAGATGCACATATATACGCATTGTTGATTTTTATCTACGAAAGACTATCATTTGTTGAAACCAATATTGTTTAATTTATGGTTCACCTTTTGTGGTAATGGTTTTGATTAGTTTTGGTACTGTCAATTTTTATATGTTTTGCATCTTTTTGGAATCTTTTGTAGGCTTTCATTTTTCTTTTCCTATGTGTAGATATGTATGTATGTGAAATTACATGTACACAACATCCATATATAATCAAAATTACATGCAACAAACATCCATATATACCTGAGACAAAATACGAACCATAAATAAAATAATATTCATTTTTACAGACTATATAGTGTTTTTTCAACAAAACCTTATCAAAATTAGAAACAATCAACACCACCTTATCACAAACCAGACAATATAGCCTGCCACAAATCGACACCAACTTATAATGTGTAATAAGAAAATATAGGCTCTTTAAATGAAATAATATTCATTTCAACAACATATAAAATTTTATATTAAACAACACCTTATAAAAAAGGACCATATACACAGATACACGCCCACACATACATAGAAACCTTACAACAATTAATAATGATGCCATTTTGCTGGCCTTCTCTATCGGTGCACCATATGCTTTTAAAAAAAATAATCCGCCACCTTTCCCTGGCGCTGGAAAGATAAAAAACCAAGAAGGCTGACGAAAATTACAACCAAAGTTCACACAAATTGAAAATTGAACAAAAATACGCTTAGTTTTCCAAGGATTTCAAAGGGTTGGTGTTAGTTACAACCATCGACACTACACAAAAGCCTTACAATAATAAGCATTCAAATAGCAAACACTAATTGTGCAGATATAACACTATGTGGCAATCCAACCACACAATAACCAAACAACCATACTGATATAAAAACTCGACATATCTATATACAAATAAACACATAAACTTAAAGATACAGGCCAAAAATGCATATGCAAACATACACAATCACATCATAAGTAAAAAAATAATGGATTGAACAATGACCTAGGAAATTCTTTCTTCCAAGAGAGCCCGATCGAGAAGGAAATAATATCCAAAGCTAGAGATCAACATTCAACAATGCCTCATGGATAACAACACAAATTCTATGACATATACTATTGGAATGCTGTTCGAATACAAAATGATATAGTCAAAGCCAAAAAACAACACTCAACAATGGCATATAGACACTGAGAATAGCGAATAGAAACTATTCACTGTCTAATTTTCAATAGGATGTTGTTGGAAAGGCACAACTATTTCAATTTTTGATACGCTGCTGTTTAGAAAAGACTATATTGTTTGTTAAAAGCAATATTGTTTCGATCATGGTTGGCGTTTTGTGGCTATTATTTTGCATGGGTTTCGTGGTTGTGGTTTTTCTTTTTCTTTTCTTCTGTACATGGCACATCCCATTGCACCCACAAGGTATGCCTACATCTTATATTCTCAATGGCTTTTATTGCACATGTATCCAAGTGCTCCCGCAAGCTTTCCCCAAGGCCGCCGCCAAGGCCTAGAAACTAGGGTGGATGATAGTTATATCTAGCCTAGCTGTCGAGAATTCCAACCAAAGTTCAAAAACATCTGCCACATTTTTTGACAGTCGCTAGAAGACTCAATAAAATATTTAATGTTAGAAAATTTATCTTTGATTCCATTAGCCATTGGTGATTATTGTTCTCTAGCTTAGGCTATATTGTTTCATTTTCGATAAGGTGTTGTTGAAAAGGATATTTTGTTTCAATTTCCTCTGTTGAAAAGGCTATATTGTTTCAATTTTGGATAGGCTTATGTTGAGGGAAAATAATTTCTTTTGGCTGGGTTTGTTACTGCGAATCTTTGTGGCTTTCTTTCTATGACTTCCGCTTGCTGTCTATGTTTGCATCAAAATAAAATTGTTGGCATTTTGTGGTATCATTTTGCATGGGTTTTGTGGCTATGGTTTTGTGTCAACTTGCCCTCCTCACTCATAGCTATCTTGAACAATTAGGTAAACCCAAAGAATGACACCCAACAATGCCTTATTGAGAATTGTGCAGACATTTGCTTTGTTTTGTAAGGATTTAATAGGGCAGGTGTTACTTACAACCATTGCTGCTACATAGAAAGATTACAACAATTAATGCAGATGCCATTTCACTAGACCTCTCTATCGACATGCCAAACACTTTCTATAAACAATCCGACACCTTCTCAAGGACGCTGGGAAGCTCAAAAACTAGGAAGGTTGTTAAAAATCCCAACCATAGGTCACATAAATAGCCTATCAACTAAAATTGCAACAATATAGCCTTTTCATTAGAACCACACGCAATGATGGCTTATTAAAAATAGCATAGGAATTTTCTATGTTTTCAAAGAATTTAAATGATAGGTATTACTTACAACCATTACCACTACACAAAAAGCATACACCAATCAAAATATGACAGTGAAAAACCCATTGAAAACCTTCGTCATACAAGGTAGATCAGAAATGCTAGATAAATTATCTTTGATTCCATTAACCATTGGTGATTATTGTTCTCCAGCTTAGGCTATATTGTTTTATTTTTGATAAGGTGCTATTGAAAAGGCTATTCTGTTTCTATTTCCGATAGGGCTATGTTGAAAAGGCTATATTGTTTCAATTTTGGGTAGGCTTATGTTGAGGGAAAAACATTTTTTTTAGCTGGGTTTGTTATTGTGAATCTTTGTGGCTTTCTTTCTATGAATTCCACTTGCTAGCTACATTTGCAATAGAATAAAATTGTTGGCGTTTTGTGGTATCATTTTGTATGGGTTTTGTGGCTATGGTTTTGCATTAGCTTTCCCTCCTCACTCACAACTATCTTGAATAATTAGGTAAACCAAATGATACCCAACAATGCCTTATTAGGAATTGCATAAACATTCACTTTATTTTACAAGGATTTAAAAGGGTAGGTGTTACTTCCAACCATCACCGCTACACAAAAAGCTTACAACAATTAATGTAGATGCCATTTTACTAAACCTCTCTATCGACATACCAAGCACTTTCTATAAACAATCTGACACCTTCTCAGGAATGCTGAGAAGCTCAAAAACTGGGAAGGCTGTTAAAAATTCTGACCAAAGGTCACATAAATAGCCTATCGGCTAAAATTGCAACAATATAGCCTTTCACCAGAACCACACACAACAATGGCTTATTAAAAATTGCATAGACATTCACTATATTTTCAAAGCATTTAAATGGTGGGTATTATTTACAACCATTACTAGTACATGAAAAGCATACAACAATCAAAATCTGATAGTGACAAACCCATTGAAAACCTTCATCATACAACACGGATTATAAATGGAAGTATATTGGTCTGAACAATGATTCAGATGAAAAAACCCACACAAAAACAACAATTCATAGTAACAATCAAACAAGGAAAACAAAGAATATAGCCTTCAAGCCTTGGCGGCTACACTGATTTAATAAATGAAAAACTGCACCCTAAGCCGCTATAGAGGAATGTTACAACAATTAATGCAAATGTAATTTCATTGGAAATCTCTATTGAAATGCCAAACGCTTCTTAAAAACAATCCACCACCTTTTCACCGATGTCGAGAAACTCAAAAACCAGGGAGGTTGTGAGAAATTCCACCAAAGGTTACACAAATAGCCCATCGACTAAAATTACAACAATTTTATTTTGTTGCAAACACAACCACAAAACATATAAGAAGCAAATAACTATATTGATATTTACCCAAGGTAAACAAGAACAATCGACAAAAACTGCATGACAATAACAATTTTATTTTATTACAAACATAGCCACAAAACGGATAAGAAGCAAATAGCTATATTGATATTTAAAATTGGAGACATCCATATTTACATAAATGCATCACCTGAAAGCTACATGTACCTAATGAATATACAAACATAAACACTCACACCTTAAATGAAACAATAATGGTTTGAACAACATCCTAGGAATTCTTTTTTTGAACACAACCTTATCAAAAAGAAAACAATATAGCCATAAACCAATGTATTTTGAAAAATTAGTAGACATTTGCTATATTTTCCAAAGCTTTAAAAGGTAGCTATTACTTACAACCATGGGAAGAGGTGGATATAAAAAAAACCCTTTGTGATATTGCTTTATTTGTGGTTCATGGTTTCTGCTAGGCTATATTGTTTGATTTCCAATAAGATAGTATTGATTGTTTCAAATTTTGATAGGATTTTGTTCAAAAAACACTCATTTATGATCCGTGTTTTGTGTATGTGGCTTTGTATGGGTCTATTACTGTGATTTTTTGTGGGTTTCTCTTTATGGCCCCCATTTTGTGACTATTGTTGCAACAAAATAAATTTGTTAACATTATGCAATTTTTTGCAGGGTTCCAGAAACAAGGCAGCATGGACAAAGGGTTCCACCAACATAGAAAATTATTTATTCAACAAGACCTTATTGGAGATGACCATATACACACATACACGCCCACACATACATCTAAACATTCAAATAGCGAACACCAATTCTGTAGATATAACACTATGCGGCAATCCAACCACTCAAGAACTAAACCCACAAAAGACTAAAATTCACAATAACAAACCCATGCAAAAGAATCATCACAAAAGTTAAACCATAAATCAAACAATATTGGTTCCAACCAACTATATAGTCTTTTTTCAAACAAAAATTTTTCGAAAAGGAAAGAATATACCCTAAGATAGAGAGCAAAAAATAACTCTACCTTACAAAAAACAACACAAACTGCATTTAACATTAACTATTTTATTTTGTTCCAACCTTCCCCTGAAAATATTGCTTTCAATAGGGAGCCAAATGGAAAGCCCACAAAACTAAAAAAACTCACAACACCAGACCAATTCAAAATCTTCACCATAAAATGTGATCAATAAATGAATCAATATTGGTTTGAATAGCTACCCAAATGAAAAAGCTAAAAAGAAACACATGAGCTTAACTATTTTGTAATCATTCACACAAAACTGAAGCCATAAATGAAAAAATATAGCCTAAGGTAGAGAGTTGCAACAATTGCCACAAAATGAAAGCCATAAATCAAACTATATTGGTATCAACAGTTGGGCGGGTGCATGGAAATAGGTAGCAATTCTGTGGACACCCTCAAAAAAAAGTTTGAAAACCATAACGCGAGCACGTTATGTCTCCATTAAGCCTAGGCTAGGTCTCAGCAGCTACAAACAAATAACGTGAGCATGTTATAACATGCTCGCGTTATTTACTGTTAAAAGTAAAAAAAACAAATGCAAATCTCTCATTTGCATTTCGACTGATTTTTTTGTTGCACCCGTGGTCAAAAACCCCACAATATCGCGCTCGCATTCTAGGAAGAGAATCTCTTCACCAACAATCCCTATTTATTCACAACGATGATGCCACGACGATGAGGAGCTGTGAGAGGTAAGGATTCTATGGTTTTTGTTTTGAATTTGTTAGTTTTAGATTGAATTTGATATCTATTTGTTTGAATTTTTAGGAGATGCAAATCAACCTGCAAACCCTCAAAATCCTCAATAGGAAGACCGACCAAATCCTCAAGATCAAAATCAACCACAAAATCAACCTCCTCGACCAATCACTCAACCCCCCTGACACTCAACAAAATTTAATGAGTGAAATTGAGAACACCAAAAAAAAAATTGAGGATTTGATCAATAGGTTGAGTGATCCAAATGGTTCAACTACAAAAAGAATGACCCTAGCAAATTCATTGAAAGATATGTTAGAAAACGTAGATTCAATTAGCAAATAAATAACTGGATGGGAAGATAAGAGGTAGGCGGCTAGGGACTATTATGCAAATAAACTATCATACATGGATGTGAAGGATTTAAAAATGACAAAAGGTGATTTGTGCTCATTATTCACTGACCCACGCACAAATCAAAACCTTACCCTCAATGTGAAGAGGTTTCCTATCCATTGGTGCCACCACCGACAGATTAGGGACCAATTTTATGATAGGTGGTACATGGTCTTTGATTACCCACCGTGCAACAATTGTGACGTCTCGTAATATTTCCTTAGGAAACTATACAGTGAGTTCATATTGAAAAAAATCCCAAATTATTTTGATATGAGGGATTCCCAGGGGAGAGGTGGGGGGTCAGCTCAGGATAGACCTGGTCCACAGTCGGATCTTACGTGGCAAGGTAGACGAGCTCTCGCTAGGCCACCTTGTGAGCACGTTGTTATGCCCTCTATCGTGAAGCAAAGTGCTGATGTAGAGACATTGTAGGAAATCAACACTTTGACCCAGAGTGTCCTCCATCATACTAGCCCTATTCTACAATGCCATCTAGGGGATTCTTCGAGTGGTGGCCTTCGAACACATGTGTGTCAATCTTGCGGGGATACTTGTTCACATGACCCCACCGACCCTCAGGAGACTGGTACGTGGGATCCATCTACAACTATGGAGATGGAGATGCCAGCTGACATTTTGCATGAGGCATATGGCATTGATAGTCAGGTAAAAGTTAGTGCATGTGTTCATTGAATTTAATTTATTAAATTTTGATTTTGAAATGCAATATTAATTAATTTTTTTTTATGATTTTAATAAAATTGCAAGGTCACAGTGTTGAGATTGGATACATCGCCCCCCCAACAACCTATTTCTGGAGTATACCTATTGCTAGGGTATGTAACTAGTAAAAAATTATAAATTTATTGCATGTTAATGGCATTGTTTTACAAATGGTAATTTAATATGCAATTTTGGATGTTGAACAAACTAATATTGGAGGTTTTGATGGAAAAATTCCTAGTGGCGGTGGATTTACTCAAACCTTCACGCAGGTAATAGAATAAAGAGTTTAACTAATGAATCAAGTACTTAATAGATTTGTGTAGTTTATACATGCACGTCGTTGATTACGTTGAATAATTTGTTGTTTTATTTTCAGTTGTTGCGAGATGATACACCTCCGAATGTGGCGAGGGCAATGGATATTGGTGTGAAATCTTCTATACAATCCTCGATGGCTTTGACAGAAGAGGTATGAGGCAAATTAGTAAATTTCAATTTACATTTGTTGTTATAGATGTTAGTTAGTGAAAAATCAAACCATTATTGATTCACCTAGTTTAATCTCTATTTGTATGGTTTATACAGGGTTTGAGCACGCCTGAGCATGGGTGTGAGAATATTTCCCTCATGGAGAGAGATCATGAGATGGCTGTAAGTGATTATTTTGTAAAATAAATCATTTTTTATAATGTAATTTCTATATATTCATGTCTTTACTTCTTATTGTAATAGTTAAAACTTCACCATGAACTAAACCCTAGGAGGAGTAGCAGGAGCACTCCACGAGCGCATAAAAAATAAGTGAGAGATCTATCGCCATCCGAGTGAAAAAGAAAGGGAAGATTTTATTTCCAGGGCATGGAGAGCAACGAATTTTGATTCCAGAGTCGTTTGTTGTATGCCTACATGGCAATTTTGTACATATTTTTTATTGGACATATTTGACATTGTATGCCTAGATGACATTCTTGTAAGCCTATATGGCTATTTTGTACATATATTTCATACTTATATCGACATATATTGATGTATGCCTACATGGCTATTTGGTTAATACAAATATCTTTTATCGATGCTTGTCCATATTTGCATTCTAAATTGATGGTTCAATAGATATGAGTTACGTGTATTCAAGTGTATACTTTACAACTTACGTGTATACTTTTTGACTTACGTGCATTCGAATTTATACTTTGTGGATTACATGTTTTCATGCATATACCTTGTATTCGTGCATATACTTTGTTTTAATTTGTGTATACTATGTATTCGTGTGTATACTTTTTGAGGCTTACGTGTTTTTGAGTACTTGTACTTCCCTTATTGAAATGTACATGTTTGACTTATTCACATGTATAATTATTAATTAGTTAGCCCTAGCATTGATCTATGTCATCCACAATGCACGATCCTTGAGATCGAGTAAGAACACCCTCAAGGTCAAAAGGAGTTTCACATGCATTCTTCATAGGCTCATTTTGGTAGTGAAACAAAAAACCTCTTGCATCATTGAAATAATTTTTTTTTCCTTTATAGCAGGTCTGAAGCCATTATCATTCTCCATCAGTTCTTCATGTATCCACTCCCCATTAATGGTTGTCTCATGACCTTCATGAAACCAAGATCTTATCTCATTTGTGATAGAAGAAATGTATGAAGATTTATCTTCCTCCTTATGAACCATTCATTATCATGAGATATGGGTTCTTGTGAACCACTACTGATGAATCATGGGTCAATGAGTTCGACTTGTAAAACTACATGATTGAATCCTGATAGAAATATCACAATATTTATATATCTAAATGTGTTATTTCCTTCAGCTAAAATTTGTGCTTATACTTATGTGATTGATGTATGTTTATGTATGGGATCATAGTAATTTCTATTTGATGGTGCTATTGTGTCTTTAAGGTTTATTTATTAAAGGGTGCATGAAACAAGTTTTAAATCCTTAAAAATCTTTGAATTTCTTAGGTTTTTCTATTTGTCAAGTCTGGGCTTTGAGCCCGAGGCCAAGTCAAAAAATGACTTGTCAAGTTTGAGGCGAGTCCTAGTCTTGTAACACTGGTGTGAACATATCGAGGAATAATGTATATGCCGATGAAGAGAGAAACGATCCTTGTTTCCAAACAAACCATGGTATAGATATGGTTGGCCGAGATAAAACATCACTCTTCTGGATAGTTTGAACCATAATCTTTCATGGCTACGAACACACCTTCATTACATGTGTGTTCTTGATCCTACTGAAGAAATGGTGAAACATGTAGATCAAACATTGTAACCCTAAGTCCACAAGAAGGTTACTTGTCCTAATTTCCGCAAATGTCTTTAAGATGTTCATCCTTCTTGAGTTATGTGAACTATTGATGTCATCTAGATCTTTGAAACTATCTGCAATCATGTGCAATACTGTAGAAGCTAGAGCTATATCTAATACTAAAAATGACTGCTCAATAGAATCCTGATAGAAATATCACAATTTGACACATTGTAGAAAATACCTCCTACTTATAAATTGATGAGCTAAAGGGGCTCTATAATGAATGTTTCATAAGGCACAACACTTGTTGAAGGTTTTGCAAATGGGGTTGCAAGCTAAGTGGGCTTAACCTTGGGGAAAAAACTTCATGGTTCAGCTCTTGAGCTGGAGTATACTGGAATGGGTGACCTCCTGGGAAGGCCTAGTGCCTCAACTCTATGGGCATCACCTAGATGCAATGAGTGCTAAGTGGGCCATTCAATATCATTTCAAATTTGTTGCTTTAAGCAACTTACAAATTTGCAACTTTAGACTCCTCCAACCTAAGGGATCGATCCGGTGGAACATAGCTCAGAGAGATTCCACGTGTTTCAATGCAAAAGAGGACCATGCCTAGCATAAAAATACCTATTTGGACATGTTGGAACAATCCGCTTGGTCACACAAGTTGCAGAACGAAAGTTGCACCACTTTGCACTGCTTGCATTTGATGCTTTTTCCATCAAGTGAAAATCCGCCACCACTGGAAAACCACTCCGAGATAGCCAAAACTGAGAGAGATTTTTGTAGACAGGCTCAACGCAATCTTATAGGATCATACGAGAATTTTCTAAGCATCACGGTATCTGAGTAATAGCATGCTGAAGTTTGCAACCATTTTGCACTTTGGACCCTTAAGGGATTGATCTGGTGGAACATAGCTCAGAGCGATTCCATGTGTTTCAATGTGAAAGAGGACAATGCCTAGTGTAAACATACCTATTTAGACATGTTGGAACAGTCCGCTTGGTCACACGAGTTATACAGCGAAAGTTGCACCACTTTGTAACTTTGCATAGCTTGAATTTGACACTTTTTCCATCAAGTGAAAATCTGCCGCTATGAGGAAACCACTCCAAGATAGCCAAAACCAAGAGACGGTTTTCTAGAGGAGCCCAACGCTTTTCTGTAGGATCAAACGAGAAGTTTCTAAGTGTCACGGTATCCAAGTAATAGCATGCTAAAGTTTGCAACCATTTTGCACTTTGGACCCTTAACGGATCGATCCAGTGGAACATAGCTCAGAGCGGTTCCACATGTTTCGGTGTGAAAGAGGACCATGCCTAGTGTAAAAATACCTATCTGGATGTGTTGGAATAGTCCGATTGGTGACACAAGTTGCAGAACGGAAGTTGCACCACTTTGCAACTTAGCACTGCTTGCATTTGATGCTTTTTCCATCAAGTGAAAATTTGCCACGATAGGAAAACCACTCCGAGATAGAAAAAATGAGAGAGGTTTTTGTAGAGGGGCTCAACATGATCCTATGGGATTAGGCAAGAAGTTTCTAAGTGTCATGGTATCCGAGTAATAACATGCTAAATTTTCTAGCCATTTTTCACTTTGGACCCTTAAGGGATCGATCTGGTGGAACATAGCTCGGAGCGATTCCATGTGTTTCGGTGCAAAAGAGGACAATGCGTAGCAAAAAAATACCTATTCAGATGTGTTGGAACAATCTGCTTGGTCACACGAGTTGTAGAGCGAAAGTTGCACCACTTTGCAACTTTGCACAGCTTGAATTTGACACTTTTTCCATCAAGTGAAAATCTGCCGCCACGAGAAAACCACTCCAAGATAGCCAAAACCGTGAGAGGTTTTTCTAGAGGGCCCCAACGAATTTTTGTTGGATCAGATGAGAAGTTTCGAAGTGTTACAGTATCCAAGTAATAGCATGTTGAAGTTTGTAGCCATTTTGCACTTTGGACCCTTAAGGGATCGATCCGATGGAACATAGCTCAGAATGATTCCATGTGTTTTGGTGTGAAAGAGGACCATGCGTAGTGTAAAAATACCTATTCAGATGTTTTGGAACATTCCGCTTGGTCACACAAGTTGCAGAACAGAAGTTGCACCACTTTGCAACTTTGCACTACTTGCATTTGATGCTTTTTCTATCAAGTAAAAATCCGCCGCCACGAGAAAACCACTCCAAGATAGCCAAAAAAGAGAGAATTTTTTCTAGAGGGGTCCAACGCCTTTTTGTAGAATTAGACAAGAAGTTTCTAAGTGTCACGGTATTCGAGTAATAGCATGCTGAAGTTTGCAGCCATTTTACACTTTGGACCCTTAAGGGATCAATCCGGTGGAACATAGCTCAGAGCGATTCTACATGTTTCGGTGCGAAAGAGGACCATGCCTAGCATAAAAATACCTATTTGGACGTGTTGGAACAGTTCGCTTGGTCACACGAGTTGCAGAAAAATGTGTACAAATTGTTTACATGACTTTTATATGACCTTTTTCACATTGTTTACATTTCAAAATTCAAAGTTTGCAAAATTTCCTACTCAAGGCATTTACAGAAAAAGGTGCTACTACACCAAACATGAACTCCAACCTTAAAATATTTGAGTATATCTCATTATGTAATTAAATCTTATTACAATGCCTCTGGCACTTCGTTCTCTCAAATCTTTTACAATGTCACTCATACATTCAAGATTCTCTTTAAATGTCTACATCATAGGTGCTCATTATGAGGTTAACTTCAAATGAGTAACTTGAGATTCCCTCGCTAAGCTTCACACGCTCTCTTATAATGGCTTGAAATAAAAATTGAGATTTGTGAAAATCATCAAAATAAGTATGTTGCATTGCTTTTTTGGCTGAGATTCTCTTTGATGGCTCTTAAATCAACATTTTATGCAACGAAAGATCAATCAATTTTTAGTAGTTTACTTACAAATATGCAAAGTAAAAGAGAAAGAAAGAGAATCCAAAATGGAAATGAAATAAAAATAGATGGAAGGCACTTACAGATGTTGCATGCAGGCGTCAAAATAAGGATGTTGCATTGCTTTTCTGGCCGACATTCTCTTGGATGGCTCATATATCTGCATTTTTTGCAAGGGGACACCAATCACTGTAAAAGAAGATGATAGAATTGGCATCAAACAAATTAATGTGCATACAAGTATAAATTAATAAGAACCAATATGCATATACTTACAAATTAATCCAACGAACCATACGGGTTTGCTCTACTCTTTATTATGTCAAGTATTGGCTCATGGTCAGACTCACGGACCTTCCATAATGTCTTGTTCAAAGGTCTACCCCCATATTTGGTCAAATGAACATTGGATGCCATGACAAGGTTCGAGTAATGAAGAATCTTATGATGCATGTCAAAGTTCTGAAATAGCCAATGTTTAACACTTGAATGCGGGTACCTTCTAAGCCATGTTCCAATAACCACAAATGAGCTTGTAGGGTATTTGATGTTTTCTCCATCTATAAATGGGGCCTCCAAATTTTTTTTGGTCTCAACACAACGACATAAGTAATAGTCTATTCTCTCTTCACTGTCTTTATCTACAATAACTACATAAACATGCCCTGCATTGATATGTGCAAAAAATCTCTTGAAATTTATCAACATTATGAATACAGTACAAAGTAAGATAACGATATGGAATTTCAATAACGAAGAAAGCAGATATATCACCTGGTTGAACTAGATCTGATACGTGGTCAAAGTCAATCGATGATTCCATCTGTGTCAGTTCCAATACCGTTGGAGGGCGATACGTGTGAAGTGGGCTAAGATAACTTGTGAACCATTTTTCAACCCACTCCCTTGACTCACAATCATTCCAGGCTTGCATTGTACATGAAGAACAAAAGCATGCCATCTTTCGTGTATCGATACTCCATGAACTTGAATTTGAGCTAAGGAAAGAGTGTACCTCACTTGATCCTGTTAGTGCACAACAGTCTTCATATGGTGCAATGTTAGTATCATCCATCAACCAAAAAAATCTGTGAACTAAAGACGTACCTTCATTACTTGAACCCATCAAAGCATTACACCAATTGACGATTGTTTTTTCATTTGTCATCTTTGCACTATCTTTATACTTTAACTCTTATCATGCTAGTGCTCTTTCCACGCATGCTCTTGCACCATCATGCTCCCCCTTTCCATGTTCAACCTCACAAAATTTCCACATATGTTGAACACCTGTAATGACATGCATCCTGCACAACCAGTAGAACATGCACGAGTTCTTGAACTGTGCTGCACAGTTATCAAACCATATTATATGTTGATCATATTCTATGCCCCTCTGAGCCAAACCATTGTAAAACATCTGGAAGAAACCTTGCACGAACTTTGGAGAATGTGTGCGATCATCACTAATGTAAAAGTGGTACTCCCTTAATACCTTCCTTTGCTCATCTGTACTATCAGATGCATGAATGAATGCTATGTGCACAAATATCAAAAATTGTGTGGAGTTGTAATACTATGATTGCATCTCATGTTGTGGCTGTAGAGTGTAGTTCTCTGCAAATTCAACCACAGATACTATGCTTCCAACTGGAAAGGTGTCCTTGCATAGTTTGAACTGTGTGTCCAACCATTGGGCTCTATAGGTATGCATTGCATACTTAGACAATATACTGTCACGAAATGTGGTCATAAATTGGTACACTAGAATCTTCTCAATAACCAAATCACACCTTTTTGCTTGAGACCCATCTTTTGTAGCATATTCCACTATTTTATACTTCCCAAACTCTACTAGTTTCTGTCCCACCTCATTTGTGCTTTCCATATGTTGACATACTGGCATACACTGGAAGTCTCCGCAACGCTCGCATGAACCATCCATGCATGTTGTCCTATAGAATATCTGGCCAACCTCTATTTCACATAATTTTTTTGATAAGAACTCTCTTGAAGATTTTGGTGGGACTTCTATGCCACAATCTTGCAAAACATCGTTAGTATGTAAATCTAAACATATAGAACAATAAACATCATAATGGTTAGAAAACTCAATATGTAGTCTACAACAAAAAGTAGTGCATGTGTGATTTATCTTGACATAAAAAGGTTTAAGCATTTCAAAAAATATTTGAGAAATACTAATTTGAGGATAATCATTTTCAAATTTTTGAAAAAATTGGGTTTGAGTCATATCCAAAAAATGCTTTGGATGTGGCTCACGATTCTGACTACTGATTCTTCTTATTACCACATCCCTTTGATTCAGAGATGGCCTTGTGTTATTCTTCCAATACTATTTAATTAGTGTTCTTAAGGCTTGGAAAACTTCTTTATATTTTCATGACAGTCTCGCCGAGAATGCCCATAATTCATTTGTATCATTGCCCTCAATTCTTTGTCACCTTTGAATGACTCTTGATAAAGTTTTTCTACTAATTCCCATTTGTTCACTAGTATTTTTAATTAGACGAGCTCTCTTTGTTTGACATCTTACCAAATTCCATGTAATGACATGTCGGGTGACATTACTATCCTTTGAGTGTGAGGTCTTACCCACACTCTCATAAGCATCCATTAGATTCTTCACAATAGTGTCTTCACTCGATGCATTCGATGTTCTCAACCCAAGAGTCTTCATGATGTTCCTATAATTTACACCCTGCATCATTTCAAGAAATAGTTGACATCTTGCAATCTCATTTAGCCTTTCAAAGAATCGTTCCCAAATCTTGTCAGCATATCTTCTACAAGTGCATCTTGAAATCTTACCTTCCATGTGTTGCAAAATGTCATCATCAATATTAATCAAATACTTTGGCTTTCTACGCAAAATTCTAGGTGGTGTTCTCCTAGGTAAATACATCTCAACATTAGGAATTTCATCAATATTTAATTGAGGTGGGCTAGATTGTGTACCTTCGATCGAGAGTGGAGAAGAAGACATACCTTGAGGTTCACATGGGGATGATGGCATACCTTCTTCATCAATTCCGAGTAATGATGTACTCTCAACTTGAGATGTGTTGGATGGTGTCCAACAATATTCACTTGCGGTACATGGTGTCCCTCCATATTCACTTGCAGTAGATGGTGTCTGTCCATATTCACTTCTTCTATATGGTGTCCCTCCATATTCGCTTGTACTTAATGGTGTCCCTTCATATTCACTTGTCGTAGAGGGTGTGTCTCCAACTACGGTATCTGAATCTATCTTACGACGATGCTTTCACATTCGTTCTTGTTGTGTTGCCAATTCCTGTTCTCTTTTTGACAGTTGAGGTTCCTCTACAATTGGGTTGTTTTCATCAATCGTTTCCAATTTCTTCTTTTCATGATATGTCGCCACCTAAACTCTCTCCTTTTCTTTCAAGGTTTCATTCTCTTTGTCTATTAGTTTCCTCTTTGTCTTTTTCTTTGGCATGGCGGATAATTTTATCTGTACCATGGTAATGAGATGAATATTAGTTCCTAAGAAATGTATCCATTGAAGTTAATTGAAAAATATATTTTATTTAAGGATTTATTTAAATAATACTTACAATCATCGTGTACAAAAGTTAACCTAGCATGTAGAAAAATGTGTACAAATTATGGAAGCACTAGGCTGGCCAGAGCACATTCCTAACTAAAGGTGAATAACCATGATGGTGATTCTGAAAACTAATGAGTGTAATGGCATTGTGAGTGTTTCATAAGTTTGTGGTGTAGGAGCACCTTGAAAATCTATGCTTCCATTTTGAAATTTGATTCAATTTTGGTTATCTTCATGTTGTAAGAGGGTCATTAAAGACATTTTCCATGTACCGATTATATGAGCTTTCAAAGGTGGTTGTTTGTTAGTTATAGGAATTGGGGGGAGTTGGTTTTCATTGAAAATGGTTTAAACAACCTCCATTGGCTCAAAGGGAGGATTTTTGTTCATTTTGAAATCCATTTTTTTGATTAAAAAAAAATGCTCTTTTGCAGAAATTCACTAGTTTTTTGCACTTTCGTGCACTTGTATGCATCTATACAGCCTCCCCTTGATAGAAAACTAATATAATATTGTAGGAACATGTCTTAACTCTCTAATTCATCAGTTCTTAGGGCTTAACATTACGTTTGAAGGGAGCAATTGACAATTTTCTGAAACTGCTCATTTCAAGCCAGTCAAGGGTTTGAGTAGGATTTAATTATGAAATGACCATCCCACCTACTATTATGACTTGTTTCTCGGTGGGATGGAATGTACATTTTTAGATTAGGGTCTTTTATTGTTGAACATTCCTTGGAATGAAACTAATGACAATATGATGGGGTTCTTAGCTCAAACAAGCACTTTTCCATGAGAATTTGAGGAACCAAGGAGTGATTTTGAAAAAGTGTTGAAGGAGTGGTCTATGTAATGAACTTTTGACCTTGTTTAGGGTATTTTGAAGATTTTTGATGCTTTGGAATGGTCTGGGAAGGATCGGGTATAGGATTTTCTATAAACCCTCCCTCTTTGCATTGAAAAATGGGGGTTTTTGTATTGGAAGCCTATTTGAGTGGGTAAGGTCCTAAGACCTAGAAATTATCTTGTTTTGAGATCTAATTAAAGAATTTTTTTGGGTTTGGAAGTCTGGTGTGAAGATCTAAGGGTAGTTCCTTTGTAAAATTAGCCTACTTGGAGGCCTAAAATAGTGAAAAGGTTAGTTTTCTTAAAGTTGTCCAAAAGGAGTCATGTGATGGGTTAAGGTATGTTTTGCAACTCTGAAACTGGTGCTACAATCATTCTTTTATTTTCCTAGTAATTTGGAAAGTTTTGGAGTTAAGGGCCCAAAACTGGTTTTGCACAGTAACTAGATTCCAAGGGTGAAATGTGGGAAACAATGTTTCTGTTTGTTGTCCATCTTGGAGGAGTGTTGGGATTGATCCATTATGCCTTTTTAATCTTCTTAGATTCCTTTTGAAGGAAAGTTGATATCTTCAATGGTTTTGGGTCCTCTAACTCTGCATCAAAAATAAGTATCACAGTTTGAAGTGTGTGCATGGTTTGGGAGATACATGTGACAGTTTGCAGATGCTTGGCTACTAGTAATGTTGACAGTGAACAAAGGAACTAAGTTTATGTGTAAGGGAAGACTTCTAAAAGGTTTCATTTTTTTTGTACTAACTCAAACAAAGATTTATTAAGCAAATAATGGTTTGGTTGTGTCTTAAGAATTATAGTTTGTGTTTGTAAAAAATGGTGCCATTATGGAAGATTTAAGACAACTTATGAATGACATAATTATTGGTTGATGTTTTGAGGGTCCTTAAGGAATTGGGAAATCTTAATGCTAATTTGAGAATACGAATCAAATGTTTTGTGAAGGGAAATATAGTTGAATAAGTGTGTCAAGAAAGGTGTTGATTTCTTCCTTTGTACTACATCAGTTTGTGTAGAGGTATTGGAAGGTATTTGGACCCTTCAGAGGAATGGGAGAGGCTTGAATTTGTCTTAAAGGATGAATTTTCGTGAATGGTTCTGAGTTTCTAATCAACTTTATGCTATGTTACAATGAATTTTATGATGGTTAATCTTTTTTTTTGAGTCTGAAAAAGAGTTGAAACTAAGTTCTAATATTTTGATGAAAAGATGATTGAGTTTGTTTGTTGATCTTCTTCAATTTAAGTTAGGGTCAGAAGTACCCTTGATGATTTGTGGATCTTGGTAGATGCTTTGCATCAAGATTAAAATTGTAATTGGCAAGTGTATATAATTGTGTATATAATGGCAATTTAAAATGTGCGTTGACAACCTAAGGTTATAATGACAAACAAAAATGAAATTAATCCATAATAGAATGAAAGAAAATGTGTAAAGACTTCACATACCTTAAAAACCAGACTTTCAAATGGAGGAGTTCAACCCGATTATGTAGCCTTAGCTTCTTCTTTCTTCAAACTCCACAACAATTTGACTTGTTCAAAGGCTTGTTCCCTTCCACACTTCAATTGTATATCAGTTTTCAATGGAATTCAAACTTCAATTGATATTATATGTCTTTCAACGTGGAAACTCTGCTATTTCATGCAAAGGTGTTAAAACGATCATGGAAAAGGTGATGGAATGTGAAAAACATGCTTGCACACTACACAACATCATCAAAAAGCTTCTTTTTGTTGGAGCACGCGTAGAACCAAGGGAATATGCAGACTGTAGGCCTTCAAATCATGACTATATAGAGTTTTTTACCGTTTTAGTGGAGTAAAAAATGCGCTCGCGTTATAACGCGAGTGCGTTATGTGAAATTTGGTTTTCTTAGTATATTTTTGAGAATGGGAGAAATAGAGAGTGGGAGGGAGAGGGGGAGAGTGGGAGATAGAGAGGGAGGGAGAAGGGGAGAGTGGGAGAAAGAGAGAGTGGGAGGGAGAGGGAGAGTGGGAGATCCCTAATGTCCACTCAGTGTTGTTCAACCCTAATCCTCAGCCTCAACCCTCAAACCCTAATCTCTCAACCCGTCCAACCCTTAAGCCTAATCCCTCAGCCTCAGCACTTATGCCTCAACAGCCTTAAATCTAATCTCTCAAACCCTATAGCCTCTTACTCCCTCGGCCATGAAGCCTAGACCCTCTGACCCAGCCCTATGCCTAAATAATCCCTCAGCCTCAAACCATAAACCCTCAACCTGAGCCTTAAGCCTAATCCTCAATCCTATACCCCTCTGTCCCTCAACCCACAACTATCAGCCCTTCAGCCTTAGCCCTCACCCTATACCCTCCTTAATCCCTCAACTAGGCTGCCAAACCTAATCCCTCAACCCCTATACCCTCTTAATCCCTCGACCCTCAACCCTTAAACCCTAATCCCTCAACCCCTATAACAACTTAGTCCCTCAACCCTCAACCCTTAAACCCTAATCCCTCAACCCCTATACCCTCTTAATCCCTCAACCCTTAAACCCTAATCCCTCTACCCTTAAACCCTAATCCCTCAACCCCTATACCCTCTTAATCCCTCAGCCCTCAATCCTCAACCCTTAAACCCTAATCCCTCAATCCCTATACCCTCTTAATCCCTCAACCCTCAACCCTCAACCCTTAAACCCTAATCCC